>JARHVA010002871.1:1870000-2312360 GCA_037957365.1 Torreya grandis
TCTATTTGTAAACTATTTTAGTGTACCTATTGATTTTATTGATTTGTACTGTCAATTTTATAGAATTTTTAGGGAACCTAATGAACCCATGATCTCATTTAATAGTCATTTTAAATAAATTTATACGAGGTTAAAAGATCTATTCCTACAAACAAAGGTGGTGGATATTAAAGTTTATCTTATAACATTAGATATCTTAACTTGTATGCTTATTTAGAGGATACCATATACACTCACACCCTTGGATTTAGATTATAAAGAGGCATTAATTATTGAACAACAAATGATGCCACATACTTATGGTGCTGACCCACTCTACGCATCAAAATAGTTGGGTGTTCATGCCCAAAATCCTTAGACTTATATATTAATATGTCAAATTATAAACCAATGTGTGCCTTATAATGCAACCTTGAAAAAAGATTACAACCAATGTAATTTTCTTGTGATGAATGATAACCCTATTGTGGTTTCAAACATAAGTGATTATGATTGTTTAAATTTTAATCATTGAGTTATTTTTCTTGGCTCTAATAATCAAGTGTCTTTCAGTGTTTTACTAATCAAGTATCATTTTTTGTAGGAGTTTCTACACAAGAAATACATGGGATGAATTATTATTGTACATTTCTAATTTTGTAACTTAGAATCTATGGATGTAGAAATGGCAAAATGTTGAAGCGGTCATACTAACCAAGAATGTCTCATTCAGTAGGCAAGAGCCTATCTCTGAGAATAATGACAAAGATGAGCTTGATGATGAATAAATAACATTCATCTCAGCCAAGTTACCATATGAAGATAAAAGTATCAAAGAGTTGTGTGCATAATAATAAAAATCAAAAACTTATTATAGTTATCCTGAAGATGAAATAGAAGAGTTGGAGTAGTTAGTTGAAGAAGATGCTTACCATGCATCTAAAATATCCATGTCATATGTTTTTGTTCCTACATTTAGCAAGATAAATCCATAAGATAAACAACTTAGTGGTATCCAATTGACCCTCATTCCTTCATTAGATATGGAATAAGTAGAAGAGATCCAAGTGGTTGTCCTTGAATCTAAAGGATTGAACTATTTCAATCCCCTTATACAATGGAACTACAATATCTAGGATATCTTATTAGTAGTAGACACAATCTATTATAACATGAGCATCCACAAGAATAATTAACTGAATTAAGGATTAAAGCTAATGACATTTGAAGCTAATAATGACCTGATCTGATATAGATCTCCCCATACTTTAGCCATTGATGATAAAGCTATAAGGTCATTGACTTGGGAAGAACCAAGTCCACATCTTATGGATGACAAATATTATAATATAGATATTACCAAAGTATCCATATTAGTTGAATAAAAACCAATAGTGGATTCACCACCTAGATATAAAAAATAAAACATCTTTACTAGGTTTGATATATAAGTTACTTTGGTATGTATTGATGTTGACCCTTATCCCTCACCATAATTTAATGTTTGGGCAAAGGTATTTCCTAAACTCTATCTTAGGTGTTTGATGTTAATGGAATGTAAGTACATGGATAATTTTTATAACATAAATATGATTAATTTGGATGAAAATATTATTAATAAGGATATTTGTGATAGTGTTTTTCAATGTAAAGGACAACACAGATACAATTACATGTCTTCTGTTGGTAGGATTCCTACCAACTTTCTTAAAATATTAAACATGAATATGTTATGTTTTATGTGTCTAACTAGCGAGGAGATATTGTTTCTTTTCAATTGACATCTCATGAACCCAACTTATAATTTTGAGATGGCTTGGAATGATCCTATAAATATTTTCCTTTTATTTCCTTGATTTCCCTTCCTTTCTTGTTTTAATTTTCTATTTTTGTTGTTTAGTTTAGGTTTATTTTCTTATTTTATTTTTCTAATTTTATTATTGGGTCTATTCCCAAATATTTTATCTTTTGATTCCACATTGGTCAATGAAAAATGATGAAGTGAAATCCTTGAAATTAGGTATCATAAGTGACATTATATTTGAAGGTGCTTCTTGAGTTATTATGTTACCTTAGATCCTATTATTGGGTTAGTATTGAAGGCTGAGACTATTATATGTGTTCTATAATTATTTTTATTTGGGTAAAACCAGTTGGATATTAAACGTATCCTCTTGAAACCAAGTACATATTTCACATCTTAAAAGGTTTCTAAATCTTCTTGGTGAACCTACTGTGATGAAGACCTAGGGTGAAAAATCTATAGTTCACCCTTTCATTTTCCATGGTGGTCCCCAACCCTAAACTGAGGAATAAAAAAGAGAACATAAAAGAAAATTAATTTCAAAAAAACTTAGTCCTAGATGATTTGGGCACCTCTACTAGGTTTATGGATGCTTGGATGGTGGTAGAGAAAGGCCTTAAGTGAGATCATTAGAAAGTATTTTAGGGATATAGATGCCTAGATAATAGTGGAACAATGTCTAGGTAAACATATCCAAGGTAGGACTCACAAGCTTAATGATTAGAGTTACAAAAATTACTCCTTGTAGATGCTTTGAAATGGTAAAATATCTTAATTTTTCATACATTAGGTCAATAAGGATGCTAAATGTGGTCACTTATTTTTTACCATCTTGTACCTTATTATATTTTTTCATGTTTCATACAATGTTTTAAATGGAATTTTTGGATTCTTTGGTTATTTATTTGTTTCAAAATGTCAAGAGTATTTTATATTAAAGTCATAATTTGTTGTTTCTTGCATAATATACCCTAATTTTATCACTAAAATCATGAAACATTTTTCTGCTTTAGAGTCTTGTCTTTTCCTTTTGGCAAGTTTGTGGCTTGGGTATGTAGAAATTATTCGTATGATTGAAAATAGTCTTTGGGGTAGGTGCCAATCATTTTGATTAAGTTTAATTTTTTGTTCTTACTAAGTTAGAAACACATATTCTTATCTTATGAATTGGTCTAAAATGATTACGATTGGGGATTCATTAATGAAACTATCTAAACTTGCCTAAAATCTAATAAGTTATAGTTTTTTTTATTATGTTTAAAGTTTCCATATCTAGACCATTTTCCCTTGAGTTTACACATATTATCTAACTATTACATAGTTTTTTATTATTTTCGTTGAGCATTTTAGCCTAATATTATTTGATTTTAGTTTATTTGATCTAGTGTTTGATTTTTATTAAATTTTAAAACTCAATCTCTTAGTGGAATGTTATACTAAATTGAATCTAAGTGTTGATCAAATTAGACCATTTTATCTTCTTATTCATCTTTATTTAGTCTCTTTTGTTCATTTTAAGTTAATTTGACTAGGTATTTTCAAGATTTTCATAATATTTTCTTAATCAATCTCATCTATATCTACTCCTTATTAAATAGAAATGGCTAATAATTTTCATGATCTCATTTTAAAACTTAGTTGATTTTAGATAATGGTCTAGTTTTTGCTTTGAGTTAGACAAGTGATTGTGTTTTCTTCACTAACGCATTTTTCTTTATTTTTTCCTTAGTCATTTTGATCAAGATTTGAATTTATCATATAATGGATACTATCCTTTTTGGGCCAATTATCACTTTATTTACCATGATCCCTCAAACAAACAAGGAGTGTTTATTTGTTGCTCGCTCACTTCTTTGGGCCTCTTTCAAACTTAGTTATTTTACTTCAATATTTTGGGTACTCAAGATATGGACACATGGTGAAATTAATTTCCCCACTTCTATAACCCACCTAAATTTATTTAATAGAAAAAAGACTTACCTAATGCATGGGAACACACTATGTGGTGTAATCTTATTTCTCCAAGCCCTTAAGATAGTATGTATGCTTCTAATTAACAATCAAACTACTTGATAATTGAGATCCTACCACATGGAATGATTCTATTTGATCACTCCCCAAGATGGTTTGTATGTTCACAAGTTTCAATTAAGGTCCTGGATAAGAAATATCTTACCACTTGTCAAGATATCACTTGATTAAGCTTGTATAGGTCATCAACCCATGTGGATACTAAAATAACCCCATATGAATGAATGGATGTCATGTGGCATCAAATACCAACTAAAAGACACACTAATAAACATGTCAACATTGTATAAGCTAAAATTTGATGGTTGTTTGGCCTATCAAGATAGCCACATAACTAGGATGCTTTCCCTTTCAAATAAATTGTTTAAATTTGCTTAAGTATTTTGATTTTACGTCTATTCTAGATAATTTATGGGGAAAAAAATTTAACTGACTTATTTAAAGAGGAAAGGTTAAACATAAAAACAAGTTTTCTAATCACGATCCATATTATAAGAGTTAGCATTCAGAAAGTTTTAGATTTTTTTCAATATTAGAAGAGTATCCCTTGTGTGAAGAAGTTATGTTATCACAGAAAGACTTTAAGGCAAATCTTGGTCTCATAGACTATTTGGTCTTGAGGATGTTATTAAAATATTTCATTTCATTCCATTCCCTTCAAATATTTGAAATTGACCATGCTTTTATGCCATTTAATTTTAAGATTTAGTCTTTCATCTTTTAAATGAACTAAACTAACTATGTCCTTAGAAAAAATTTCCTTTTCAATTGTTAATTTTATGGGATTTTTCCTCTTTCCTATCAAGATTTTGCCTTAGCCATTTTCAACTAAAATTGGGTGATTTGAAACCTAACTTATACATTATTCAAATTATCCTAATGATTAGTTTATTTTATACAAGATTTAATTCATCAACTCATCAAGATCTCAAAGATCTACTTCTCTGGAGAACTTCAGACAAAAATCTCACCCTTCAACACTTTGAGTGACGAAGATGATGCAAAGTTTCATAGTCCCAATTTACTAGGCCCTCAAGATGATCAAAACATAGTGAGTAGACAATAGATATTTTGGGTAAATGGGATGATAACACATGATAGCATCTTGCTTCTCCACATCCCTAGGTTGATTAAGGTAGTCATATGGATGGATTATTAAATGAGCCTTTGAGATGAGGCCATATGGAAACTTCTCTTAGATCTAGGGTATTTAGCACACATTAACCATTAAGATGACCTGTAGAGCTCTAGGTGAGTGAGATCTTACCACTTGTCAAGATATCACTACACCCTATCTCAAATAAAATTCAAGACATTGGGACCTTCAGATAGGTTGTGAGTTAATAGAAAGATTCCATGTAACAGAACCCTAACATATCATGGACATGTTGTATGTACCAAAGTAGTGATAAGTGGACAAATGGAATAGAATTACTAAGAAATATATGTGGACCTCCAAAAACATTATCAAAGTCTAAATTTGATGGTCATCTTTCTCTTCTAAGCCATCAAGATCTAAAAATAGGATTGTGAATCAAATCAGATATGTGAAGTCATAGAATATACTATCATATAGTGAAATAAATATCATGGAAATTGATTCTTAATCAATTTAGATAGTGGAATGAGTCAAACAAGGGCATGCACCTCAAGATTAGGTAAGACAAGATCACAAAAAGATAAAGAAATACCTTAATCATGCATGATCATCATAGTAAAGCATATGGTTAACTATCAAAAGAAGCATTCAAGGATTGAAGATAAAGTTATAATTAATATTTAATACAATGATAACCCACCAATAGGAGAAATATCTAACTTAAACATGTGTGAATTATAATAAGACATCATTCCAATATTGTCATGTTACCAAAATTTAATGAAAAAAGTGTGTTCAAGGGAGGCATTGTTAACTTGAATAGTAACGCACATTGAATTTGTGCCTTAGTTGATGCCTATTATTTAATGTTTATAACCACTTGGTGGGGGTTGATATTAGATTTAAATATATATAAGTCTAATAACAAAAATTAGTTAAGGGCTGATTGATTAGTGTTATAAAGTAAAGTAGTAGACCAGACACTTCTTTCCCACAATTTCTTGTTTTCCTAGTTAGCTTTTTCTTGTGAGTAATGCTATTGTGAAACATTTTTCTATATTTCCCTTGATTATAGTAAATCCAAACACTATTTTTCAAGAAAATATCTATGAATTGAAAGTTTGTGAAAATTGTTGTTCATTATTTATGCATGTATATGATGATTTTGTCTATATTTCTTCATAATAAAATACCTCAGACTCTTGCATCATATTTATTCATGGCTATGTGCATGATGTACAAAAAATAGATTGGTTCCCTAGATTTCATCTAAGTCAAATGAATTAAAAATTTTATAGATACAAAACAAGTTTACATATTTCTCTTTACCCTCAGCTTTTGATTTTTTTTATAAATTTGTTAGAGTAAGTAGAATAGATCTAAATTTGAAATTCATGTTTACAAGCTTTATCTTGATTGCAAATCCTCTTTATTGTTGTTAATACACTATTGAATCCATGTATGCAATGAAAAATTATTAAATCAACTACATTTCCATGACATATCCACATTTGATGATTTTTTAGACAACAAATCCATAAGACTAGCATAACCTATCATTTATATAAATTTATTCCAAACATGCCCCTTGAAATGGTAGAATTTAACACCAACCACTGGGTTAACTTAAAAGCCAAGACCTGGTAGTAAGAGACCTTGGAGAGATTTTGTCTCCTTTCAAGAGAGATTTGGTGGATTTCCACGTTACCTTAGTTGGTGTTCCAAATCCAAATATGATCACCAATAACCTATTGTACCTAAAAAACCCCTGTATTTTGACATACTCTACATTTTGATTGCCTTGGAGTTGAAATTTGTTAGGTAAATTTTACCCATGGCACACTTTTCTATTTTTGATGTAACTCTTAGGCTAAGTTCTAAAAAACCTATGTGTAGAGCCATTGTTGTTGGATTTGAGATGGTATTATATGTTTTTTGTTGCTTTAATCTCCAAACATCATATCTTGTTTTATCGAATATGGTAATCCAAATCTTGAATTATCAAATAGTAATGTGACAAATAAAGGGTCTCAAATCATATTTATAGCCTCAAAATAAAAACATTTAAACATTAAACATCAATCCTTCACATTTTTAAAAATGAACACAACTTTGTGACCATTTTCTTGATAAAAAAATTGGAAGAAACATTGAACTAACAAAACTAAAATAAATTTTATGGTACTAATGATTTATCTTTTCATTTTTTTTAAAGAAAATAACTATTTTGAAGGCTTGATGGGCCTATCAAAGCATCAATATATGGGACTTATCCTAGCACCAATTCATCCAAACTCACCTAACACCAATGTAGGATATAATAAACACTCTTCATCAACCAAACAAGTGAATACACATGTCTATTTATTTACATTATTAAATCTCATTTATTTCTTACATTTATTAATGTTACAAAATTTTACTCGCTAGGATGTTTGTAATATTTTTATCCAAGTTTAAGATATCCACCATGTCATTCACTATAGCTCTACCCACTATTAATATTTCCTAGGAATCAATTTTATATACACAGGCATTTTTATTTAAATTTAATCTCACCATATTAAAATTGACATGTGCCAAATTTATTTTAGCCAAGCCACCCTTTTAATGAAAAGGATTTTTGCCTTTAGATTTTTAAATCCATGGATGAGATCACATTACTATAAGAGTCTTTTTAACTAAACCAAATAAGGTCTATTTATTCATTTAATAATACTAATGGATGCTAAAATTACTCTAACAGCTATGAAAGTTTCTCGCTTCAATAAAACAATTATTTTATTATTTTAAATTTTAAATAAAATAATTCCATACAAGTGGAAGGTTGTAAAAATGGATATTCTACTTTTCTCTTAAATATTAAAACATAGGGTGGGTATGGTGAAAAGAAGTGAATTATCAAAAGCTCTTCTTAAAATTTTGGATTTAAGATAATATATTGAAGGAGAAAAACATAGAAAAATGGGAGTAGCCTTTGCATTAAATTTGGTTGCATTTATATGAAATGCATGTA
Organism: Torreya grandis; assembly: GCA_037957365.1. NCBI lineage: Eukaryota > Viridiplantae > Streptophyta > Pinopsida > Cupressales > Taxaceae > Torreya > Torreya grandis. The sequence goes on from JARHVA010002871.1 coordinate 1,877,930, forward strand.
CATAGTATCCAATCTCATTCACTCCTCTTCTTATAATTTTTTTAATAAATAGGGAGAGTATCCCTACTTTTGTATGTCCTCACTATGTGGATTTTTTCTAGTAATCTGTGAAATCCTTGCTTTTAAGTTTATTGCCTCAACATTGTTCTTTTTTATTTTATGTTCATTTACAAAAAATTACATTCAACTACATAGTATTATTCAACATAAATGTAGATTTTATGTATTTATTATGCCCTTAATATTTTTCTTTGGGTGGGTTGAGGATACACTATTATGGTGCATTGTTCTTTAATTATTTTTTCATATTTTGTTTTCTTCCTCCATTTTCACCCCCAATTTGTTTAAGATAGTGCTAAAAGAGGTGGGTCTAACCTCTCAAATTTAGAAGTGGTTTCATTGTTATTCCTATACATTGGAACTTCCAAGCTATGTACTTGGATTTTTTTTGGAATAAAAATTACTATTATATATTATTTTTAGCATATGTTTTTAAATAATCACCATCCCTCATTAAAAATTATAACAAGTGATGTAACAACTCCACTAGGTTTTACTAGAATAGAGTAAATTTAAAAAAAATAATTACACATATTCATATAACATATTTCATCATGAGAAACCTAACTAAGTGATTTTTAACTATAAATATTATTTTTAGTTAACCCTATAAGGTTTATAGCTAAAAGAAATTCCTAGTAGATTCAATCAAATATTTCCTATTAGTAGATATAAAATATGCTAAGTACAAAAATATCAAATACACACATTTAATCCATCAAAATAATGCAATGAATCTAAAATAATCTAATTTATTTTATAATAATAAATAGATTCATAAATAACCCATACAAGTATCATACCATCCGGGAAAGAAATATCTCAAGGCAGTTAGGTACATAATATCAAAACGTAACTATAAATGTTATTTTGTCCATCTAATAACATTAATATACAAATTAAAACCACATATAAAAAGTATAGTAATAAGATTATTTTCAAAAACAACATGAAAATGACTATTAATCAATCTCAGTTACCTCATATATAAATGTTTTCACAAAATAGTCAAACACACTCAAAACTCAGTCATGATTACAAATTATGCCTATATATATTTGTCTAATCATTCAATGGTTTAACATTCTATCTGAGTGTATATTTATATATATGTATGGTATAAACATATATTTAAACCAATTAAATTATCTATATTTATCCCATACATTTATATAAAATCACTTACTTAGTTGTCTATAATAAGTGAATAGCTAATATAAACATTAAATTATATATGCATTATAAATATGCTATACTCCAAATGGACTTAATATTCTATCCATATTTCCATGAGTAATGTGTATACTATAAAATGCATATACCTATATATCTAAGAAATAATTCTCCTTTCAATTACTACATAAGGTAACCAAAATGTTTTATCTTTGAACATAAACAATATTCCTCACAAAAGTACTTAAAATCACAACCAACATTGAATATGAATACTCTTTAGGTTAGTAATCTTTCATTTTGTTTAAGAGTAATCTATATCTCCTAAATCATCTCTAATTTTCATTCATTTCCTATTTAAATATTAATGACACCAAAATCAACTATGTTTTATTCCATAAAACCCAATAGTTTTTGGTTCATATATTGAAAAGCATACAAACATGTGCAAGTTCAGTCGACTGTATTTTTATAATAATTTTGAAGAATATTTTAGAAAATTCATACATCTTAGTTTATGTATAATGATAAATTGATAGGTAAATAAATGAGCATGAAATTTATTTTTTATTTATCCTTAATTTTATATAATCACTACCATACTAGTGAGAAAACTCCTATAAACTAATCTATCATAATTTGCTATTTGACTCTTTTTATTATAGACATTATTAGATGTGTTAGCATTATTTTTAGTACCGATCATTTGATGCTTACATATATATGCTAACATATTTTAATCTTGTAACAACATATTTTGATGTTATCTTATAGCAACATGTTTTGATCATGCATCGACATATTTTGATGTTATCCTATAACAATAAATTTTGATCATGCAACAATATATTTTGATGTTATCATATAGTAACATATTTTGATGTTATCTTGTAGAAACACATTTTGATCATGCGATAATATATTTTGATATTATCGTGTAGCAACATATTTTGATCCTACAGTAACATATTTTGATGTTATCTTGTAGAAATATATTTTAATCCTACAACAACATATTTTGATGTTATCCTGTAGCAACATACTTTGATCTTACAACAACATACTTTGATATTACATATTAATGATACCATCAATATAGTTTTATATTATGATGATTATTCAATTTAGATTTACATGTATATATATTTTTCATGTGGAGTAGATACCACTGATACCATGTTTTGGTGGATATAGGACTCACAGGTATATGAGCTAGGCTACTGGTGGATTGCAGTAGTTGGGGTAATAATGGTGGAAGTAGTAATCAACTAGGTAACACCAACACTAGATAAAAAAATATAATGATAATGAGCTATCTAGTCCTTGAGTAGTTGCAACATGTCTAACGTTTCTCTTTTTATCTTATTTTATTTATTTAATCTTGATTGATATTTTATCTTTTTATTTTGTTTAACTATTGTTGTGTCTGTATTTAGTTTTTATATTTATTTTTATTTTTTTGATTGGTGTCTTTCATGTGTTGGTTTAGTGACATGCTATTTTTTCTCAGCTGTTAATTTTTTTATTTTGACCACTAAGTAGCTCAATAATTTAATATCATATTAGGCCTGCTAACTTATTTCCCACCATGGATCTTATTATAATAAAAATTGTTCAATCAAAGTTTTTTTGTCTTGGTTTTATTACCAAGAGGTCTCGAGTAGGTTAATTTCACACATTATAATAGATTAGGACTCCAATGGTCTCGATTTAATAACCTCATGGGCAAGAAGTAACCCATGCTTAAATAAATTTTAGTTAGGCCATGATGGCCATAAAGGGGGCTGTGGACTTTGGTCAAGCTTTATAGTTAAAGTAAAAATAAAATAAAATAAAATATATCTATTTTTGAATAAATAGACAAAGGAAAATAAAAACAATAAAAAGTTAAATGATTAGGGCAAATTATAACCCTATGGGTTGACTCTTCACCTAAAAATAAAAAGCAAAAAAGGTAATTAATTATTTTTTTGGGGGAATATCATTTTGATATATTGGTTTTTTGGGGAAAAACCCTAGAGAGAAATGGTAGCCATGGAGAGTAATGGTGGCTCAAAATTCCTCCCAGCAGGCTTTAATGACTTAGAAAAAATCATGCTTGGGTAGGAAAAAAGGAAAGAGAGCAAGTCATGGAAAAAAAAGGGAAAGAAAGATAGAGCTAGGTAAGAGCTATTTTTTGAAAAGGGTAACCAAAAAAAATTTCTCTTTTCTTCTTCTTAGGGTAGATCGATGCCAAGTAAGTGGTGTTTTTTTTATTTTTATTACTAGAGTTTATCTTCTATGGCTATGAGGGTTGGATCTATTCTTTATATTAGTTCATTTATTTTATAAAATACTTACTAATGAGACTTCTCCATAAACCTATAAGTCTCCACAACTAGTTAGAATCTTATAAAGTTATTTTGTTTTGAATTAAAATCAATTTAATATTAGGGTTTCATACCCAATTGTGGATTAATTTTTTTACTTAATATACAAGATTTAAAAATCATATTTATTATTGAAATGCCTTGATGGATAAGGTATTAAAACCATAGCTACTCATTTCTTACATGGCTGAAGGTGTTGCCTTATAAATAACATGCTAGGGGTTTTCTTTATTATGTTATAATTATTTAATCACTCTATGGATATTTATTTTTTTACTATATTTATTTTACAGCTAATAGGTTTTTATTTATTTTATTTTTATTTGACCTTTCTAGTTTTTCTTGGTAATTTATAAAAATGTGACATGATAGTCAAGTTATATATTTTTATTTTGGCTTATTTTATCTAGATTTGGGTGTATTTTTAAATATTAGTAAAAAGGTAGTACTATCCTTATTTTATTTCTTATATTCTTTTCTTGTTTGACTAAAATATGCTTGAGCCCATTATTTTCTCTTTATATATATATATATATATATGTTGAGGTTATTATGTTTGATGATGTTCTATAATTACTAAAAATTACATAATGATAGCTAAAAATAAATATATATGTCATTCACACCTTCACCTAAAGCCTGAATATCTGACTGCACCATCCAACTGATGGTTGGGGTGGTGAGGGCCACCAATTGGGAGGCTCATAGGACGGGTTAGGGTAGTGTGAGGATTTTTTGGTAGCTACTCTTTCATTATGAAACTACATGATGTGGTTGACACTAATATTGCTCAGCTTCAGTGATTAAATGATTTTATATAGCATGTTTATAATTACTCTTCCTATGTATTATTGTTCTAGTAACTTCTTGCAATGTAGAAGAGTATGCTATAATTTCTTATATAAACCTAAATTTGATGTAATTACTGCTTATAACTCATAGATTTTTATCAAAAAATATTTTTTAAGTTTTATTCTCCTCTATTTAACCTTCAAATGCATATCTGAAGTATTTTTTTATTGAATATTAAGAAAAAAATTTGGTTTTATTATGACTATATTTTGTTAGTTAAAAGAAAAATGTTCTAAATCAATTATTTGTTCCTCTTGTAACATGATCTTGGAAGCTTATATATTGTTATAGATTGATGTAAGTAGGATTTATCTTGGCTATTTTAATTATGTTAAGATTTGAATTTGTTGTTACAATGATTATTTTATAATGGATCTTGGCTTTCAAATGTAATATTGCATGTTTTGATTTCTTGAATATTGGGATAGTGTATGAAGAAAGATTTTAAAATCTTTATTATCATATCTTCACCGTTAATAGTATTCACATAGTTTAATGATCGATACATAATAATTTTTCTAATTATTTTGAATGAGGCAAGAATTATTATACCTAAATTGATAACCTATTTTACATACGTATGAATCTTTTACATAGGGTAAGGACATATAGATGGTCCTATTAGGATGATGTCTACTCCTATTCAGTTCAAGGCTTATAGTTATGGCTTTCATGACTATACACCTTGAACTGTATGTATTTATTAGAGAAATAATCTTCCTCATAAGAATCTTCTAGAGGTAATCACCCTAATTAGGAGAATTATACTTGTGTAGCTATGGTTATAGGTTGTGGGTGCATTATAAAAATCCCAACTGTGCATAGTGAACTATATTCATAACTCTGCTTGCACTCTAAATGAAAAAACACACTCAAAAATTTCTTTTGAGGTTGTTTCACTTGGTATTAGAGCTTGTGTTTAAACTAGAAAGTCTATTACAACTCTTAAAAACTTGAAATAATTTATGATTCTTGAAATGATATGTTTGAAATCTATTTTATGACTTACCGAGATAATGGTTAGAACTAGATTTGGTGGTTATCTAGGTGTTGATGGCCAAGGTGAGAGTAGGCCGATCCTAAGAGTAGAGGTAGGGGTCGTGGAGCCCAAAATCAAAATCAAAGAGAGATGAAGCTCTTATAAAAAATGCTAAAAATATTCAAGAGGCACCAAATATGAATGTAATTGGTGAAAACCCTTCTAAAAAACATGTAAACATATTAAATGGGGTTTTATCAATGTTGAATCCATTCAAGGCAAGATAGATAATCAAGAACTCAAGATGAGAAATATTAAGGATAACCCTCATAAATAATGTCCCCATCTTTAAATTGAACTTGTTGAGGAGCAAGATGGCCCTATCATAAAGGAACTCAAGAAGATTTCACCACCTATATTTATGGGTGAGGAATCTAAAGATGAGGCTGATACATGGCTTGTAAAGATGAAAAAATATTTTAAATTGCATAACATGTATTCAAATGTGAAGGATAAGGTGGTTATTTATCAGTTGAATGGGCTTGCTACCCTATGATGGAACCACCTATGTGATTTGTAAGGGTATCAACCCATGACCCTTATATGGTCTAATTTTGAAAATTAGTTTTGGAAGAGATATTTAAATGAAAATTATAAAGAGCAAACAATAATAGATTTTTAGTTGTTGAAACAAGAAAATATGACTATTACAAAATATGAAAAAAGGTTTTTAAACCTATTGCATCATGTTAAGTACATGAATGATCAAGAGATAAAAGTGGAAAAATATAAATTAGGGTTGCAAGAAGTATTTATACATGATGTCAATATGACAAATCCTAAGACATTAGTAACTACTATAGAATCTACCCATAGGGTAGAAGAAAAAGAAAAGTCTCATCAAAAAGTGAGACAAAAATTTAAGTTGAATAGGTAGTAATCTAAAAGCAAAAACCTTTCTCTTGCACCTAGAAAATTCAAAAGATCATATCAAAATTATAAGTTCTAAGGGAATAATAAAAGTTACAACTAGTTTCAAGGGTAGAATAAAAGTTTTAAACCTATAGACACTACAAAATTAGGGTCTTTCAAGAAGTAACAAGACTAAAATAGCTAGCATGGGCCAATCACTGGGGTTAATTCTATTCTTGTAGCCACATAGAGGAAAATAATGTGTTGGGAGTGTGATGATAATCACTACCACAAAGATTACCCAAAACTAAAATTTGGACAACCAACTGAGCATTGAGTGTATGCAACATTCAAAAATCTTAAGGCTGATTTTCAAGATACCCCTATTGAGATAAGAGGAATTTTATCTAGATACCTTGTGACTATTTTAATTGATTTTGGTTTAATAGATTGCTTTATTGCACCTACTATAGCAAATTGTTAAAGGTAAAAACCTATTCATTTAAGAGAAGGTTGGGAAGTTTAGTTTGATATAGATAAAAAGGTGCCTATCCAAGAGTGTTTAGAGAACACTATACTTGATCTTGTTGTTTATATAATCAAAATGAACCTATTTTTAGTTCCATTAGGGTCTTATGATATGATATTGGGCATGGATTGGTGCAAAAGGTGCCTATCCAAGAGTGTTTGGAGTAAACTAAACTTGATCTTCTTATTTTTATAACCAAAGTGAACCTATTTTTGGCCCCATTAGGGTCTTATGATGTGATATTGGGCATAGATTGGTTACAGTAGCACCATGTAACCCTTGATTTTTCTAGAAAGAGAATGTAATGCATTGATGAGATTAAAAAACTCATGGAAATTAAAGGTTTTCAAGGGTCTAAACCATGAAAGTTACTTTTAGCCTTACAATTGAAGAGGGCTGTAAGAAACGGTTGTAAGATTTATGTAGTCTAGTTGTAGAAAATAACCCTTGAAAAAGAGAAAATTTGCCCAGATTTTCCTATTATAAGAGAATTTATCAATATTTTTCTTAACAATTTGCCTAGCTTACCCCCTAAACATGAGTTTGACTTCTCTATTGACCTTATTTCAGGGGTTGTCCCTAGAAGGTAGTAGCTTATGAGTCATGCAAGTTAAAGGAAGCTGAGAATAACTATCCTACGCATGACTTAAAACTTACTACTATAGTTCACAGACCTAATAAATAAACAAATTTCTTACTAGAAAAACCTTTTAGGGTGAAATTAGATCATCTTAGTATAGAACATTTATTTTCACAAGATTATTTGAATGCTCACCAATGTAGGTGGCTGAAATTTATTATTAACTTTGATATGGACATATCATATGTGAAATGTAAGGAAAATAAAGTAGCTGATGTGCTTAGCATGCATGTCTACCTTGCTATTCTATCAATATTGCAAATAAATTTTAGAAATATTATATTAAAACAATACCAAGAAGATGAATATTGTATTAAAATAAGTAAAGAATTAGCTGTTAATCTTGTAGCAAAAGCATTTATTGATTTTTATGTTGAATTAGATGGACTTATAAGACAAGCAAAAACTTTATACCTAAAATAGGTAATTTTCATAATGTTGTGCTAAATGAAGTGAAAACAATACCCCATTTTGTCCATTTGGGTGTCATAAAGATGACACATAAGCTAAAGAAGCACTATTTTTGGCTTGAGTTAAGGATAGATGTTGCCAATTTTATGGTAAAATGTTTAGTGTCAGCATGTGAAGGCTAAACACTACCACCTAGGAGGTTTGTTATACTTGCATGATATACCTAAGGTTAAATGGGCAAGAGTGTCACTAAATTTTATTACAAGGTTGCCTAAATCCTAGAGTAGGTATGCCACCATTTTAGTGGTGATTGATAAAGCAACCAAAGTTGGCCATTTCATAACAGACAACTTAACATATGATGCTTTTGTACTTGTATAATGGTTTGTCAAAGAGGTGGTATGACTATATGGTACACCAAAAGTAATTATTTTGGATTGAGATAAATTATTCACTTTATGGTTCTAGCGAACCTTGAATATAATATTTGGCACCTAACTAAATTTTAGCTCATCATATCATCCTAAAATAGATGGTCAAACTAAGTGATTAAATCAAGTAGTTGAGGACATGTTGTGTATGTATGTTATGAACCAATAGTTTAAGTGAGAGGAATATCTTTATTTGGTTGAGTTTGCCTATAATAACTCATATCATTTAGTCCTAAAAATGGCTCTTTTTAAATCTTTATATGAATAAAAATGTTGAACACCACTTGATTGGGATGGTTTAGATAATAAGACTATTTTTGGGCATGAAATTCTACAAAAATATGATAAGAAAATAGATGTAATATGTCAAAATTTGAAAGTTTATTCTAATTGAGAAAAGAGCTATGCGAATCAAAAGAGAACATCACATGAGTTTATTGTTGGTGACAAGGTATTTTTATGAGTAAAACCACAATTTTTTTTCTTAAGCTTAGAAAAACCTCCAGGTTGGCTCCATGTTTTATTGGACCATTTAACATTATGGATAAGATCATTCCTATTACCTATCGGTTGCCTTTACCATCTTCTTTATCTATAATCCATGATGTATTTCACATTGCATTACTAAGAAAATATGTACCTAATTCATCTCATGTGTTGGATTAATTTTTTTTATAAGTTATGGAAGAGGAAAAGATGTAGCTATATCTAGTAAAAATCTTGGGTCATCACAAGATTAAAATAAATAACAAAGAGATCCAACAAGTCCTAGTATAATAGGATTTATTGAGTGAAAGAAGTGTTACATGGTAAGATATAAAACTATTCAAGAAACATTATCCATGGTTATTTTGATTTATCATCTAGATGTCTCTTCATTAAGGGGAGGAGGATGTTATAATCTAGTATTTGACTCTTTTTCTTATAGACATTATTAGATGTGTTAGCATATTTTTGAGTACTAATCATCTAATGCTTACATATAGATGTTGACATATTTTGATCTTATAACAACATATTTTGATGTTATTCTATAACAAAATATTTTGATCATGCAACAACATATTTTTATGTTATCTTGTAGCAACATATTTTGATCATGCAACAAAATATTTTGATTTTATCCTATAGAAACATATTTTGATGTTATCCTATAACAACATATTTTGATCATGTAACAACATATTTTTATGATATCTTGTATCAATATATTTTGATGTTATCCTGTAGCAACATATTTTGATCCTATAGCAACATACTTTGATGCTATCCTATAACAACATACTTTGATGTTATAGCAACATACTTTGATCTTGTGTATTAATGATGCCATCAACATAGTTTTATATGTGATGATTATTCAGTTTAGATTTACATGTATACATATTTTATATGTAAATTAGATATTATTAATGTGATGTTTTAGTGGTTATAGGGCTCATAGGTATATGAACTAAGCTGGTGGTTGATTTTGGCAGTTGGGGTAATAATGGTGGAGGTAGTGAGCAGTTGGGTAACACTAGCACTAGATAAAAAAATATAATAGTAATGAGCCATCTAGTCTTTGAGGAGTTGCGGCATGCCTAATGTTTCTCTTTTTATCTTATTTTATTTGTTTAATCTTGATTAATATTTCATCTTTTTTTTTCACTTAACTATTGTTGTGTCTATATTTATTTTTTATCTTATATTTATTTTCTTTGATTGGTGTCTTTCATGTGTTAGTTTAGTGATGCAATATTTTTTTTCTCAGCTATTAATTTATTTATTTTGACCTATAAGGGGCTCAATACTTTAATATCATATTGAACCTGTTAACTCATTACCCACCATGGATCTTATCATGATTAAAATTATTTAATCAAAGTATTTTTGTCTTAGTTTTATTACTAAAAATCCCTAAGTAGGTTAATTCCACACATTATAATGGATCAAGATTCCATAATGGTCTCAATTTAATAACCCCATGGGAAATAAGTAACCCATGCTTAAATAAATTCTAGCTAGGCCATGATGGCCATAAAGGGGGTTGTGGACTTTGGTCAAGATATATAGTTAAAGTAAAAATAAAATAGAATAAAATAAAATAAAGCATATCTATTTTTGAATAAATAGATAAAGGAAATGAAAAATATAAAAAAGTTAAATTCCTAGGGTAAATTATAACCCTAGGCGTTGACTCTTGACCTGAAAAGAAAAAGAAAAAGGGTAATCAATTTTTTTCTTGGGGAAATATCATTTTACGGTGTTGTTTTCGAGGGGAAAACCCTAGAGAGAAATAGCTACCATGGAGAGTAATGGTGGCTCAAAATTCATCCCAATAGGTTTTAATGTCCTGGAAAATATTCGTGCCTAGGTAGAGAAAAAAGAAAGAGGGAAAGCTATGGAAAAAAGGAGAAACAAGGACAAATCTGGGCAAGAGCTATGTTTTGAAAAGGGTAACCAAAGAAATTTTTTATTTTCTTCTTCTTAGGGTAGATCTGTGCCAAGTTGTATTTTTTTTATTACTATAATTTGTCTTCTATGGCTATGTAGGGTTGGATATGTCCTTTATATTTATTTTATAAACTGCTTACTAGTTCAAATAGAAGTCATGAGACTTCCCCATGAACCCGTAAGTCTCCACAAATATTTAAAAAATTACAAAGTTATTTTTTTGGATTCAAATCAATTTAATATTAGGGTTTCATACTCGGTTGTGGATTAAAAAAAATTACTTGGTATATGAGGCTTAAAAATTAGATTTATTATTGAATGCCTTGGTGGATAAGGCATTAAAACCCTAGTTGCTCATTTCTTACACGGTTGGAAGTGTTGCCTTAAAAATGACATGCTAAGGGTTTTATTTATTGTGTTATAATTATTTAATGATTATGTGGGTGTTTATTTTTATACTGTATTTATTTTATAGTTAATGAGTTTTTATTATTTCTATTTTTATTTGATCCTACTATTTTTTCTTCGTAATTTGTAAAAATGTGGCATGATAGTCAAGTTATATGTTTTTATTTTAGCTTATTTTATCTAGATTTTGGTGTATTTTTAAATATTGGCAAAAAGGTATTGCTTCCCTTATTTTATCTCATATATTTTTTTCTTGTTTAGGTTAAAATAGGTTTGATTCCATTAATTTCTATTGAAAAAAAAAAAAATATAGATCTGGGTGTCTGTTTTATGATTAGGTACTTGATAGGTTTGACATGCCCATTTTTTTTAAGAGTAACTTGTGGAGTTTTGTTGTAGTGTTGTTGGTACATAATATTAAGGTTATTATGTTTGATATTTTTCTATAATGACTGAAAATTTATCAATGATGGTAAAAAAATAAATATATATCTTGCTCACACCTTCACCGAAAGCCCAAATGCTTGACTCTACCACCTAGCTGATGGTTGGGATACCAATCGGGGGGCTCATAAGATAGGTCAGGGTGGTGACTAGATTATTTGGTGGCTTCTATTTCATTATGGAGTTACATGATGTGGTTGGAAATAGTATTACTCAGCTTCAGTGATTAAATGATTTTTTATAGTATGTTTATAATTACTCTTCTTATGTATTATTACTATAGCAACTTCTTGCAATGTAGAAGAGTATGCTATATTTTCTTGTATAAACTTAAATTTGATGTAATTATTTATTATAACTCATATATTTTTATCAAAAATAATTTTTAAGTTTTATTTTCCTCTGTTTAACCTTCAAAATGTATATTTGAAGTATTTTTTATTAAGTATTAAAAATGAAAATTGAGTTTTATTACGACTATATTTTATTAGTTAAAAGAGAAATATTCTATAGTAATTATCAGCTCCTCCTATAGCATGATATTGCAAGCTTATTTATTGATTTAAGATGGCTTTGTCTTGGCTATTTTAATTATGTTAATACTTGAATTTGTTGGTGTAATGATTCTTTTGCATTATGAGTCTTGGCTTTCAAATGTAATATTATAAGTTTTGATTTCTGGCATATTGGGATAGTGTATAAGGAAAGATTTAAAAACCTTTATTATCATTATATTCACCTTTAATAGTGTTCACATGGTTTAATGACCAACATGTAATGCTTTTTATAATTATCTCGAATGAAGTAAAAATTATTGTACCTAAATCAATAACCTATTTTACATAGGTGTGAGTCTCTTACATGGGGAAAGGACATATAGATGGTCTTATTAGGATGATTTTTACTCATATTCAATTCAGGGTTTATATTTATGAATTTTAGGACTATACATATTGAAATACATGCATTTATTAAGGCAATAATCTTTCTCATAGAATCCTCTAGGGGTGATCACCCTAATTTACGGAATTGTACATGTGTAACTATGTTTATGGGTTGTGGGTGCATTATAAAAATCCCAGCTACATCTATTGAACTATATTCACAACTCCACTTACACTTTGAATGAAGAGACACTCAATTTTTTTTGGAGGTCATTTCATAATCAAGGTTATCCCTTAAGAACACAAAAAATTTAATCATATATTCATACATATTAAATTGAATGCACAACCATAAACTCAGCTCAGTCAAATGGTTCATGTAATTTAATACACAAAAAATATATACACAAAATCCATATGCCATAAAAATATACTCTACATAAATTTGAAGACCTCAAAACAACACCATAATCATCTTTAATTGATTTCTCGTATAAACATACATACATACACACACACACACATCAATGCTTATATATACCTCAAGTAACTAAAGTCCTATAGGGTGTATATACATACCCATTTATATGTATATGTATTTTTAATTTGGAGAAATGCATATAAATGAAATAAACCAATTTCATTCTTTTCTGCCTAACAACTTTTAAACATAGTCAAACATTGCTTAGACTTATGTAAATATAACCTGACATAAAAATGCATTAAATTTGTTTTCTAGTAAAAATAAAGGCTTCAAACTATTTTTACTAAGTCTAAATTAAAGCCACAATTTTTTAACTATTATAACCTATATGGTTTTTAAATCTATGTTTGAGTATTAACATTTGTATATCTAGACTGGTTTGGCATCTAAATTGAGTCCAAGACCCTACCAAGTCTAAATGAAAATACCCATTTAATGAAATAAATTTTATTTAAATTCATAGGGTTTACAAATTTGAAACAAGTATTATCATAGAGCTTTTGAGGTATTACTATAAACATGGAAAAAATCATACATTCCTTTCCATTCCACTTAGGGTTTATCTAAATTATATGAAGGGTGTTGTGGATGGCCAAACCATCCATAGGGCCTTATATTCAACCCATTTTTTTATAATTCAAATTTAATTAAAACTATCTAAAACCTTTTATAGTTTCATTTCCATAATTCACCTAAACTATCAAATAAAAATTTTAAGTACATCACCAACCTAAAAAAGAGTTTTATATGCCAAGGAATCTAATTTTTTTTTCTTCTTAGCTTGAAATCCCTTCTTTCTTTTTTGCCTGCTATGCCATTGTATTCCATGCCACCATAGGAATCTATCACCTTTATTTTATTCTCTTCCATTCCATTTGTTACCACATGAATTTATCCCAATTCTTTGGCCGAATCATGTCTCAATCTATGCATGCAACAAAGAGCTAACAAAACTAATAATCCACCATATTTTCCTCATGTAGAAGACTTTAGGTCTAAATAATGGTTTTGTTAAATTATTGTTAACTCAAGTTAAAAAATAGTTATAAACCCTAATCATCTCAAATATTCTCAATTAATAATAAAATAATAATTACAATATCCCTTTGCATTATGTATGTTTGTTGACTTCGATTAAAACCATGTATCAACTTTATAAAAGTCATCAAACATTATAATTCCATATGATAATATTGATATAGCCTATTGTTATTAAAAGACCATTGAATTTTAAAACAAGTATATCAACATTTTATATTTCAATGTTAATACAACTAATCACAAACTCATTATAAATTGTAAACACATTGTTTAACACCAGGACTTCACCTAGTAATGCAAAAAATATAATCATTGTTTAATTAAATAAGTAATTCAACCTTAGTCAACACTAATTTAAATATAATGATGTTTCCTTTTTATTAATTAAATTGAAACTATTGATATAATTTTGAAATTAAAACATGCAATTATTATAAACAATAATAAACTTATAATTATCAATAATTACTTGACAAATTGATCAAGTAAAGTATTAGAATATGTCTAATACTTATAACTATAAATCCAATAAATCACTATTTATAATATAATTAGGTATATCTAAGATAGTGGTAGGTCATATCAATACATACATAAATTCATTCTTTCATTAAATTAATAACATTAACATACATTAATGCAATAACACAATTAGATTAGTGTAATCACATATTTAATCAACATGATCATTAAACAACACACAAGATCACAATAGTCATACATATCAAAAATTAAAGACACTCTACAAATATCTAAGTCAATAAATGAACATAAAACATGCTAATCTATCATGGTGCGTGCATTAGTTTCTAGTCTTTTTCTCTATCATCCCTTAATGCCTCTATCTACACCACCTTATCTGATGATGCCTCCCTCTATCACACTCTGAGGGATGGATCTATCCTACATCCACATCATAATAATGAAATTAGTTATCTCATAACATATATATGATCCATAAAATACTATTGTCAAAACTAATAAATATGATCATCATGTACAACAAATAAAATTATAGCTAACTTATAGCCAATCAATCATGTAAATTAAACATCGTACAATTGTCCCATAGTCAACATATGAAATAAAGCTTAATAAAATAGTAGTTAATCAAATAAAAACCATGAAAATCCATGGATCAATAGGTTATTAAGTTTATAAATAAATTAGGATGTGACATCCTCCCCCCTAAAATTTATCATCATCTTGATGACAATTATTCAAACACAAGTTCTAAACTTAAAACACCATTCAATATAAAATAAGCTAATATGCAACAACCAATAAAGAAAATAAATGTGGAAACAACTTGTAAAAATCATAATGGTCTTCCCAAGTGGTACTAACTTTAAAATATTGGTCTCACTAGAACTTGCACTGTGACACTTCCCTATTACACAAATTGAGTTTGTGAGTGTCAATTATTCTGATTATTTTTACTATGACCACCTCAAGATCTACAACCTGCAAAAAATTCTAATACAACTTTTGTGAAGTATCAAAAATATAATTTTTAAGATAATACACATTGAAAACATTATGCAAAAGAGATATATATGGTGGCAATGCAAGCCTATATGCTATAAAATTGATCACATCCATAACCTTGAAGGGTACCACATATCTAGGTGAAAGTTTAGCTAACTTCCCAAACTTAATTAAGTTTTTTAAGGCTTAACCCATAGAAAAACTTTATCACCTATATAAAACTACCTTGATATTCTCTTTAGATCAATATATCTTTTTTATCTATCATTTGTCTTAACTAACCTCTGTCTGATTATCTTGACTTGATATTTCATTTTCATAAGCATCCTAGGTTTAGAGATTACCATGTCCTCTAACTTGTCCTAATTGATTGGTTTTCTACACCTCCTTCCTTATAGTTTCTCAAATGGATCCATATTCAGTGTTGATTAGTATGATTTGTTGTAAGCAAAATCAACCAATAGAATATAATCATCCCACTTGTATTGTCGATCCATATAATACATATAAAAGATCTTTTTTAAAACTTGGTTAAATCTATGTATCCATCAATTTTTAGGTGATAAGTAGTGATAAAATTTAGCTACATACCTAGAGATGAATTTAAAATCAAGTAAAATCTAAAATTCATCATCAAATCACAATCTAAAATGATCTTTTCTATAAATCCATGCAATCTCAAGCATATGTGCATCATGTATCAAGTTACATGGTATGAAGTGGGTTACCTTGGTTAGTTTTTAAACTATAATCAAGATCATATTATGTTAGTTCTCTGATAATGCCAACCCTTGGACAAAGCCCATGTTAATCACCTACCACTTCCATTCCAGTATATCATGTGGATATAACAATCTTGCTAGATGCACATGTTCAGCTTTCACATGCTAACATTCCAAAAAATGAGACACAAAATATATAGATTTCTTGATTCATTTCTATAAATAGAGTAGCTTAGCTCAACCATGAGCTTGGTTACACTTAGATGTCCTAGATATGGGGTATTGTATAGTTATTTTAGCACTATGATCCTTAGATTCTCTATATCAGCCACATACATCCTACTATTGTACCTCAAAATACCATCACTCTCTAACTTGAATCCTTTATACCTAAGATTTTGAGTATTTTTAGACAATGCTTTCTTGACCTAATCATATAATTCATTTTTTGGTGAGAATATGATTACTTGATCTTAAAAAGTACTCTTGATAGTAGCCATGACTAATATGTAGCTTCTATATCTTAGATAATTAGAATTATGTTCTCCTTACCCTTGATATAGTTAATATCAAAATCATAATCATATAAGAATTCTAAGAATCATCTTTGATGAGCATTTAGTTTTGGTTGGGTGAAGATGTATTTGAGTCCTAAGTTGTTAGTCTTGATTTAAAATGGTTTTCCTAATAGATAATACCTCCAAACTTATAAGGCATGTATAATCACTATAAGTTCTAGATCATGAGCATTATAATTCACCTCATATGGCTTTAGTTTCCTAGAATCTTAAGCTATAACTAAACCATCCTTCATAAGAACTCCTCCAAGTCCATCCCTAGATGCATTCATGATCACTGAGAATTGACCATTAGGATCAAGAACTCTTATCACTGGTGCTAAAGTAAGCCTCTTTATCAACTCTTAAAAGGCCATCTCACACCTATTTGACTAGACAAAATTCTAATTCTACCACTAAAGAGAGGTAATTGGATTACCTATCTTAAATAAATTTGACATGAATTTATTGTAACAACCTATTAATCCAATGAAAATCCTTACCTCATGTACATTATTAGGCACTGACTATTCCATTATGGCTCTTATCTTCACTAAATCCACTAAAACTCCATTCATGGAGATAATATGTCCCAAATATTACACTTTATTTTGGAAAAATGCATACTTGGACAACTTACCATATAACTTATGCTTTCACAAACACTATAAAATTAGTTTTAAATGATGATGTTCTTATTAATCCTTAGAATATATGAGGATGTCATATATAAAGACCAAAACAAAATGATCTAGATAATCTCTGAACACACTGTTCATGAGATTCATAAATGCTATAAGAGCATTTGTCAGCCCAAAAGGTAACACGATGAATTTATAATTCCTATATCAAGTTTTAAATGCTATTTTTGGAATATCCTCATCACATATTCTTAATTGATAATACCCTACTCTAGGATCAATCTGAGAAAATATTTTTACCACTCACATCTAATCAAAGAGATCATAAATGCATGGCAACATATATTTGATCTTAATCATTGCCTTGTTCAATATCCTATAATCAATACACAAGTGAAGAGTACCATCCTTCTTCTTGATGAATATTAATAGTGTACCCCATGGTGACATACTTGATCAAATTAGTCTTTTTGACAAAAACTCCTAAATTTGAGCCTTTAACTCACCTGATTCAATAGTTGTCATCTTTTATGGTGCCTTAGAATATGATTTTGATTTAGGCATGATATCAATTGAGAAATCAAACTCACACTTGGGTGGTAATCTAGGTAATTTCTAAGGAAATATATCCTAAAAATTCCTTAGAAAAGGATAATCCTCAATGTATGGTTCCTTATATTCTTCCATCTCATTTATCTTAATGTTGAATTTATGTCATCCCTTCCTCTAGACTTTTTAAATTTGAATTATATAAATATGTCTAAGATTTACCTCCATTTTCTCACCTTACAATTGTGTTTAATTTCTAAAATTATCTTGACACTAAACCTTATTTAGATAATAATCAACTTTATCTTTATGCTTTGTAAGCCAATTGACTCTTAGGATCACATCATATGATGTTGATGATGCAACATAAAGATCCACTACTATAGTGAATTTAGGAAACCTAAACTTAGATTCGACTAAACACTTATCAAATTTAACCTTTGACTCATTCCAATAATATACTAACCATGAATTTACCATAACTCCAACTTTTCTAGATAATTTACTAAGCATTCTAAGAGTAATGAAACATTCTGTAGCTCTTGTGTCAATCAAAATAGAAACTAGATGATAAAAAAATACTTGATAGTTCTATGGGTGAATTTTGATACTTACCCTAACCATTTTTAATAGCCATATGAATCCACTATTGAAATGTACCCTATTCAGAAGAAGAACTCTTATTCTTCAACTTGTCTTGAGTACACTCTCAAGCATAATGGTCACCTCCATAAATGAAGTAGCCTCTAGGTGGTCCTTTCCTATTAGACTATTGGTTTCCCTTAAAACCTCCCTTGAAATCATTACCAAGTTTCTTGTTCCCTATACCACTACTAAACTTAGTGTTCTAGTTCTTGAACTGAGTCTTGGAGTCTCCACTCTACTTTCTATTCTTCTTTTTAAAAGTTGGTTTATAACTTCTAAAAATTTTCTTAAACTTATCTCTAACTTAGAAAAGAGATTTTGGTTTCTATTCCTTCTTGAATATCTTATTGAAGACTTGATCCATGGTAGATGGCCCATGCACATATAATTCACAACCTATTTGGGGTTTTAATCCCATAATGAATTTTTTGATCTTGAACCTCTCATCTACTTGATATTGGGGCACACACTTCAAGAGCTTGGTTAATTACTCTCAATATTCATTCATTGATAGGTCTCCTTACTTAATATTCTAAAATATATAAAATTTTAATCAAAATATATTTATGAAAACCATTATGACCTAAATATTATCATAAACTATTCCCAAGTGGTGGTGGTAGAGTCGAGGTTCATCTTAAACTTCCTATTTACCCATCAAGTTTTTACTTCACCAACAAGATGATATGCTCCCCAAATCACTTTGATAATTTCAAAGTAATCTTGAATCATGAAATATTTCTCCATACTTTTTAGCCATGATTGAGCTTCATATCTCAATAAATTTCCATTGAACTTGGGTGGATTCTCCTTTTCCATGTCACATGCCAACTTTGTAACTCCTTGAGCTCTTGAATCTTGTGACACTTCCTCATTCCTTTGCTCTTAAGGATGTTCCTACTTAGTAGGATGCTTTTCATTTTCCTCTTATGCATTCTCCTCTTCATTCTCATACACTTCCTATTATAGGGTCGTGATTCAGTACCTAGTCTCTTGCATGGTTATGAGGATCTGATCCAACTTCACAGCTTGCTCAATGGTGAAATAATTTTGATAAATATGAGGATTGGTATTAAAATAACCCTCACCTCCTAGTTTAGTGTGAACCATTCTTCTTCCTAATTTATAAGAGAATAATTTTGTATTAGTGGATACATTAAGTCCTAGAGTTTGAGCCTCAGCTCTGATATCATAATGTAACAACCCCACTGGGTTTTACCAGAATAACGTATTTTTCTAAAATTAATTACACATATTCATGTAACATATTTCACCATGAAAAACTTAATTAATCTTTAAATAAAAATATTATTTTTAGTTAACCCCACAAGGTTTATAACTAATCTATTAGATAATGATCACATGATATGATATATCAAAACATAAACAATGGTGAATAAACATTAAAGATTGCATTTATTTTATAATATTAATATTATAATTTCAACCATGAATAATACAATATTATAGACACTAGTGTAAATGTAAAAATGAATAAATAGTATAGTTTCAACAATAATAATGTCTTAATAATAATAATAATAATAATAATAATAATAATAATAATAATAATAATAATAATAATAAGTTCCATGAATCATGAGTCTCAACAAAATCAAGTATCCATTAGTAATCTCAAGTGTAGTTTCTACTATAGTATTACTACAGGGAGTGAGAACATCATCTAAATGCTTTTCCACACCAACCACAGACCATCAATCCCCCACACTATATCTTAAAAAAGGATTGACCCTCCCTTCATGTATGGGTAGATAATGATAGTACAAGAATATAGAGTGATAAATTAAAATCTATGTGTTGTAAGATAACTAATACATGATTTATATCATAAAGAAATCTATTTTAACATGATATTGCACAAACATGTAAACTATATCACACACATGAAATTAACATTTTAACTATAAATATTACTTTATCAAAAATTTCAAATTGTTAGTTATCTCTAAGATCAATCAATCTCATACACACCACTCAATTAGATTACACCTCATCTTGCATTGATGGTGCTAATTAAGTTAATGGAATTCATCACACTACTTATTTAATATCATAAATGTGAGATTTGGTTAATTATATAATAATAAAAAACCAATAGATTAAACCATAATATTCCTTATTAGTAGATATAAAATATGCTAAGTACACAAATATTAAATATATACATTTTGTCCATAAAATGTAATGCAATGAATCTAAAACCATTTGATTTATTTTAAAATAATAAACAGATTCATAAACAACCCATACAAGTATCATACCATCCAGGTAAGAAACATCTCAAGGCATCTAGTTATAAAATATCAAAATATAACTATAAATGTTATTTTTCCATCTAATAATAATTAATATACAACTTAAAACAACATATAAAAAGTACAGTAATAAGCTTATTTTCATACACAACATGAAAATGACTAGTAATCAATCTCAATTACCTCATATATAAATGTTTTCCTAAAATAGTCAAACACACTTAGAACTCAACCATGATTACAAATTACACCCACCCACACACACACACACACACACACACACACACACACACACACACACACACACACACATTTGTGTGTGTGTCTAATCATGCAATGTCTTAAAATACTAACTTAGTGCACACGCGCGTGCACACACACACACACACACACACACACACATATATATATATATATATATATATATATATATATGAACCAATTCAACTATCTATATATATCCCATACATTTATATAAAATCACTTATTTATGTATAATAAGTGAATAGATAATATAAACATCAAATTGTATATGCATTGTAAATATGTTATACTCCAAATGGACTTAGTATTCTATCCATATTTCCATGAGTATCACATATAATATCAAATCCATATACCTATATATCTAAGCAATAATTGTACTTTTAATTACTACATAAGATATCCAAAATATTTTAGCTTTGAACATAAACATTATTCCTCATAAAATTACTTAAAATCAAAGTCAACATTGAATATGAAATACTCTTTAGGATAATAATCTCACCTTTTGTTTAAGAGTAGTCTGTATCTCCTAAATTGTCTCTAATTTTCATTCATTTCCTATTTAAATATTAATGACACCAAAATCAACTATGTTTTATTCCATAAAACCCAATAGTTCCTAGTTCATATAATGAAAAACATATAGACATATACAAGTTCAGTTGACTATATGTTTATAACAATTTTCAAGAATATTTTAGGAAATGCATACAACTTAATTTATGTCTAGGGATAAACTTAATAGTTAAAAAAATCAACATGAAATTCATTTTTGGTTTGTCCTTAATTTTATTTAATCACTGCCTTACTAGTGATTAAACCCCTATAAACTAACCAGGGTTATCCCTTAAGAACACACAAAAATATAAGCATATATTCATAAATATTAAATAGAATACCCAACCATAAACTTGGTTCATGGAATTTAATACACAAAAAATATATACACAAAATCCATATTCCATAAAACCATCCTCTACATAAATTTGAAGACCTCATTACAATGCCACAATCATATTTAATTGATTTCTCTCTCTCTCTCTCTCTCTCACACACACACACACACACACACACACACACACACACACACACACACACACACATTATACACACACACAAATATACATACACATGCACACATTGATATACATATATAACCTAGGTCACTAAAATCTTGTAGGGTGTATATACACAACCTTGTATATGTATATGTATTTTTCATTTAGATAAACATATATAAATGAAATAAACCAATTTCATTCTTTTCTGACTAAAAAATCTTAAACACAGTCAAACCATACCCAGACTTGTATAAATATAACCTCACATAAAAATGCATTAAATTTGTTGTTTTGTAAAAAGAAAGGCTTTAAAATATTTTTACTAAGTTTGAGTTAAACCACAATTTTTAAATGTTATACCTTGTATGGGTTTTAAATCTATGTCTGAGTATTAACATTTATATATCCAGACTAGTTCGACATCTAAACTGAGTCCAAGACCCTACCAAGTTTAAATAAAATGACCCATTTAATGAAATAACTATTCTCTAAACTTGTAGTGTTTACAAATTCAAAACAAGTATTATCACAAAGCTTTCAAGGTATTACTATAAACATGTTGAAAATCATACATTCCTAGCCATTCCACTTAGGGTTTTTCTTATATATATATATATATATATATATATATATATATATATATATATATATATATAGACACACTAATATGCATATATGCCCTAGGTCACTAAAGTCTTGTAAGGTGTATATATATACCCCTATATATGTATATGTTATTTTCATTTAGATAAACATATATAAATGAAATAAACCAATTTCATTCTTTTTTTCCTAACAACTCTTAAACACAATCAAACCCTACCTAGACTTGTGTAAATATAACCCAACATAAAAATGCATGAAGTTCATTATTTGGTAAAAATAAAGGATTCAAACTATTTTTATTAAGTATGAGTTAAACCCACAATTTTAAACTGTTATACCCTATATGGGTTTTAAATCTATGTTTGATTATTAACATTTGTATATCTAGACTGGTTCAACATCTAAACTAAATCCAAGACCCTACCAAGTTTAAATAAAATTACCCATTTAATGAAATAGCTATTCTCTGAATTCATAAGGTTTACAAATTTGAAACAAGTATTATCATAGATATTTTGAGGTATTATTATAAACATGGTGCAAATCATACATTCCTATCCATTCCACTTAGGGTTTTTCTAGGTTGTATGTAGGGTTCTATGGATGGTCAGGCCATCCACATGGCCCTATATTCAGTCCATTTTTTTATACTTTAAATTTAACTAAAACTATTTAAACCTTGTTATAATTTCATTTCTAGAATTCATCTAAACTATCAAATAAGATTTTTAAGTACATCATCAACCTGAAAGAGAGTTTTATATGCCAAGGAATTGAATTTTTTTTGTTTTCTCAGCTAAAAATCCCTTCTTTCTATTTTGCCTATTGTGCCATTATATGTCATGGCCCCTCAAGCCTCTCACCCATTTCTTTTATTCTCTTCCATGCCCTTTATTTCCACATGAATTTCTCCCAATTCTTGGGCCTAATCATACTCAATCTATGCATGAAACAAAGAGCTAATAAAACTAATAGTCTGACATCTTTTCTTCATGCAAAATAACTTAAGTTCAAATAATGGTTTTGTTAAATTATTGTTAACTCAACTTGAACTCCAGTTAGAAACCTTAATCATATCTAACATTCTCAATTAATAATAATTAAAATATACCTTTGCATTATGCATGTTTATTCACTTCCATTAAAACCATGCATTGAATTTATAAAATTCATCAAACATTATAATCCCATATGACAATGTTGATATAGCCTTGGTTATTAAAAGAAGATTGACTTTAACAACAAGTATATCAACATTATATATTACAATGTTAATATAACTAATCACAACCTTTATTATAAATCATACACATTGTTTAATAATATGACTTCACCTAGTCATGTAAATAATATAATCATTGTTTAATTATATGAATAATTCAATCTTAATCAACACTAAGTTAAATATAATGATGTTTCCTTTTTATCACTTAAAAGTGAAACTATTGATATCATTTTGACATTAAAACATGCAATTATTATAAATAATAAGAAACTTCTAAGTATCAATCATTACTTGACAAAATGATCAAATAAAGCATTAGAATTTGTCTAATACCTATAACTATGAATCCAATAAAGCACTGTTTATAGTATACTCAGCTATATCCAATATAATGGTAAGTCATATCAAGACATGCATATATTCATTCTTTAATTAAATAAATAACACAATAATATTATTACAATCACACATTTAATCAACATGATCATTAAACAACACATAAGATTATAGCAAACATATATATTATAAATCAAAGACACACTACAACTATCTAACTCAAGATATTAACATAAAGCATGCTAGTCTATCATGGTGTATACATGGGTTTCTAATCTTTATTTATGTTGTCCCCCAATGCCTCTATCTACACCACCCTCTTCATTGATGCCCTTCCTTTATAACACTCTAAGGGATGGATTTGTCCTGCATCTACCTCACAAAAATGAAGGTAGTTAGCCTATAATTATATATAATCCAAAAAATACTTTTGAAAAAACTAACAAACATGATCATCATGTATAGAATATAAAATTAAAATTAAATCATAGCTAATAAATCATGTAAATTAAGATCATATAGCTGTTCCATAATCAACATATGAAATAAAGTTTGATAAAACATTAGTTAATCAAATAATAACCATGAAAATACATAGATCAATAGGTTATTGAGCTTAGAGAGAAATTAGGATGTCATAAGTGATGAAATTTGTAGGGGACATGTATACACATTAAATTCTATTTTTGAACATTTCATTTTCCCAAGACTTGTTAGTGTATTAATCTTCCATATTTAGGATTGGGGTGGGCCAATTATAAGAGAAATCTATGAGAGATGTGCCATGGGTGTATGTTTATCACATTTTATATTAGACTTGTCATCCTTTTCCTTCCTTAGCAATTAATTTGAATCCATATAAAATTTATTTCTCATACCAACATCATCGAATCGACTAATATTCTAATTTATTCTAATTTGACCCCTATTTTTATTGTGCTACATCGACCTAACTATTGGCATTAGATAAAAATAAAATATTATAATGGGATTTTGTAATCTTATTTATATGATTAATTTATCCATTTATAGATTAAAAAAATTCTTATACTCATCTTGTCCTCACTTGCCCATTTATAGATAAACAACTACATCTACACATCTTGTGCTTGCAAATACCCTAAGGGAAGATAAAGAGGAATAGGGTAAAGGAATTCAATTAAGGAAGACATGTTGTAATAAATTTGTTGGAGATTGAAGGATAATAGCTAATCTAATGAGGTACACCAAGTATTTTGAGTTCCCAACAATGATCTAATTAAGGTTTCTTCTTCCATCTCGACTCTACTACCAACCATATTTCATCAAGTGATCAAATTAAAGGGGCACATTAATACTCCCATAAGTTAAATAAAGGTATGTATCCCAAATATTACCCATTTTATTTTTTGATTGTTCAGATAGTGAATTTTGCATTTCCCATTTCATTAATTTCATAGCACATGTTTTTTACTATTTTTATTTATTTTTATATTAACTTTATGATTTTATTTCTTTATATATAAATTTAGGTTGTTTGTGTATGTTACTATTATTATAATCTTCACAACCCTTAGTTATAATCTATATTAATTACTACAATATGCAATAGTGGCCTCTTTCCTGCAACCTATGAATTGTGTCGCAAAGTAACATGTTTATGTGTTGGATCTAGAATGACTTGATACCTTTTAGTTATGTTAAGGCTTGTATATGTAGAAACACATTTATATGTACACTATAAAAATTAATTATCAATAAAATAATATTTAAAACAATAATCTAATGTTTATTATAATCTTATGTGAAATTTATGCAATGTTGATACGCTTAAAAAAATAATTGGGGTGATTAAGAAATTTAGACTAAGAATGATAATAATATGATGTTTGAAAAACAATGAATGAATTTTAATTAATCACAAGAAATGAAAAAATATCCCTAAAATTCTTAAACTTGTTTAAAATATAATGTATGAAACTAAAATGGTAAAAGAATAACTAAAAATTTGTAAAAACCATCAATTAATGCATGTGTCTATGTGCCTGGAGCGGTGCCAAGAAAGTGAAAGAATGAATATATATAAATAATGGTATTAAAATATATATATATATTTTTTAGAGTAAGATAATGTGTGTGAAAAGGGATGAGAAGTGCAACTACAAGTTTAAAAAACCATGAAATGCTAGAATGTTGAAAACATTATTACTCAAGAAAGAAATATTTAAAGGGGAACTTAGAAAATATGAAAATTAGCACACACACACACACACACACACACACACACACACACACACACACACACACACACACACACACACACACACACACACACACACACACACACACACACACACACACACATAAGGGTTATGACTTAACATATATATCCAAATAATTATGCACTTAACATAATAAAAATAATTAATAATGAAGTGAAGAGTGATATATGATGGATAACAATCAATAAAAGTTTATTTTGGACATGTGTGAATGTAAAGACAAGAAAAATAATTTGAAAATTATTGATATAAAAAGGGGAACATTTTGTGTGATTATGAGTGACAATTAATTTATATCAAATATGAGGTATGAAAGGTAGGTGTAAAAAACACAAGATAAAATAAATCAAGAAGACTGTGTACATGTTTATAGAAATAAGAAGATTGGAGGCAAGGGAAAATTGTGAGAAGAAGGGACTTGAAAATTGAAGAAGAAAATATGAATGGAAAGATAAAAAATATAATTTGAAAATTAGTGATATAAAAAGGGGGATCAATTTGTATGAGTATGAGGGAAAATAAAATGGTCTCAACCTAGAGGTAATAAATTATAGAATAAAAAAGACAAGTTGAAATCAATTGAGTAGAGTGTGTACATGTTTGTAAAAATAAAAATAATGAAGGAAAGAGACAATTGTGACAAGAAAAGACTTGAAAGTTCAAGGGGATATGCATATATATATATATATATATATATATATATATATATATATATATATATATATATATATATATATAT
The DNA here is from genome assembly GCA_037957365.1 of Torreya grandis. NCBI lineage: Eukaryota > Viridiplantae > Streptophyta > Pinopsida > Cupressales > Taxaceae > Torreya > Torreya grandis. The sequence goes on from JARHVA010002871.1 coordinate 1,905,356, forward strand.
ATATATATATATATATATACACACACACAAGATATAAGATAATACTAATGGAAATAATTTTTTTTTAATGCAAGACAATTATAATCAATATGAAATTAAACCCTATGAAAATAAGAGAGACTCAAGAAACTTAATCAATCCCAATATATATATATATATATATATATATATATATACACACACACACACACACACACATATATACAAGAAATAAGATAATACTAATGGAAATAATTTTTTTTTAATGCAAGACAATTATAATCAATATGAAATTAAACCCTATGAAAATAAGAGAGACTCAAGAAACTTAATCAATCCCAAGGAGAAGCAAAATAAGACCAAAATTCAATTAGTCCTTTTGTCAAACAATTGAGGAGCATCCTTGAAAAGAAAATATAAATAAAAATTCCTAAAAAAAAGCCTATTGATGCTAGATAAAAGGATATAAATATGCAGAAGGAATATGAGGTGATTGTTATGAGATATTAAAGATTTAATATCCTGATTATTTGAATAAAATTGAAAGAATATGATATGTGACTTATATGTGAATTATGAATGTATACCAGGTTCTCAAACATACTTATGAATGCATACTAATTATCAAACACAATTATGAATGTAACCTAGATATTATTGTAAGGATGGTGATGAGTTATAGGTGATTTATATGAATGAGCAATACTCAAACCTATGACATCCTTAGCTATATGCGACAGTAAAGGAAAAAAATAAAAGTTGATAGGAAAGTAGAAAATTAAAAAACAATAAATAAAACCATTTATTAGAGGTACAATCACCGAGAGTGGGGGGGGGTGAATTAGTGAGCCTATAAAATCTAACTTCAATTTCAATCATTTCAAGTTCTTAATTAATTACCATAAGGATTCAGGAATCATACACAACATTCATAACAAAGAGCAAGAGAGACAATGCAAGATCAATCACATAACACATGACATATGTAGGAAATCCTCATGGGGGATAAAACCCATTGGAACCTACAATTAGACTACTATCCTATAATAAAAAGAACTAATTTATACTAGATACAACTAATCAAAGAACTAAAATCCTTATTTAGTGAGACTATAATCCTACAAGGTGATACAATACCTATCTAGCTGAGCTACAACAACAACTAGACTTTTAACAAGTTTCACCTTGCAAGGAGGTTTCAACCACATTAGATGATGAGATAACACAATAAAACTTATGAACACATCCACCTTTAAAATGATGTCTTCAACACCTGATCATGGACCTCTGATTATCACTCTTTACCTTTACTCATACTTAATCTACAAGAGCACTATTATAACAATATAATTATGACCTATAGTTCATACAAATAGTCTTCAATCTATTATTCTCTTAAACTCATCCACAAGGGAATCTACCCCCCCTTATCTCTTGAAATCACACACACAAACCTCTCTCAAATCTCTCCCAAGTCTCTCACTCAAGTCTAGAAACTAATACATTTGGTTTCACTATTTATAGAGAAAACATGATAATCACTACCTTGGTCAACCATTAGGCATGCCTTAATCCTTAATGAATCTCTCACATCAAGACATGATTCAAAAAAAAAAACTTTGTAGGTTGGTCATAGCATCTATGGGTCATCCTTAAGCAACTACACCTTTTAATAAGGCCCTTGTAGATCTTATAGGTCTCATAGAGACCTATTGACCCATTTAGCACATCATCAAATAGACTAAGAACATAGGACCACTTAAAAAATCATGGACCCATTTCACATGATCCCTTTGATATCCTCAAATGATCATAATTTCCAAAACACTCTTCTGCTAATTCATCAAGAGATATCAAAACAATATAAAAAAAAAGCTTGAATAATCTTCTTAGGTTACTTACAAAATACACATGAAAACATAGTCAAATTTTAATCTCATTATATTTAACTATACATATATTCAAAACCTTAAATTAGGTTCATTATATGCACCATGGAGTCCTCTTCAAAATTAGTTTTTACACCATGAGCAAATTCTATATGGATCAATAGATATGGCCAAAATATAGATCATTAGTTTTTCCTTTGAAAATTCAAATATTCAAATGCAAATGGTCATAGTTAAACCTTGAACACCATGTTATCATCTTAAGTCCTTGATACTCAACTTAAATATGCACCACCAATCTTATTGTATGAAGCTCTATCTTTAACACATAGTCCATCAATTCCAAACGTTAAACTTTGAACATGTTGACCTCATCTCATGCACTCTTACAAATTTAACCTCATTCACTATATAAGTCTCTTGTACATATCTCATAATTTAAAAATGATAAATATATGTCACTTTGACCTCTTTTATTTAATACACAACATTGATCTCTATTTATAAAATCACCTGCTCACTATTGATCCTTGGAAGAAGCTTGATCTTTATCTATAGTCAATGTTAAGCATTGAACACTTGGCACCATCTCACTGATTCTTGAATTTTTGGAGTAACACACTCCATCTATGTTTATCAAACTTTAACTTGTGTAAAAATGACTATGGGAACCTTGATTATTAGCCTAGAAGGTCAACTTTGCATAATCATATCTTTTAACATGCTCACTCACATGTTCTCAAATTTAGATCATATGATCTCCTCACATAAGATAATCCAACCATATAAAAATATTATCCTATAACCCTCACACATGTGAGATATAATGAAATTAAAATTCCCACTTAGATTTTTTTCCATTGAGCCAACTATGTCAAAAACTTGTCTAGGAGGCCAACTTTCAACATGCATATCTTTTGTCATGTTTTGGTGATTGACCTGAAAATTAGAAAAAATAATATAGGTATAAAAATAAATAAACCCATATGATCATATTATATTTAAATTTCCACATGTATGAGTTATACCACCATCAAACTTCTTACTCGACTCTTTTTTGCCTCATGCAAATTTGGCTAAGTATAGGAAAATACTATCAAATTGCCTAGGATCCCAACTTTGTACTTGCATATCTTTTGACATGTTTAGGTGCATGACCTAAGATTTAGTACATCATAAATAGGGACTAATATTATCAAAACCATATGACCAACTCCCCTTGAATCATCCACATGTGATAATGGTGACATCATCAATATACCTACTTAGATTTTTTGCCACTGGACCCAAAGTGTCTAGATGAAAACTATAGACAACCAGATGAATTCCACTTATGCATAAAAGAACTCAAAGAATATAAAATATCTTATAGACCTATTTCACATCCTTAAATAAGCATACTCATCCCTAAATATCTCAAACAATGATAAAATTGAAGATCAAACAATCATAGTTCTAACATACTAGAAGAAACACATTGCACACTTTTTCATTATCACTTAGATAATCAAATAAATACATCCACTCACCATGATTAATTAATGAAATAATCATGAAATAATATAAAACTCTTAAAAAATCTCCCCCTTTGTCATTGATGTCAAAAAACCATCAAATATAGCAATATACAACTCACCTTTCTTCTCTCTCTTCCAACACTTCTCATAATAGGAAATTTCTCCCCCTTGACACAATGATAAAGTGGGAACCAAATAATATTGATAACCTAAAAATAATACAAAAATATAGGACCATCTTGTAAATATGATACAAACTCTCCCTTACCTTGAGCGTACCCCTTCTTACCTTGACAATTTTCTCTTACTCCATACCAACATTCTCTTCAACCAAGCACAATAATAAATGAATAAAGAACACACAAAAGTACTAAAATATGATGTAAATCACTAATATACATTTTAGAGGGACTCCCTCTAATATCTTTGATCCATTAAACCTTTTGATCATCTTCAGATATCTACATACCATGAAGAACCACTACACATACTAGCCTTCTCTCTCAAACTACCACAAGGACCACCAACAAAACTTCATTCCACTCACCAAATAGAAAGCATGCTATTAAACCTCATAAGAAATCTCCTTGAAATTAAAAAACTTTGATATTTTGGATAAACTGAGTAAAAAACATTCTTATTCAAACTAGACCTATGTAGTCTCCTTATAGCCCTACCTAGAACTTGTAGAGCCAAACAAATTTATTAGACACACCTCATGACCTAAAACTTCATATGTTGAGTAATATCATATTTTCCCTTAATCACACCATTTTTCATCACCAAGGTCATCCTCTTTAATATACTTCTTTCACAAACTAACTACCCAATTAGGCGTCCAACTTGACAAAAACTTGAATAACTTGAGAACCAAAAACCTTCAATTCTTTTTGAATATTTATTTGATAACCCATTTGGCCCATTAAACTTATTAAGAATCCTTATAAATCAACTCATAAGGTAGATCACTTTTGTATCAAATCCCAAAAACCTAGAATGTCATGGTTAACGCACACTCCTGAAACTTCTTTCACACCTAGAGATAACCATCACATACTTCTAGACCAAAAATTGAGCCTTCACACCTTTGGGAGCCTTGACTTCCCATAACCCATATTAGCCCTACTTGCCCTTAATCTAAAAACTAAGAAAATTGAGAGCACACAAAAATATTCATTTGGCATAAACATACCTTCAGACCATAAAAGGCACCTGGAGTACATAAAAAATAAGTGCATAGACCTTTATGAGCACCAAACACTTCTTGAAAATGCATCCAACTCATTATTCCATCTAGAAATGTTATGTACCTAGGGATATGATATATTGAGGTATATGGGTTGATGGAGATGCCGACATGTGGCACACATCCTCTTAGTTATATGGGTACAATATATTAGGATAATAGATTAACTTGTGGAAGTAATACATTGGGTAATGGTCGGCCTACATTGGATTAGGAGGTTACCCATCCATGGGTTAGATAGATGTATATATATAGGAGATGATTATCATGGTAAGGATATCAAGTAAGCATTGAGTCTTCTATTGTAAGAGGATATTGGAGGTTGTCCCCTCAAAGAGACACTGTGGAGTTATTCCTTCCTAAAGGAGTATTATATGGTGTTTCCCTACCTTAAGGGTATTTCTTCATATATTGTATATCAAGACCATTACAAGTGGTACCACCTTCTTATTTTGAATGCATCCATGAAATTGAAAAATTGACTCGAATTTCTTTGGAGCCAAATTATTTGAACCCTTCTTTTCTTCTTCTTCTTCTTCTTCTTCTTCTTCTTCTTCTTCTTCTTCTTCTTCCTCTTCTTCTTCCTCTTCTTCTTCTTCTATTGCTTCTTCTACTTCTTCTTCTTCTTGTTCTTTTGATGATTCTTCTATTTCTTCTTCTTATTTTTCTAATTCTTTTTATTCTTCTACAGCTTCTTCTTTTCTATCCCATCGATCTAAAAATATCTATTCTAATTCTTGCCATGAAGAAGACCTTTCTGTACAACTCAACTGATCAAACCAATCTAGTGCAGGCCCAGACAAAAAAGGAGTTAATTGTCTTTGCCTAAAAGTTTTTATAAAATAATTATCCAAAAGGATCCACCATTGTCTAACATCAATATCATCTTCCCCTGAAAATATTTGCAACTCCATGATCCACAAAAAAATTAAGGTTCATGAAACCCTAAAATGTCAAAACTGATCCATAAAATCACAAAAAATCACTTAAAACAAATCCAAAAATTCTAAAAATTTTACTGTGCTTCTCTTAAATCTGCTTACATCTCCAGTAAAAATTTCAAATAAAAATTCCCTATATTTCGGAAGATATAGTGAAATTATTATAAATCCTAAAATAGAAATAACTCCCTCAAAACAAATCAAAATTTTTTGAAATTTTTACTACACTTCTATTATATTTTCTTACATTTCTAGTAAAAATTTTGAGTGAAAATTCCCTATATTTTAAAAGATATAGTTAAATTAGGGTTTCATTCCACACAAATTGCCCAAATCGAAGCTCTGATACCACTTGTAATGAACTTGATATTCAATATATGCAAAAATACCCTTAAGGTAGGGAAACACCATATAATACTCCTTTAGGAAGGAATAACTCCGTAATGTCTGTTTGAGGGGACAACCTCCAATATCCTCTTACAATAGAAGACTCAATGCTTACTTCATATCCTTACCATGATAATCATCTCCTATATATATACATCTATCTAACCCATGGATGGGTAACCTCCTAATCCAATGTAGGCCGACCATTACCCAATGTATTACTTCCAAAAGTTACTCTATTATCCTAATATATTGTAACCATATAACTAAGGGGATGTGTGCCACATGTCAGCATCTCCATCAACCCATATACCTCAATATATCATATCCCTAGGTACATAGCAAGAAATACCCATTTTGATCCTATATTATGGCTCCTTCACAAATCTCTAGAAAAGGCTCATGATCTTATTTCTCCTCTTTAACCAAAGACCTTCTCTGATTTTCATTTTCATTTTGAGCACTCAAACTTGCTTCTCAACAAGAAAAGATGTCTCAAGAACCATATGTAGAGATACTCCACTTCACAATGTCCTAGACCATGTGAAACAAAGAGTTTCCCACAACTCCTCATATTCCTTCTCCTCTTTGGTCATTTGATATTTGTAGTTATTTTTCTTCTTCTTAGGATTAAGATAATCAATATGCTAAAAAACTATTACATTCTTCTCTCTTATAGAATTAGATTGACAATACATGGAGATAAAAAAGATTCATGACATACATTTTCATCTAAAAAAAACATTTTTTAGTTTGGAACCTCATCACTAGGCCCAAAAAATTGATGTTATTTTCATGATACATTTTCAACAACAACAAGATGTTCACTTGGATCCATACATACCTCATGACTGATTCAACCAACACCTTGGTCTTCTCTTTGAGCTTGGTCTCTTCACTCTCAACATGAGTAGACAATGAGACCTCTTGGCACTCATAAATTTTTGAAGTATTCTCCACCACAGTAAACAAATTACTTGCACCTATAGTCTCATCATGACTCACACTTGTCACATTTGGTTTCCATGTGTTAACTGCCTTCATCCTTGTACTCTAGGAGCCTGATTAAATCAATTCTATCTTGTATTCTTTTGCTGGTAAAATCTATTAATGTGACACCTTTGTTCATAATTGTAGCACACCATACCTTTTGCAAGAAATGTATCTTTCCTTACCTTATTTGGGAAAAAAATTGCAATATGTCTTATGTCATGACAATTAAAGTACTTAACTCTATTCAAACTTTTTAAATGATGAACCCCATCATAGTTCCATGAAAACTCATTTCTAATAGGTCTCTTACATTCTCTATCACTATGACCAAATTGATTACATGTGTAATAGTAACCATTGAATCTTTCATACCTCATGGAATTTGGCTATCTAATTTGATTTTTATTTATTCTACCAACACCTTCATTCCTTTTTTGATGATTTTTATTCAAATTATGATTGTCCTAGTTCACATTAGTCTTCATCTTGTCTTGAGTTACATTATTTTTTTCTTCATATCCAAGACCAGTTTTATCACTAGAATTATTTTTACCACTCAAAATTTTATCTAGATCACATGAGCTCTTTTCAAATCTCAAAAATTAATTCACCTTACTAGATGTCTTCTCTAACTCAGATTTCAAAGACTCATTTTCAAAAACATATCTTGAACATTCATCTTCTTTAGCTTTTAGGCTTGTAGATAGGATTTTCATTTGACAATTGAGATGCTTGACCATATATTCATGCTCCTTGGTATATTCATTCAATATTTCTTCATACACACTAAATTTCTCATCATAGTCCTTGAATTGAAACTTCATATTCTTATTGATCTTCTTGTCAATATTTAGTTCTTCAAGAGCATTTGTCAATGTAGTCTCATAGTGTATCTCATATTCATCATCATCAAAATCAATCCAAGTAGACTCCTTATGATGTAAGTAATTTCCTTCTTCAGCCATGAATAGAGCTTCATATTTATTAGGACCATCATCTTCATGATCATATTCTAAGTCACTATCTTCATTCTCATCTGATGAGCTACAATCTTATTTGGTGTAGAGACTCTTCTTGTTCTTAAAGGACTTCTTGTTGTTATACTTTTTGAATCCTTTCTTCTTGTATGTATTCTTGTCTTCATCTTGACCTTCACCATGCTCTTCATCATCAATATTTTCATGATTATGAGGGCACTTATGGTCAAAATATCCTATCTCTCTATAATTAAAACATTTGAAGGGTAGTTTACCCTTATACTTACCTGAGCTTGTGTTTAATTTCTTAGTAATCAAAGCAATTAGTTCATCCTCATCAATATCAGATATGTCATCCTTTTTGGATTTCTTACCTTGAAACTTCTTATTAGGCTTCATCTCTATCTTGAATGTTGCTTCCTTCTTTGGTGGTATATCATCATTTATTCTCATCTCATATGTAGTAAAGGTGCCATGTAATTGATCCATATTCAACTAAGTATGATCATGACTTTCTTCTATAGTAGATAATTTTGGATCACACTTGAGAGATGGATACCTTAATACATTTTGGACTATAGTATCCTCTTCAAGATTATATCCAAGACCTATGATGATGTTCACAGTCTCATCAACTCTCTATAGAAATGATGCCACAAAATCTTCTTCCTTCATCTTGAGACTTTCAAATTGCCTTCTATGCATTTGTAACTTAACAAGCTTGAATTTTGAATCTCCTTTAAAAATTATCTACATCTTATCCCATATCTCTTTATAATATTTAAAATGTATTACCTTGGTGTATTCAGTCTCGAAAATAACATAAGTGATAGTATTCATTACCATGTAATTTTTCTCAAATAACTTCTTATTTGTAGCACTATATGGAGGACTAATAAGAATAACATAACCATCTAGAACATGTTACCATACATCAAACCCTAGGGATGTAATATATTTCCTCATATTTTCACTCTAAAAATCATAATTGGATCCATTGAACATTGATGTTTTTTTAGTAGAGAAACCTCCATGATGACTACCTATATTGTACCTTGGATTAACTTCAAACTGTCAAAACTTTACCAAAAGACCTACTTTGATACCAATTGTTATAGATACAATCATTGAGAGGGGGGTGAATTAGTGAGCCTATAAAATCCAACTTCAATTTCAATCCTTTCAAGTTCTTAATCAATTACAATAAGAATTCATGAAGCATACACAAAATTTATAACAAAGAGCAAGAGAGATAATGCAAGATCAATCACATAACACATGACATATGTGGGAAACCCTCTTGGGGGAAAAAACCCATTATAACCTATAATTGAAATACTATCCTATAATAACAAGAATCAATTTTTTCTAGCTACAACTGATCAAGAAACTACAATTCCTATTTAGTGAGACTGCAATAACATAAGGTGCTACAACACCTATCTAGCAAAGTTGCAACAACAACCAAATTTTTAGAAATTTTCACCTTACAAGGAGGCTAAAACCAACTTAGATTCTAAGCTAACACAATAATACCTATGAACACATCTAACTTTGAACTGATGTTTTCAACCCCTAATGATGGACCTCTTATTATTACTCTTCACCTTCACTCATACTCAATATGTAAGAACACTATTCTACCAACAAAATTATGACCTATAGGTCATATAAATAGTCCTCAATATATTATACTCTTCAAATCATCCATAGGGAACTCTACCCCTCCTTCACTCCATAAATCACACACACAAGCCTCTCTCAAATCTCTCTCAAGTATCTAATTCAAGTTTAGAAACCAATACATTTGATTTCACTATTTATAGAGCAAACATGATAATCACTACCTTGGTCTGCCATTAGGCATGCCTTAATCCTTAAGGCATATCTCACATTAATACATATCACCAAAAAAACCACATAATTCAAATATAACATCTATGGGTCACCCTTAAGAAGCTACAACTTTTAATAAGGCCCCTGTAGCTCTTATAGGTCTCATGGAGACCTATTCACCAATTTAGCACACCATCAAATAAACTAAGAATATAAAACTACTTATTTATACATGGACCCATTCCACATGATCCCTTTGACATATTCAAATCATCATAGTCTCCAAAACACTCTTTTGCTAGTTCATCAAGAGATATTGAAACAATAGAAAAAACAAGCTCAAACAATCTTCTCAAGTTACTTGTAAAATACACATGAGTACATAGTCAAATTTTAAGCTTAACATATTTTATTGTAAATATATTTAGATATTCAAATTATGTTTATTATATGTGCCATGGAGTCTTCTTTAACTTCATTTTTTACACCGTGTGCAAATTCTACATAGATCAAAAGATATGAGCAAAATATAGAGAACTAGTTTTTCCTTTGAAAATTCAAATATTCAAATGCAAACGATCATAATTAAACCTTAAACACCATGATATCATCTTGATTCCTCACTAATCAGATTAAATATTTACTATTGAATCTTATTATATGAATCTCGATCTTTTACATACAAACCACCAATGCCAAACGTTAAACCTTGAACATGTTGACCTCATCTCATCCACTCTTTAAAATTTAACCTCATTCAATCCATCAATATCCTATATATATAGCCTATAATTTGAAAATGCTAAAAATCTATCACTTTTACCTCTTGTTTTTAATACACATTATTGATCTCTATCTATATGATCACCTGCTCATTGTTGATCCTTGGAAGAAACTTGATCTTTATCTGTGCTCAATGTTAAACATTTAACACTTGTCACCATCTCATTACTTATTAACTTCTTGGAGTAACATGATCTATTTATGTTTCTCAAAATTTAACTTGTGCAAAAATGACTAAGTATGGGAACGTTGCCTATCTACCTAGAAGGCCAACTTTGCACAGTCATATCTTTTACCTCGCTCACTCACATGTTCTCAAATTTGGACCATATGATCTCCTCACATAGGGTAATCCAACCATATAAAAATATAATCCTATAACCCTCAAAATTATGAGATATAATAACATTAATATTCTTAGTCATATCTTTATACCATAGAGATAACTATGTCAAAAACTTATCTAGGAGGCCAACTTTGAACATGCATATCTTTTGTTGTGCTTTAGAGTTTGACCTAAACATTAGTGAAAATTAAGTAGGTATAAAAATGAACAAACCCATATTATCACCTTCTCCTTAAATGTACACAAGTGCAAGATATGCCACCATCAAACTACTGACTCAACTCTTTCTTGCCTCATGCAAATTTGGCTAAGTATGGGAAAATACTATCAAACTTCCTAGGAGCCCAACTTTACACTTGTATATCTTTTGGTATACTACATGAATTACATATTGGATTTGAATCATAGTATTCCTAGTAAGTGACCTCTTGTAAGGTACTGTTACATATCCATCATAAGAAGTACCATGTGGTAGACTACATTCAAACATGTAACTAATTTAGACCATATGATTGATAAATGTAATAAGAAAACATAAAACCATTTAATGAGATCATGTGTGCAAAATAATGGTAGAGAATAGATTATCAATTGTATTTTTCCATTTATTATGGATTCTAACACACATATATAAATATAATTGAAAGATTTTAAACCTTATTGGGAAAATTTTATAAGGACATAAATGTAGACTGATCTCTATATTTTCTTATGATAATTCAACTTCACATTTCTAACATTTCATTATCCTCTAAGGGATTTATGGGAAAATTGTTAGTTTAATGTAAGGTAGGATAAATGGGAAAAGTAAAAAAATGTCAAAATAAGTTGTGAAACCACCAATAAAAATTAAAAAACCATTAGTTTGTAGGGAAACCCTAAACCATTCTATAAATCTTTGAAAAATATTTCCAAGAGTTCAAAAAAGTGGTCAAGTGAAGTTTGGATGAGAAAGTTATGACATCTAGAAGATATAATATCTATAGGTGGTTAAAAACTAGTTAGGAATGGTTAAAAATATATCATTTTGTAGATAAAAACCATATGGGATGTTTTCAAAAGCATAACAATATGTTTAAAGTTAAAATACCTTTCCAACACTTTAAAAATGGGGTAAAATGGAGTCTAGTTGAGAAAGTTTTAGCCTCTAGAAAACAAACTATTTTAAATCTATCAAAAGTACCAAACTAGCATTAGGAGATGATGGGAAATGTAAAAAGTGACCAATTGGAGCTAACCAAAAAAATTAAAAGGTTAAGATGTATGAAAGGGCTATAAAACCACATATAAGTGATAAGTCACGACTTAAATTTATTGAAATGTGATAGTACATGTTCAAAAAATAAATTTTCTATTGATGGGTCAGTTATCATGACCTACCAACTCTAGGTGGGACATGAATGTGCCCAAGCTATCCTAAAAATAAACACTAAATGCTTCCCCCAAGCTCTCTTTCACTAGGTAATGGCATACTAGATACCTTGATGTCTATTATGTTTACTATTATGGTCAAGGGGCCTTTGATAGGGCTATAATAAATTTGGATAAATGATAAATTATGTTGGTTTAATGGTGTGTTGCCTAAGAAATCAATGCAAATGGATTTAACATGAAAACAAAACTTATTTAAAACATGTCCATCACATATATATATTTAACAATACATAAATAATGATAAATAAAGGTTTGAAAGCAAAGTTAAACTTGTAAGCACAAATTGCATATAGATCTAACCTACCTCCTCTAATAGATAGATAAAAAATATCAAAAGAAAAAAGGAAGGGAGAGATAAAAGATGAGCCCACTTTATAGAGGAGATATATTTGATTCAACCAATTAGATAATACCCTTGATAAAAATAGTTTCTGTATGGCCAACATAACACAACTAGAAATAAAGATAGTATAGGAGTCTAAGAACAAAGTTATCTATACAAAAATATAAACATAGCCATCGTATACATGCACAAGCAATGGATATTAAGTCACAAAGATTTTAGATATAAGATAATTCATGAAGCATAAATTTAGAATTCATCAAATACTTAAGTGAATTAAAGAATTATCTTCAAACAACCTTGGAACATATAATATAAAAAATATAACTACAAAATTAGGAAACAAAGGAAATGAAATGGTATATCCCTTTTATCTAGCTTCTTATTATAAATGGACAAACCCTTTACAAAACCACTCAACTGGCTATTTATAGATTTTTAGCTCATTGATTAAAGGGCCCATTCCCTCCAAAAGTGGGTGAAATTTTTAAGGTGATTTATCAACCAAGGGGTGGATTTTCAAGGAAGAGAGATTTTCCCTAACATTATAGGTTGAAAACATTAATTGTAATAGTTGGTTGTTGGAAAATGCATGATGTATAGTGCATACCATCTTTTTTGAGTTGGTAGTAACAAGACTATGCCACAAAAGTGTGAACAAGTTTCAGATCATGCAATCATACTAGTCAAACATTATACTATTATAAAAATGGTAGAAATAGCTTTCTAACACCATAAACAACATGTAAAACATAGCCATAGTTTAAAAGTTATAGATAAAAATCTAGCTAGCACTCTACTTTCATGTGAATCACGTTATGTGCATATTTTTTTTAATGTATTTTTGTGCCTATTTAGGTGGGAATTAAGCATGTATAGAGAGTTTTGTTATTTATAAAAGAAATTATCTCCAAGTTTGTGCATCTCAATTCCCATCCAATCCTACAAAATAAAAATAATAAATGTTATATTTTCTAGAAAATACATAAAATTACAATACACGTGACATTTAAAAGCAACACAATTAAATCATGATACAATAGGTTGTAAAATATAAATTTTCCCATACAATACCCATGTGTTTTAGATTCATTTCACTTATTTTCTTGAAAGAAAGAGAAAATAAAATTGAAAAGGGTATGGTAGAAAAACCTAATATGTTGTGCATGCATTGATCTAGATAGTTATAGATACTCCTCTTTGGCTTGGGAGGAATGACCTAAAAATAAGAAAGCACTCAAATAAATGGTTGATTAGTTAGATAGTAAGGTGGATCACCTATCAAGATAGATCCAAGAAGCATGAGATTCCTTGGAGGAAATCAACCCACACTTTTAAACAATCAATTTTTGAAAGATAAAGTACTTGCATAAATAATAAGAAGATATTGAAATTAAGTGCAAGAAGTACTTGATAAAAAATTAGATGAAATTGACTAGTTATAGTAATAAGTGGGTCAATACTAATGCTAAATAGGTTGGGTATGGTTCAAAAAATAAGTTAGGGTTTTGTGATCAGGCAGAGGGTCTAAAAATTAGATTTGGTTAAGGTTTGGTGGGTGAAAATAGCTTAATGTTATTTTGTCACTCAGTGACCATTGGTGGTTGGGGTGATCATCAATGGTTATGGTAACTATTGATAGTTGAGGTAACTATCAATGGTTGGGATAGACCATCGGTGGTTAGGTTGACCATTGATAGTTACTATGGGTTAGGTCTAGTCAAGAAAAGGCTATTTGGATGAGGTCACAAAATGAAATTATGAGAAATGGGTTTGGTCTAGGTTGATTGTAAAATATAAACAAAGTATCTGAATGATTGAAAATAGATATTTAACTCATTGGTTGTTGATTTGATGAACGATTGAGGTAGTTGGTTGAAAAACTCATTGATAGAGTTAGGTGATTTTGGTAGACTACTTAGTTATTGGATGATGGATGGTAACACTTTGGATCTTTGTCATACTTGATAGTCTGTTGGATCATTGGAAGAAAACCTATAAAAGGGAATGTTGATGCAATGGGCTTTGGCTTGGGGCTCAAATGATTGACTGATTCTAAACCTAGATTCACCTTCTCTTCCTCTCTCTTTATATGAAGGAAGGAGAGGTACAATAATACATTAACAAGATGTCTAACTTGATATCTAAATTTATCTCTCATATGAATTAACTCACACATGATTTAGATGAGCTAAATATAAGAAAGTAAGTTAGAGTTGACCAAAGTTTGACTACTTAGGTGATGGAAACCTAACCATTAGTGGTCAGGATAACCATTGATAGTTAGGGTGACCATCATTAGTCAAGGATCAAAGGTAATGTTTGGTAAAAGGTGGGTTATTTTGGATTAGGTTTGGTTTGCAGTCCAAAGGTTAGGGTTGGTCCCTATGGGGTCTATGGGTGTTCTAACACTAGGAACCATAGCATACAGTTTTGAGTGTCTACATTTTGCCCCTTTTTGTTATGTAGTTTGTATTCATGGAATGACAAAATAAAAATGGAGTGTGGGCTAAAGGTTTAGTTTCCCCATGTGTGGGAGGAGGTGTTACCATGCAAACCTAAAATTGATGAGGTGAAATAGAATTAGGGGCAAGTTTGACGAGTGGTTAAGTTGATGATGAAGGTGTTTGATGGGTTGGGTACTAAAGCATAAAAATGCACATAAAGTGAGAATAAATATGATAGACAAGATAATGCATTGACTAAGTTACCATGGTTGGTAAAAATATAGTGGGTATTAGAAGGGTAATTGATAAATAGATCACATGATCATTTGTAATGGTCATGCTACACTCATAAACTCAAGTCTCCTAGACAAGGTTAGTGTTTCTATGGGTATCCAAGGTAGGAAGTTCTCCCATGAAAACATAAATTGGTTGGGTGTGTGATAGGTGGTGAAAGATCAAAAACTATTCAACATGGTAAGTAGGTGGTGTAGTCAAAATGACCAAGGCAAGGTCATCATAAAATGTGTGCTAGTTTGTGCCAAAATGGTTAGTAGTGAGGTGACATGGTTAGAGGTAAGTTTAGTAGAGGAAGTGATCTCTAATTGGTTGGTTTGGTTTGCTTTAGGGTGAAAAAAAGTTGTTTAAAAGCAAAATAAAAATGCCAATATCCTGACCGTCAATGGTTAGGGGTTTTGAAGTTGACCATCGATGGTCATCCTGATCATCGATGATCAGGTGATAAAACCTAAAAGGGTAGAGACAAAAAATGCCACCATGAGTCATTTTCATTCATTTACTTGATCTATCTTGGAATTTAATGGGAAAATTTTGATGGTGCTTTGTTAGAATTTGATTGGTTAAGGTTGACTATTGATTTAACTAAGTGGACTAATGAGGATGCAGGGTAGGCAAGGTAGGGAATGTGGATAGGCTATAGGCCCCAAGCTTCCTCCTTGATGATGATCAAGGAATGAGGTAGGGGTTGTCATTTATTTGGTAGAGTAGGTTGATTTTGTAAAATACATTAGATATGGATTAAGTTGTATTGTGATTGAGTGTTGGTTGTATATGGGGTTGGTTTTGGTTTAACCTAGGTTTAGGGTTAAATAGTTTATTTCAAGGTTGAAATCATGATTAGAAGGGTAGGGTGGTTTTGGGTAAGATTAGGTAATAAGTATTAGGTTGATTATGATTAGGAGATGGGTGTTTGGGTAGGGTGAGGTTGGGATATTCCACCAATGGTCACTTACAGTGACTATCAGTGGTTAGATCACCTAATCATCAGTGGTCAAGAAAATGATGATGTATTTTTAAAAGGGTAAATTGAGTGGTTATTTGAGTTTGATAGTTTGAATGTTTTAAGTGTATTTGTTGATGCTAGTGAGTTGAATGTTCTATAAATAGTGATGTCAAGGGTTTGAGAGATAATAGTTAAAGGTTAATAGCGAAGGTCAAGGTCAAGGGTGATGTCTTAGGTTAAGGTGAAAGTAATAGGTGATGGTAAAAATAGGTAATGGTCTAAATAGTTAAGGTTGATATTTGGTAGGTAATGTTGATTAGGTTGATTGATAGGTTAAGGGTTTGGATTCAAAGATAAGCTGGAGGTATATGTTAGAATAGGAAAATGTTGTAACATAAGAAGTATGTTCAATAGGTTAAGTTCATAGGTAAAAATAGTATAGAGAATTAAGTTTGTTGGCTATAGAACTTTTTAGGCATGGGAGTGGATCTAGATACATGATAAAGTACCTAGTATCTTTTTTGAGATTCATCAAAGAATGATTACAGATGATTGGGCTCATATAGAGGAGGTGAGACTTGGTGTTATGATGCATTACCAATACATGATATGGGATGCAGTGATGATTATGATGCTCATTGAGAGATGGGATCCTACCATGAACACATTTTTATTACCTACAGGTGAGATGACCATCTTACTAGAGGATGCCCATAGGATTACATGGGTACCCATTCAGGGTGAGCTAATTTATCATATTAATAAAGAAGAGTGAGATGATTTGATGGAGTTTGTTGTAAGGTGGCATGCAATAGGTTTTAGCTACACTTTGCTATAATTGAGGGAAAGAGATTATAGGAGGATATTGATGATGATAATGATGGTAGTTTCTTGCTGTGTCATACTAGATTAAAGTAGTACGAGGTTCCCTTATCTATTACTATAGGTATTGGTTGAGGTGCTATTGGGCCACATACTATTTTATTGGGTGCCTATGTTGTTGGTCTAAATATATATGGATTTGTGGGGACTTAGAGCCCATAAGAGGTATGATATCAATGTCAAATTTGTTCTCTATTATTGGGCATATGAGCATATTCAGGTGCTACAACCAATGGGGTTACCATGGGAGGGGTATACTTAGATGGGATTCTGAGTAGGATTTATGAGGTGGAGATCTAATTTTTTCCTTTCAAGACCAGGTGGAAGAAATTATGATATTGATTGGTTCAGAGGTTTACTAGATGCCTCGGTCATCAGAGATGTGATCTAGATACCCTATGCTAGGTTTTTAGAGTAGGATCACTACATGAGACATACCCTATCCAT
Organism: Torreya grandis; assembly: GCA_037957365.1. Classification (NCBI taxonomy): domain Eukaryota; kingdom Viridiplantae; phylum Streptophyta; class Pinopsida; order Cupressales; family Taxaceae; genus Torreya; species Torreya grandis. The sequence goes on from JARHVA010002871.1 coordinate 1,923,043, forward strand.
ATAGATATATAGATGGATTTTTAGTAGGAGAGAGGGTGAAATAAAGCTCATTCATTTTGATAGGGTGGGCAATATTTTGGCCTAGTGTAGGATATCTTGGGTTTATTCTTGAGATATAGGTGGAAGGATGTAGAGCTGCTACTTACTGAGCCACAACCAGTTCATATTTTTCTTAATCATGAGGAGTTGCCTATGCAGATAGACTAGGATGATGTAGGTGTTACATAGGCATATCCTACATGGTACCAGACACTATATGTAGTGATTTATTTTGGGGGGATGGTGTGGTCAACAGGTGATAGATGTTGACCTAGCTAGGAGAGGTGGCCAGTGGGCTTAGGTATAGGGGGTAGCCCCATATGTATAGGTAGTGACTATATAGAGGGATCAAGCATGAAAAACATTATTTATGGTGTAGGATTTCATTGCAGCATTACAAGGTTAGTTGGTAGTGGCATAAGGTCAAGTAGTTATAGTTACAGGTGAGAAGGACTAGGCTAAAGCTAAGTTATCCTTGGTTAAATAGGAGAGAGATTCCCTAAGATAGGATAGAGGAGGATCCACAACACTATATGACCATTGGGAACTATTCCCATTTAGAGGCACATAACTATAGTAGAGGATCTTTACTATTATGAGGTGATAATATTTAGAAATTGTCTTGATGAGCCCTAATAGGGTGAGTATAGAGCTGGTATGGCTAAAGGTGCTGACATGGTGACACTAGGCTAATAGGTTACATCCATAAGAGGATAGGCAAGTACCTCAAGACAACAAGCAAGTACCTCGAGAGGACAAGGACTAGGAGGTATTGGTTCCGTAGGGGCATGTTTGATTATGAGACATTACATATATTGATGTATATGATTTAGATATTGGCCTACAAGTTGATGTGGTGAGATGTATATATATATATATATACACATGATGATGTTTATGGTTGATTATAGACTTAGGGTTTATAGATATGATCTTTGTCTATTGATTATGGTTAATGGTTGTGATGCTTATGTTGGTTATTGATGATGTGATTATTGATTATGGTTATGCTCATGATAATGTGGATGTGGACTTACCTAGCTAGGAATGTGATGATATGTCTCTATATTCATGTTTATGATAATTTTTAGTTATGGATTTGATGTTATCTCATGTGATTATGATGAAAATGTGATGCTTTTTGATGACTAGGACAATGCTTATGACATTTGTGATTATGATTCTTGATGATGTTGTTTATGGATGTGATGATTTAATTTTATGTCTAAGATGATCATGTTTATGATATTGATATGATTATAGTGTTCATGCTAAAATGAAATGAGTATATGCTTACTTATTTATATTTAAATGTGTGGTGAAAAAGGGTTTATTGTTGTTTGTTCATGGATGTTATGATGTTGATGGTTATGATTATGTTCTTGTATATGGTTTATGCTAATGATGTCTATTGTATTCATGATATAATGATGATGTTTTGATGTTGACATTATGATTTTGTTGTGGATTTTGATGATGATAGTATGTGATGTGGTTATGATTATGGTCATTTTATTTAAAGTAAATCACATAAAGCAAGTTAAATAACAAAACTAGATGTGAGAAAGAGAAGATAATCAAGAGACAAATGTCTGAGTGAATATATAAAATAGTATGATAATCTAAGAAGAGGGTATAATGCTTCTCATTTATCAAGGACTAATACAAACTAAAGTTGGATATTTTTAAGGAACATAATCCCTTCAAATGCCTTGCATTAGCATTCATTAGTTGGTTAAAAAAGGTGTCTTGATCACATAATGTCAAGTAATCTCAAAATCCCTTACTTATAGTGCATAAAGGGGAGATGGATGAAGGTGGAACCTTCTTATGAGACTATCTTTCCTCTTCAAGAGGTTACAAAAGAGTCAATATAAACAAGTCTATGTCTTATAAGATGTAGACTAATCGATGAGGGAAGTCTACTCATGAGAGTCGATTGTGGCTTTCAAAATTATTATGTTTATGAGAGCCGATTGTGGATTTTAATTTTTTTTTTGCTTTTTTTTATGCCTAATAATGGGTCTTTTGCTTATTTTATTGTTGCTTAGGAGGGTTGGGGAAGTTGATCAATGTGGGAAGCTTCCAAGAAATTCTTATGCCTTGACAAATGCTTTACTCAGTTATCCTTTAAGGGAGTGGTCTAAGTTTGTGTGCTTTGTTTAATGATTTTGATAGCTATCCTTCAAAGGAGTATTCCACCTTATTTTAATAAATTTTTTATATGTTTTTAGTAGTTATCCTTTAAGGGAGAAATATGTAAATGTTAAAAATTAATCGATGATTATTTTTGGTTATGATTTTGCTTTTGATCTTGCTTGACATAGACTTGCTTATATAGTCTTAAAGGTTATCCTTATATGAAGGCAAAGATAAAAGCACAAGAAGATTGAGTAAGTGTGAAAAATATTTAGGTGATAACGAACATGGAAATCCATCCTAGGAAAGGGGTGAAAATTACCATGAGAATCATGCCATGGGTAGAGTTGTGGTACTCATTGTTCAAGGTTAGGCTATGATTATGATATATAATCACATGATTTAATTTTAATCAATTTACTCTAAAATGGGGATATAAATTTGGTTTGAAAGCAAAGTATGAGCTTAAGTTAGATAAAAGGTGAGTTTTATCCTTTTTAACAAATAAAGGACATAGATACGAAGCATTGAGGGGCTTAGGATCTATGTTTCCCTCAAGAGAGGATAATTGGTAAGCTCATGATATATACTTGTGTGTTATGATATAAGTTCTAAGCCACTTGAAAGTAAATTTTCCTCACTTAATTTTCTCCATATTGGTGATATGTTGATTTTATTTTAGGACAAGGTCTCCAATACTGAATTCTATCACTTTAAGGTGTTTTTTATAAGCATGTTTGATGCATTCTTGATAGACATGAAGATGAGTATAAAGGAATCAACAATTCTCATCAAGTAGCTCAAGTTGGGCTAAATAATGCTAATGATAATCATCTTCAGAAATAATATCCTATAGGGATATGAAAAGTGAAGTAATTTAGACTTTGATAAGTAAGATAGCCTCTACTCTAATCATAAGAGAGAATGGGGTATCACCTATAAGGGTTTGGATGCTAGTATGATATGCCTATAAGGTGAAAGGGATGTGCAAATGCCAATCTTGACTAAATGCATTGACCATTTTAGTTAACATGTTGTTGAGAGTTTTGTTAGAGGCCTTTACCTATCCATTTTCTTGAGGATGATAGGGTGATGAGAAACTTAAATTGATATCAAATGTGTCACAAAGACCTTGGACCTTTTTGTTTTTAAAATATTTTCCATTGTCGATGATAATTTTGTGAAGAACACTGAAATGATAGATAATGTGATGATTGATAAAGTTGAAAATCTTTTCAGCTTTGGTTGAGACAACAGGAATAACCTCTACCCATTTGGTGAAATATTTATTTGTAGTGATGATAAAATGGTGTCACTTTGAAAAATGGTGGTTAATCTCACCAATAATATCTAGGCCCCATTGTGAGAAGGGCCAAAACTTTATGGATACATGAAGATTATGTCTAGGTGCATGATGTAAATTGGTATGTTGTTGACACTTAACACACTTTTTCACATAATCACAACAATATTGGTTAAGGGTAGACTAGTAATATCCAAGGTGAAGGATGCATTTAGTGATGGATAAGACACTTAAGTGTCCCCCATATATCTCATCATGCATTTCCCTAATAACATGAGAGGCTTCATGACTACACAGGTAGAAAAAGAGGAGACCATCAAAGCCACATTTATAAATAATTCCCCCTAGTATGGTATAATGGGAGGTGCTCTAAATAAATTATCTTTGAGCATTCCTAGAAAGACTGGAAGGAATGATGGCAAGGTTAAGATAGTCAAAGGTCTATCGATACCAAAGGTCAGGTTAGGTCTCCTCCACATTAAATATGGTGGGAGAGTTTAATTTGACATAAGATGGATAGGTAAGCCTATGGATAATGATTGATATCTTAGATTTAGAGTGTTCTAATGGGATCTGAAAGGTGAGGGAAGCTATGGTGTTGGAAAAATTATTTGTAAATCACAAGGTGGTTTAGATATAGTAGTGTTCAAATTATGCTAAGAATATGTTAGCTAATTATTTGTACTATTTTAAAACATAATTCTTGCATTGGTAAGACCCATTTATTTTATTGAACACTAGTCGAGTGTCACTAAAGATGTTGATCATTTTGACTCCTAAGGCTAATGCAATTTGAAAGCCTATTACTAGGGCTTCATACTCAACTATATTGTTGGTACATTCAAAATATAACTTGAAGGCTAAAGGAAGAGGTTAACCATGAAAGGGGATAAGGATAATTCTATATCAACCACCATGTTGACATGTTTATCAACCAAAGAACATGGTCACTTGATAGGTGAAGTCTACCTAAGAGAGGGTTGCGATGGACTGATCAAGAAACTCAAGGGGAGGAGGTTGATTATCTACTAAGGGTGAATTATACAATTGGTTAACAATGAATTTCCCTTCGATTTATTTATAATGAATAAATTCAAGGTTGAGTTCATCTAAAAGCATGAGCCACTTGGCCATATGTTGGTTTTGGTATGGATTGGACTGCATATACTTGAGTGGGTTGGTATTGTTTATGACATAAGTATTGTGGTTGAGAAGGTAGTGACTGAGTTTGGTGGGCACAAAGACTAAAGATAAGAAAAGTTTTTTGGTAGAAGTGTATTAAGTCTCATATTCTATAATTGTGTGACTAATGTGGTAGACAACTTACTCTTTGTGTTATTCATCTTGATGAGCAAGCATTGCCCCTAGGGAGTGGTCAATGGTAGAGATATAAAGGTGTAAAGGTTGGTCATCCCTGGGAGGAGTGAGGATATGTGGAGATAAAAGGTACTATTTAAGTGAATCAAAGGCCTTTTGATAATCATTATTCCACTTAAAATATACATCCTTATTCAAAAGGTGTTGGAAGGGTTGGTATCAGTATGAGAGCTAAGAGATAAAGTGATGAATGGATTGAAGCTTCCCCTATAAGATATGGATTTTCTTGAGATGGGAAGGAGGAGGAATGTTAAGGATTTCTTTGATTTTGGTTGGATCAAATTTTATTCCTTTAAGGTAGATGATGAAGCCAAAGATCTTTCTTGATAAGACCCTAACAATACACTTTGTAGGCTAAGGTGGACATGGTAATTGATGAGGAGCTCAAAGATGATATTAATAATGGCCAAATGATCCTTAAAACATTTAGATTTTCCAAGAAGGTCATCAACATAGTCTTTGATGATTTTGTTGATAAGGTCATGGAAGATGCAGGTTATAACACATTTCTAGGTTATACTAGCATTCTTTAGTCCAAAAGGCATGACCCTATAGCATAAGGTCCCCAATGGGGTGATGAAGGTAGTTTTGTGTTGATCTTATAGGGTGATTAGGATCTGATTATAACCCAAGAATCCATCCATGAGAGATAACATATCATGGTTGGTTGTAAGATCACCTAGCTAGTCAATTCTTGGTAGAGGAAAGTTGTCTTTTTGGCAAACAATTGAGGTCATGAAATTCAACACAAATGCTTAGTCCCCATATGGATTTAGTGATAGGTATGATGTTTGAGACCCATTAGGGATAATCAATGGGTTGAATCAAATTGATAGAGAGAAGGTGTTATATTTGATCTTTTATGAGAAGGGTTATGCAAGGATGCGTTCATCAAAGATTTTAATAACAAGATATGTATTATAGTTGGTGACTATGTTATGGGTAACGATGGAGGGGTCAATTCTGGGCATGCCATTGTAAGACTATGCAAATGCTATATTATGGGCTTACAAGGAGGGGAAGTCCTGAATCTCTTTGAAATTCAATGATTATCCAACTTTGACAATGTGTGGGTTGTTAAAATTTCCCAAGTTGATATCCATGATGGATTCATTCAACATGGTTGAAGTATCTAGAGGTAGGGATTTGTGGATAGAGGAATATAGCATACCAAGATAGGTGAGAATAGAATCATCATCCTAACACTGAATGGTATTAATGGTAGGAGAGTCATCTCCTATCATCTTAGGATGGGTTATAGGGATGGAAATAGTTGCCCTATCCTTTTGATAAGTCAAGGGTCTAAGGCTGATCATGATTATGGGAAAAAATGTTAGGAGGGATGATATTAGAATCCTTAGTTATCAATGGTAGAGTAGACGATGAGGATGAGATGTCCTTGTCAATGATGGTAATGGGAGGTGGGTTAGTTTGTTATTTAAGTGGCACGAATCGAAGGCCATGTTTTTTGTGAGGTTTTTGTGTTTTGATTGGGAGTAACTCATATGGCCTATGTTCATACTGACCTAGGCCAAATCCCTTCCAAGCACACCTATAGAGGTATGTTTTGGAAAATCTTGGTTTATCTAGATAGGAAAAGTTGGAGGTGAATGGTTGAGGTGAAAAATATATGGCAAAAGTGCCAAGGGGTTTATCAAGTCCCCATAGATGAAATTAGTTTAACACATTGAGGGTCTAAAAGGAATAATGGTTCCAATATTGGGGTCATAACTGGGTTGATGGTCAAGTTTCCCATACTTTTGGGGAGTAGGGAAAGCATAAATGGTTATAAGGTGATACTCCCCCAATGAAAGACATTAGAAGATTGATTACAAAGGGTCTACTATAGGTATTTGGGTGGAAGGGATGGAAGAACTGGTGGATGCTTCATTAGTAGAAGAAGATAGGGTTTCATATTTTATTGATGAGGGCTAATTGGATGAGGTAAGGAGAACATCATAGGGTTGATATGTCATATTACATGATGTAAAGGGATTAGGGTCAGCTTGTATGGTAATAGCTTAACCTTCATGTTCAAATTTTATGCATTGATGTAGGGTAGATGACACACAACCCATGGAACAAATCCAAGGATGTCCTAATAAGATGTATTAAAAATATCCTTCAACTACATAGAAGACCTCAGTAAGTATGTGGGGTATTGGGAAAATGTAAAGTATGATTGTTCCTAAATTTTTGGCCATGGTATTGTTAAATTATTAGAGTACTACCGAGGTTTCTAACATGATATTCTCAGCTAATTGGAGTTGGTTGTAGGAATGGGAAGAGATGTTGATACTAGTTCCCCCATCAATCATAACCCTCGTGATGTGGGTCTAGTTGATATAGGTGGTAATGAAGAGGGGAGGTTTTAAGTCATTTAGATGGATAAAGGGTATTTATAAATCCTTGAAGGTAACAAGGTTGGAAATGTGGAGATCTCTAATAAAGGGTACTAAAGGTTGAGGGTCTTCCAACCTCACCTCTATAGATTGAAATGCTTCTATCATTACCTAGCAATGGTGAGGTGAGATTTTGATCAGTTCATACAAACTCATCTTCACTAGAGTTTGGTGAAGCTATTTCAAAACTACTCATTGGATTGATTCAGATGGATTGGATTGAGATGGACCCAAGATGGATACATTAGGATTGGTTGAAGGTGGTTGGTGTTGGATAGGTGGTAGAAGAGGGATATGTCCACAAAATGGGCACCTTTACCTTTTCTTTATCCTTTGGATGAGCCTATGATTGTGTGACCACATAGATGGTATGGATTTGTGGAGGAGTCAAGATAGGTGATTTCTTCAGTTCCTCTTCATTCGAAGGTGAGAGTAGAGGGGTAGGTAGGTGTTGGTTGATGGCTGTTAGTTCTTGGATTAGTGCGGGGATTAGTAGAGGATCTTATGATAATACGTCATCCTCATGATATGGATAATGATATAATTATTAGAGAGCCTTACAATTCTCTATTTCATGGTTAGGTATCCTATGGTATGAACATATTAGTTTATCATTGTACCAAGATGGTTTAGGACTCTATGGGTCAAATGGTCTGATAGGTGGTAAGGTTAAGAAGGATGCTTACAACAAACTTTGAAGGATTGTTGAGTAGGACTATAGTAAAGGTGGAAAGGGCATGGGATTCTTAGGTTTGGTGGCTAGATTAGGAACCCTTTTAGGATGATGCTTGATGTTAGGAGTCTTGAGTGAAATATTTTTCTTGGTGGATGATTTAGGCATAGATGGGTTAGAGATGGAGGATGTAAAGGTAGAAGGTGTTGGGGTAGAGATATAAGGGATAGGTAGTTTTGTTATAGTAGGTGTGGAAAAAATGGGAAAGGATGAAATTAAGAGTGATGGTGTGACCAAAAGTTGTGGTTGGGTATGATCTTTGCTTGGGGTGGCTAGTTTCCTTATTAAGGTAGAGGGGTGAAGCCCCAAAATAGAGGGAAAAGTTGAGAGAGGAGGTAAATTTTGGTTTGTGGGATCTTGTGTGGTTTGGTTCTCTTGGTTTATTTAGTTAGGGGTTTGTTATGTGGGCTTAGTGGGTTTAAATCCACCTTTACCAATGGATGAGTAAGGTTTTGAGTAGGAAACATGCTAAGATTCATGGTAGTCTTGGATGGAATGATGAGAGGTGGCTTGGATACTTTAGGTAGGATAGATTGAGGTGATTTGGAAATGGTTTGGTTGGTAAAGGAGTCTACTAGTGAAGGTGTAATGGAGGTGGGTTTGCCAGTAGAGGTGATAGGTTGGGTTGATAATGGTGTGGTTAGGGGTTCTTTCCTAGTTACGTAAGGAAGTATAATATGGTGCCAAAATATGGCATGATCCATGTTAGGTTGAGTTAAGAATCCTAAGTTATGGACTAGCCAAGAAAAATATTTATAGATAGGTTTGATCCCCTCAGTGTTGGTCTTAAAAGATAAGCCCATGGGTGGAGAAAGCAGAGTGGGTAGCTCATCCTTTACCTTCATCAAAGGTTCTAAGGCTTGGAAAGGTAGTTCCTTGATGGGAGGAATAGGTAGAATGATCTCTTACTTAGGTATGCTTTCCAAAGAGAGAGTGACCTATTGTAGGATAGAAGAAAAAGGTGAGGTGGGAATGGTTGTCTCCTTTGGTATGTCCTCTAAATTGGTTGATTGCTTCACTATGATAAATGGAGGAAGATAAAAAGTTATATCCTTTGTTTTGATTTTCAAAGGAGAGGTTGGTGACTCTACTACCTCAATAAATGGAGGGGATGATAGGGTAGGTTAGATAGTGATCTCCTTGATATTGAGGTCACTAAACACCATGTTAGCAGTGTGTACCTTATGGGAGGATTCTTCTTTGTTTTTGTTATTAGCAGATGGAACATGGTTGGGAAATAGTTGTCTAAAGATGTCAAGTGATTGGTTTTGGGGTGTGTTTGGGTTATCTAGTGCAAGTTTCCCCTTGTCAATGATATTTTGGACAACACTCTTGAAGGTGTTACACCTAATAACATCATGTACAATAACATCGTGGAAGGCACGCAATTCATTCTCTTTATACCAAGTAGGTACAAGATGAGAAGAGTCAAATTGTTGTGGAGGTTTGATCAGAGGAAGTTGGATTTTAATATTTTTTCTAAGACCAAGGCATATGACCCCCCTTGTGGAGTGAATTATCTTTGATTGATGTGGTTTAGACTCTTGGTATTTTTATTGGATGATATGGAAGAGTTAGATTGGTAAACAACATGTTGAGGGGAGGTCTTAAGGACAACTACATTTGTGGTTCCCTTATTTTTGGGGTTAGTGTTGGTTTTTTATTTGGTTTGGAAGAAGAGGCTTCACTTGATTTCAATGTGGAGTTATTTTTTTCAACTTTAGTTTCCCCTCATCAATGACTATGTTTTCTAGTTTACAGGCCATGGTGCAATCCTCGTCAAAGGTCTTGAAGCTCTAAACTCACAAAGTAGAGGAAATGTGTTTGGTACATACCTAGGTGAAGAGCTTAATCATTTTGGGTTGGGGTAGAGAGAAAGAGAGTTGGTTAATGAAAATTCTCCAATGGGCCATGAAGTTGGCAATAGACTCATCATCAAACTATTAGATGGAGTAAAGATCAGTGATGGAAACCTTCTTATAAATGTTTATAGAAAAGTGGTTTAAGAAGGTTTGGGCAAGTTGGGCAAAAGAGAAGAGAGATTGCCTAGGAATAACACTATACCGACCTAGTGCCATCCATGATAGAGACATGGGGAAGGTCCAAAGGAGGAGAGCATCATCATAGTCAATCAAGTAATATGAATGCATAAATGCCCTCAAATATTTTTAGGGATCCTCCTTATTTTTAAATTTAGAAAATTTGGGAAGTTCCTACTGAGGTGGGTAAGGTTGAATAGGGATGGATGGGTGAATAGGTTCATTATAGATTTGTTCATATGATAAGAGATTATCGATAATAGAGATAGATGACTCTAAGGTGGTCATTTTATCCATTAAAAATTTAAAAATATCTATTTGTGGTTGTGTACCTCCATAGTTATAGGGCAGGTTTTGTTGGGTGTGGGTAGGTGCAATGTAAAGATAACCAACAAAATGTTGGGAAGTTGACACATATTGGCATGTATATGGGAGTGGTTGAGAAGGTTATAGGTATAGGTAAGTAGATGTGGAAGGTTGGATGGAGGATGGGGCCATATGTCCTTGTGGGTTTGGGATATGGCTCAAGCTAGGTGTAATATATGCTTGTTGAGAAACTGATATGGGTTCAATGGGAGGTATGGTTAAGTTGGTAGGTTGGGGATAAGTGGTGATTTTGGTGTTAATGGGCATAAGGGTGGAAGGTATAGGGACCACCAAGTTCTATAGTGGAGTGGAGGTAGGTGGGTTGAAAATAAGATGGAAAGTAACAACACTGGTAGAAGGTATTCCCATTGTAAGAGGGGTATGGATAGCTAAAGGTTGGGTTTCTCCTGTGTTAAAGGAGTTGTTAGTTGGGGTAGATGGTGTTTTTTTGTTGATTAGATAGATTGGTTTTGGATAGTGGTGTCAATAGGATGGTTGGTGGAAGATGACGCCTAGGTAGGGAAAGGTCCAGTGGAAGTGGGGACACTAGAGGTGGTGCCCATAAGGTGGGATGGCATCCTATAGGTTGGATTGGTAGGTGGAACTAAAGTAGGGGTATGATGATAGATGGTGTTGAGGTAATGTTGAAGAGATATAGGGTTATTATCTAAAAATGTGGCAAAATTTTCATCTCCTTCGCCAACCGTCTGAGGGATCTTAGGACTACCAGAAGGATGAGGGGAGCCATCTACATTTGAGACATAATCCATGGATGAAGAGGAAGAGGAATATGGATGATTAGGAGGTGGATCCTAGTTTGCTTGGTTCCTTAGTTGTTGCCTAGTTATAACCATGTAAAGAGGGGAAAGAAGAAGATACAAACAATCTCATAAATCAAATAGAGATAAGACAAGAAAAAGTTAAGGAAAAAAATGCACATTAGAGCATGTTAATCCTAAGATTTATTTTAATCTCTCTTTTGGATTATGCCTTAAGATTTAAGAATTGTGTGACTAAAATTGGCTTATAGAGTGGGTACTAAAAAATAATTCTATGATTGGTTTCAGGTTGTGTTTAGGATCTCAAAGGGATTTTATTGGAAATCAGTACATGGCTTGATATTGGGGCCTACCCCCTTACTTAACACACCATAGTGATAAGGGTGTCAGGTGCTTAGCCAAGATATACCAATCTATAGATTTTATACTCAATTAGAGAGTTGAGTTGGTTCTCCCCTTGGTGATAAAATCTAAGTAGGATAGTTGGGAAAGGTGACTACTAGGTAATGAAATCTTGGTTAAGCCTTATGTCAATGTTTGATGTTTGTTTTATATGTAGGTGGTTTGGTCTTGTGTGTGTGACAAGCATGAAACTATGGTTCATTAATTTGATTTAATTAAGCTATGAGATAAAATAAGCATGAAAACAATATATGTAATTAATTTTAAGCCCAAAATGAAAATTTGATTTCATTGTATGCGCAGAGAGATAAGAAGAAGAAATCACCTAGATGAAACTATGAACCCAAGAAAAGGAAAAAGGGTCCCATCGGGTGTGTTATAATGTTTAAAATAAATTTTACTTATGTTCTTGAAAAAAAGAAAAAAGAAACTCAAGAAGGGTATGGTATAAAAACTCGATATGTTATGAACAAGTTGATCTAAATAGTTGTAGATACTCCTCTTTGTCTTGGGAGGAATGACTTGCAGATAAGAAAATACTCAAAGAAATGGTTGATTAGTTAGATACTAGGGTCGATTGCCTAGCAAGCTAGATCTAAGAAGCATGATCTTCCTTGGAGGTTTTCAATCTACACTTATAAACAATCAAGTTCTGCAAGATAAATTACCTGCATAAATAATAAAAATATACTAAAATTAAGTGAAAAATGTGCTTGATAAAATAATAGATGAAATTGACTAGTTATAGAAATAAGTGGGTCAATACTAATGCTATATAGTTGGGTGTGGTTCATAAAATAAGGTAGGGTTATGTGATTAGGAAGAGGGTCTAAAAATTAGATTTGGTTAAGGTATGGTGGGTGAAAATAGCTTGTTGTTTTTTTGTCATATAACGATCATTAGGGTTGGGGTGACCATCAGCAATTAGGGTTACCATTGATGGTTGAGGTAACCGTTGATGGTCAGGATGACCATCGGTGGTTATTATGGGTTGGGTCTAATCAAGAATAGGTTGTTTGGATGAGGTCACTGAATGGCATTATGAGAAATGCATTCAGGTTGGGTTGATTACAAAATAGAAATAAAGTAAGTGAATGATTAAAAACATATACTTAGCTTATTGGTTTTTGATTTGATGAATGGTTGAGGTGGTTGGATAAAAAATGCATTGATGGAGTTTGGGGTGATTTCAGTAGAGTAACGATACTTGGTTGTTGGCTAATAGATGGTATTAATTATAATATTCATTATACTTGTTGGTTCATTGGATCACTAGAAGAACACTTACAAAAGTGAATGCTGATGCAGGTGGATCTAGCTCAGGATATAAATGATTGACTGATTTTGGACCTAGATTCACCCTATCTTCCTCTCTATTTATAAGAAGGAAGGAGAGGTAAAATGATACATTAACAAGAGGTCTAACTTGTTGCCTAAATTTAGATCTTGCATGCATTAGCTCACACACGATTTAGATGAGCTAAATATAAGAAATCAAGTTAGAGTTGACTAGAGTTTGACTACTCAGGTGGTGGAAACCTAACTATCAAAGTTCAGGCTAACCATTTCTAGTTAGGGTGACCATCAATAGTCGAGGGTCAAAGGTAAATTATGGTAAAATGTGGATTAGTTTGGCTTAGGTTTGGTTTGCAGTCAAAAGGTCAGGGTTGGTCCCTAGGGGATCTAGGGGTGTTTTAACACTACGAACCATAGCATGCTATTTTAAAATGTCTACACTATACCACCATGAGGTCACTAACATTAGCTTCTTAACACAACTAATAAATCACACAATGGAGCTCTAATATGAGGGTTATGAGCAAAAATGTACTTCCATGTAGTTTAGCACTTTGAGTGGGAAATTTTGAATAAAAATTAATTTTCTCAAAAAATTAATAAAAAATAATATATTAAATTATTTTACACTTTTTCACTTAGTATATGTACACCCAACGTATGGTTTAAACAAGTTTTTAATTCTCATGCACTCTCTTTACTAATCTTCATGATTTTTGTACTCAAACTCTCATGCTAGACTTATGTACTAGACTTTCGTGCCTAACTTATGTGCTAGAATTTCATGTCCAACTCTTGTGCCATAATTTTGTGTCCAAAATTAGTGTTAGACTTTCATGCCCAACTCTTTTATAAAAATTTCATGCCCAAATTATGTGATAAATTTTTTTTCCCAACTTATGTGCCAAACTTTTGTACCATACTCTCATGTTAGACTTTCATGCTCAAACTTGCTCCTATAAAAATGGAGGTCAAGAACTCACTTTTGGGAAAAGTGTTATATATGAAAGTTTGTCCCATGAACTTAACATACAAAAAGATGGGTTATAGGATCTAAAAGTGCATGCAAACCAATATATGTCAAAATGATAACCACATGCATGATAAAACAACCAACCACACAAAACTAAGGTGGGACCTAACTAGGATGCAATAAGCATTATGCAAAAATGTACCCTAATTTCAATAGAAGCTATGACATGTTATGCAATAAATAATTAATGGTGAATCTAATGGAATATACTCAAGTATTTTGAAATTTAAAGAGACATGTATACAACCCCAAAATATTCAATTATAATAACACATGTAACATGGACAAGTTCATGAAAGGATAATATAGGAAGGGATGAAAGACAAAATTTGATATTCACATAGATCAGTGTGTGCACATATATTTATTCCCTTTCATGAAATTCATAAATACTAATTACTACAGCCTAGATCATCAAGCTAGTGAATTATAACTAGACATGATTACCTATAGATTTCCCCACTACTTACTAGGTGTCCATAACCTTAATGGAGATGTCTCTGATCCTCCTCAAGGCCTTTCTCTATTTGTAATCAAACATCCATAACCCCAATAGAGTGTTGGAACATAAATATCTACCAAGAGGGGGGTGAATCAGTAGATCAACTAAAACCAATCCTTTTAAACCAAATTTCAAAAGCATATGTAGATTAAAAGATAAATTTAGAGATCACACACACACAAATACACATGATACCAGATGTATATGTGAAAAAACAAAAGGGAAAAACCATAGTGAGAATAGATGATATAATTTACTATTCTAATCTAGCCTCACAGTCAAAGCCTCACTGATAAACCTCATTGGTTACATTTAAGGACACCAATCCCCTAGTTTAAGAGAACCAACTATAAAGAAGCACCCATTCCGTAATCTGAGTACCCACTCAACTTATCTAATGAAACCAACCTATTAGACTTTTATATGGAGCTAAAACTCTAGTTTACAAATTAGATTCATACATGAATCTAGATCTTTATTCTTTGTTACATGTATAATCTACAACTTATCATACTCTACACATTCTCTCTGTGCCTTTCTTCCTCTTTGCTCCTCATTATACCTCTTTGGTCATGTGTCTAGATATTTATTTATTTGATGCACTTCATTACCTTCACCAACCACTCTAATATATATTTAATTTGGCTCAATATCAAATGTAATTGTTTAGCATCATTTTCTTTGTCCTAGATATCATATATATAAACAAATGATCTAAGGTTTGCTTGTTCTCTCTATGTTCTCACTTAGACTATAACACATCATGCCAATTTTGGATTTTAGTTCATTATGAATTGAACTATAAGTTCCCACATCTCAATTCTATTGGTCAAATGATTGTCATTGCACCAAAGGATCAACCTTTTAGTGTCTTATATAATAACCAGAGCTAACAGATCCATGGGAGGTAGTTAAACCATGATACCTTGTAATAGATTCCATGAATCATGCCATAATTTTAGGTCTCTTTACTACCCATATCATTTGTTAGACTTAGTTTTTGATTCATATGATATTTAACATAGATTTCATTAGTTAGATCGATTAATCTTATTATCTATGTTGAGATATAGAACTTTTACACAAGTTCCTACATGTTCCTATAACTAACTATTTGTTTGGACATGAATTTAAATGTCAATCATTGGTCTTGCCTTTGGTACCATGATTTAATTATCTATATTCAAATATCTCAACTTTAAAATGCATCCATTTGATCTCTAGATCCTATCTCGCACATGCCATTTGATCTCTGAAGATGCATGACCTTTACCTTGACTTGGTCATTAAAATTTAACACTTTGACCTCATCTCATTGCTTCTTATATCTTTGGATCACTTTCACTTTATCAATCCTCTCTAACCTACTTGGTCTTTAGCTTGCAACTATTTTAATAAACATCGATCACGTTATTCCATATGAGTCCACTCACTTTGTTGGATATTTCTCATCCAAGATTCTATGTGCCATTGGATATTTAAAGATGTACTATTTTTATTTCTATCTAGTTGTTAAATGTGGAGCTCTTTATATCATTTGAGTTTATTTTATCTATTATATCTCCTTTGTATGATCACTCACACATCATCAGATCTTCTAACAAGATTGATATTTATCTTTGATAACCTCACTCTCATTGGTCCTCTATCTAACAAACTCATTTACTTGTGCCACTTAGCAATAGTGCTTTCACTTGAAGGGACCTTTGAAAATTTAAATTCACTGTGATCCATTTTATCTCTAATGTAAAATTAAGCATGAATCATTAGATATTCCAAATATCTTGTTCATTAACTTTATAAAGCTTACACTCATTGGGTCTCTATCTAACAAACTCTATGAATGTGACACTTGTCACTTATGCATTTACTCGGAGCACCTTTTGATAATTTTACTTTGATTTTCTCTATTGGATCATTTATGTATGATGAAGGGTAGGTCATTGATCAAGCTGAGACATAATGTAAAGTCTAAGACTTAGGTAATATTAAGTCCTTTGATCATTGCTCGAGCTAGTAATTTCTATGTTGAGGGGTCAATTTCACAGTGATGATATGGACTTAAGTTTTAACATAAGTTATCATTCCTAGATATACCAAATCAACATTAAAATAGAACTTTTATTATTGATGCCATGGCTAAAACCTTAGGGTTTTATTGAGAACCCCTATCCAGTTCAAGAATAAAGATAATTCAATTACGAGCTCATTCCTTCTCAATTAAACCTGTAGTCCATATACTAAATATGCTCATGAAAAACCCATAACAAGCCTAGTATTTGTTTTTTTGCAAATGTTCATAGATGAGCTTTGTAAAAACATGACAACTTTACATGACCTTGTGCATATTTTATCTAAGTATGGAAACCATTTCAATATGCTTGGAAGGATATCTTTGCACCTACATAATGTTTTCTTCTCTCAAGTACCTAGTTTAAAATTTGGACCATATAAACTAGGCATGACAATGAAAAAACCCATATGCTCATTTATTATTGAATCTTTCATGCATGCAAGATATAATTCAATTAATTTTCACACTCAGAATATTCTACCATAGAACTAGTTATGCCTAGAACTTGCCTAGAAGGCAAACTTTATCCTTTAATATCCTCAAATCACCATACTCAACCTTAAACATTAATGACATCCATAATCTCCCTTTTGACATGAATGACATGATCATAATGTCCTTTTTGAAATCAATGATAATCAAATTTCCAACAATCTCCCCCTTTGTCATTGATGGAAAACTAAATGCTCTGATTTTCTACTATTCAAATCCTTCTTTGACATTGCTTGCATTAGCTTCTGATAAGTATGAACTGAATCTATTCATACCAAACTTATTCCCCCTTAGGCAATGGTACATTTTCCTAATACTCAACTTGGACACTTGATCTTCTTCTTCTTTGACATTTGCACTTTTATAGAAAACATTTTGCTCTTTCTCCTAAAATACCATTTGCACTTTTTTCTCTTGCTTTGACATCAATGGCAAAGGGACTCTAGTTGACTATTTGTCCAAATATTTCTCTCCTTTATTAGATAAAGGAGTTTTTCCAAGAATCTAAAACTTTCAACTCATTATTAATTTTCATAAGTACACATACCTTAGTTGACTTTTCTCCCTTCTTCCATGGATTAATAAGGCCTCCATGAGACTCCCCCTAGACTCATACACTATCACTAGTGATTTAGTGATGTGGTATAAGAGCCACCACTACCAAATTCTATCTCAAAATTTCAAATTATTCCTTGGGAATATGTTTGGTGAATATGTCTATAATTTGGTCCTTAGTTGGCACATATTCCATTGTGACATCTTGATTTGCAACCCTCTCTCTTAAGAAGTGATAATTGATTGATATGTGCTTGGTTATATAATGCATAAATGGATTCTTTGATATAATTATTGCACATGAATTATCATAAAGAATATAAATAGCTTCCTGTTACTCAACCTTGATGTCCTTGAGTGTTTACTTCATCCATAGGACTTGATTGAAACATGATACTATTGCTACATACTCTGCTTCTACTATAGAAAGAGTAATTGACTCATTATTTTTTATCAACCATGAGACAAGTTTGTTTCCAAGAAAAAATGCACCACCACTAGTGCTTCTTCTATCATCCACACTTATTTCCCCGTCAACATCCAAAAATGTTATCAAAGTGAAATATTCACTTTTACGGTACCATAGGCCATAGTCAATTATGCTCTTAATGTATATAAATATTATTTTCAGTATATTGACATGTGACTCTTTAGGAGTAGCCCTAAATCAAGTAATTATGCACACTACTTGCATGATATCTAGTATTGATGCAGTTAGGTAGAGTGAGGTACCTAACATTGATCTATACATAGTCTAATTTGCATTAAGGGACTCATCCTCTTTGTTCAACTTGCATCCTATTATCATGGGAGTACTAACTAGTTTTCTATCTTCTATTCCAAATTTATTGAGCATTTCCTTTGCATAATTAGTTTTGGATATGAATATCCTTTCATTATTTTGTGTTATTTGTAGACCAAGGAAGAAGGAAAGTTCTCCTAGCATAGACATCTCAAATTCACTTTGCATTTATGTAGCAAATTCTTTGTACATTTTGTTATTTATACCACCAAAGATGATGCCATATACATAAAAAACAACAACATATGCTCACCCTCTGATTTGAATTACAAATTACTATCTACACATCCTTTGTTAAAACCTTATAATTGTAGGTATTGGTATAATATTGAATACCATGCTCTAGGTGTCTATTTTAGACCATACAATTCTTTCTTCAGTCTTCACACATAATATTATTCATCTACAACTGAAACTTCTAGTTTTTAAATATATACATTCTCTTTTAGGTTTCCATTTAATAAAGTACAATTTACATATATTTGATAGACTTTAAACTTCTTGTAAACATCAAATGTTGGAAACTTCCAATCCAACAACTGGAAAAAATGTTTCCTCAAAGTCTATTCCTTTTAATTGTGTATATCCCTTGTACACCAATCTTGCTTCATTTATTATAACATCTCCATACTCATTGAGCTTGTTTATATATACCCATTTTGTTCCTATCACATTCTTGTTTAAGGGTCTTGGAACTAATTTCCAATTTTTGTTCTTTTCTATTTGGCTCAATTCTTCTTCCATGTATTTTATAAAATTCTCATCCTTGTTGGCTTCAACATAGCTCTTAGGCTCAATTTCAAACATTAGAAAAAAACTTGCTTGCTCTTTTTTCATTACAAATATTCTTCTTGTCTAAACTCCTTCATTCTTATTTCCAATTATCTGATCTTTAGGATGATCCTTTTGAACAAATCTTGGAGGTGATTTTTCATTCTTTTCCTTAGCCTCCTCATTGTCTAATTCTTCTTCAAGATCTAACTCTTCATAACTAGTTTCTTTATTAGGTTCAACATGTTTTACACCTTCTTCAACCTTGACATTTATGCTCTCCACCATCTTGTGTAGCCTCTTATTGTAGGTAACATAGGCTTTGATTTGAGTGGAATAACCAAGAAATATTTCCTCATCACATCTTGATTCGAATATTCCAAGTTTATCCTCCTTTATTCTAATATAGTATTTGTTTCCAAACACTTTGAAGTACTTAATAGAGGTAAGCTTTCCATACCATAGCTCATAGGGAGTTTTGTCCCTATTTACCCTTAGTTGATCTCTATCTAAGATGTATACTATTGTTTGGACTACTTCACTCCAATATCCATTAGGTAACTTGGCCTCCTTTAGCATTATTTTATTCATTTCCTTGACTGTTGTATTCTTTCTCTCAACAAATCCATTTTGATTTGGAGTCCATAATGTAGAGTAGTGCCTTTTGATCCCATGGTTCTCACAATACTCTATGAATTCATTTGAGGTGAATTCTCCACCTTTATCAGATCTTAAGCATTTGATTTTTATTCCAATCTCATTTTCAAACATGGCTCTAAATATCTTGAATATCTCAAAGGATTGAGATTTGTCCTTCAAAAAGGTCACCCATGTCATTCTTGAGTAGTCATATACAAATAAAATGAATTATCTCTCTCCTTTTGATCCTCTTGTCTTGGAAGGAACATGCAGATCAGTATAAACTAATTGTAGAGGCTTTGTAGTTACAAACTCCATTATTTAAAATCTGACCCTTATCTACTTACCTAGTTGACATTCCTTGCAAGTAGTATTTTTAGGTTTGGTTATCTTGGGCATGTGTCTAACACATTTATTTGAGGTCACTTTGACTAGATTATCAAAGTTCACATGACCCATTCTACTATGCCAAAACCAACTCTCATTAATCTTTCCCATCAAGGAAATATTACCATTCAATTCAACAAGATTTTAGATATTGTTCTCAATCTTTTTCCCTTTTGTAACTATTTTTCTATATCTCTTTAGCTTGTAGCCTTTTGTATCAAATCTAAGCTTATATCCATTATCACAAATTTCACTGAGACTTAGTAGATTATGCTTCAATCCTTTAACATAAAGGAAATCTTGTGTAGTTAATTTACCATATATGTTCAAGGTTCATTTACCTTTGATTTTTACTATTGTTTTGTCTCCAAATATAACATATCCTTCCTTAAATTTGCTCAATTTGGTGAACTTGCTCTTGTCACTAGTCATATGCTTTGAGCAGCCACTATCTATCACTTACAAATTTTGCTCCTTGGCATGGATTGCAATCTGAGTAATCATGGATTGATTTTTCACTCTCTACACATCCTTGGGTTTCTTATTTAGATTTTTTAAAGAAACTTGTGAACCTTTGTTCACACTAGGAGGCATGTCTTTCTTTACATTGTGTACTTTTGATCTTATAAAGCTAGTTCTACAATGTTTAGATATATGACCAAAGTTATTACAATTATATCACATTACACTTGTATATACCAAGGGTGTAAATGAATTTTTGATTACAAAATTAATTCTCCTTGTAGTTAAAACTTTAAAATTACTAGCCTTATGACCAAAATGATTATAAATATAACAATAGCCATAAAAAGATGAGGAATACTTGATCATAGCATTTTTTGGTGCAACATGAAGAATTTTTATAAGTTATGGCTTCTTCAAGTTTCTCACCTTGGTGTATCCATTAACATTAGCTAACTTTGTCTTTTTTTTTTTTTTTCTCTTGAAGCTTATTTTTGGGTTAAAATTTCTTCACATCAATTGTGTTTGATTTTATCTTTTTATACTTGCAAGATTTCTCTCTCTTTGCTCCTGATTCTTCTTTTGCTTTGAAGTTTTCATATAGATTAGTAGATGTACTAGTTGAGGAACTTTTTCCCTTCTCATAACCAAGACCTGATCTCTCTTTTGAGGGCATTTAAGAGTTGATCAATTCATCAAGAATGTCTAATCCTCCTATCAACTTTAGACTTTTATTTAGTTAAACTTTTGAATTTTTCAAGTTCTTTTCTCAAAGCCACTATTTCTACCTCAAGCTTCACACATTCATCAAATTTAGATTGTAGTTCCATTTTGACTACATCTTCTATTTTTTTAGCCTCTTCAACTTATGTCTTTAGGATAATTACCATATAATCAGATTTCTCAAGACTTTTTTACATTTTCTCAATTTCTTTTTGTCCAATATTCTTTTGTTTTGAGTTCTCTTTTCTCATCTTGTCAATATCATCTAGAGCACATATAAGCTCACATTTTAGATCCACTTCTCCTCCTCCTCCTCCTCCTCCTTCTTCTTCATCTGAGTCTTCAAGTTCATCTTGATTTATATTTATAGAATTTAATCCTACTATCATGAACAAGGATTCATTTCCCTTAGCCACAAAAACATAGTAATGATCATCATTTAAACTATCACTATCTTTCATTGAGTCACTATCTTAATTTGTGTACAAACCTTTCTTGTTTTTTAAGTTCTTATTGTTGGGATAGTAGGGTTTTACCTTATTTATACTCTATACTTGTTTAGAGTTATCCTTTTTATTATGAATGGTATTTAGCAACAAAATGTCCTGATTTACCATAGCTAAAGAATTTGAAGGGTAACTTACTTGTGTACTTTTCAGATCCCCTCTTTAGTCTTCTGACAAAGTTAGTCTCTTCTTCATTAGTCTCCTTAGATTTAGATGTTGATGTTTCTTCATTTGTTTGCTTGGCTACTTTGAATGCAACTTCTCTCTTGAAGTTGTTTGTCTCTCCCATTCTTAACTCATAGGCTATAAAGGTCCCATGTAACACATCAACAATGAGTTTTTCTAGATCTCTTGTTTCCTCTATTGTAGAGATTTTAAAATCATATCTTAATGGAGAAGATCTTAAAACCTTTTTAACAATGATTGAATCTTTCATTTATTTTCCAAGGCCTCTAATTACATTGACTATTTCATCTACCTTGAGGAGGTAGTCTACAATATTCTCCTCTTCTTTCATATTAAGACTCTCAAAGTTGCCTTTGTAAGTTTGTCGCTTGGCCTACTTTACCTTGTCATCTCCTTCATAAGTGTTCTTTATTTTTTTTTATATATATCTTAAACATCTTGACACTGCATCACTTTGACAAAATTTAAGTTTAAAAGTCCCCAAAGAATAGCATTTTTTGCCTTAAGATTGCTCTCATATGCCTTCTTGGTAGCCTGATCAATAAGAGTTATAACAAGGGTTGTATATCCATTTACCATAGACATCCATACATCAAACCATAATGAAGATAGATATGATTCCATTATTATGTTTTATAATGCATAGTTAGATCCATCAAAGTGAGGTGCTTTGTTTGATGAAGATCCTTCTTGACTAGCCATTGTGTTCACTATTCCAAGATCTACCTAAACTGATTAAGATTATTTAAAGGAACCTTAGTATTTGATACCAATTATTGGAACACAACTATCTACTAAGAGGGGGGGTGAATCAATAGAATAACTAAAACCAATCCTTTAATCCTTTAAAATAAAATTTCAAAAGTATATGTAGATTAAAAGATAAATACATAAATCACCCACACATAAATACATATGACACCAGATGTATATGAGGAAAACCCAAAGGGAAAAACCATGATGAGAATAGTTTCTAGAATCTACAGTTCTAATCTCACCTCACAATCAAAGCTTCAATAGAAAGCCTTACGAGTTACATATAGGGACACCAATCCTAAGGAGACCAATAACCTAGTTTAAGATCACTAAGTCTAAGGAAACACCCTCTCCCTAATATGAGCACCCACTTAGATTATCTAATGGAAACAACCTATTAGACTTTTATATGGAGATATAACTCCAATTTACAAATTAGATTCATACATGAATCTAGATCTTTATTTTTTTATTATAGATCTAATCTAGAACTGATCATACTCTACACATTCTCTTTGTTCCTTTATTCCTCTTTGTTCCTCACTATACCTCTCTGGTCTTATGTTTGGATATTTATTTATTTGACACACGTCATTGCCTTCACTAACCACTCTGATCTATATTCAATTTGGCTCAATAGCAAATGCAATTGTTTAAGAGATTTTTTCATCCTAGATATCATATATATAAATAAATGATCTAGGGTTTGCTTCTTCTTTCTGTGTTCTCACTCAGACTGTAACACATCATGCCAATTTTGGACTTTATTTAATTATGAATTGAACTATAAGATATCATATCTCAATTTTGTTATCCCACCAATTGACATTACACCAAAGGATTGACCTGTTAGTGCCTTACATGATGGCTAAAGCTACTAGATCTATGGGAGGTAGTTAAACCATGACACCTTGAAATAGATTCCTTTCATCATGCCATAATTTTAGGTCTCTTTACTACCCATAACATCTTTTAGACTTAATTTTTGATGCATAGGCTCTTTATTTTAGATTTGATCAGTTAGATAGATCAATCTCATTGTCTATGTCAAGATATAAATCTTATACACAAGTTCTTACATGTTATTGTAACTAACCATTTATCTGGACATGACTTTAAATGTTGGTAATTGATCTTGCCTTTTTTTTCATGATATGATGGTCCATATTCAAATAGCTCAACTTTAAAACATGTCCATTGGATCTTCAGATCCTAGCTCTAACATGTCATTTTATCTTCAAAGATGCATGTCCTTTATCTTAACTTGGTCATTAAAATTTGAAACTTTTACCTCATCTCATTGCTTCTTGCATCTTTGGTTTACTTTCACTCCATCAATCCTCTCAAACCCACTCGGTCTTTAACTTGCTGCTATGTTCAAAAACATCAACCACTTTATGCCATCTGAGTTCACTCACTCCATTGGATCTTTCTCATCTAAGCTTCCATGTACCATTAGATCTTCAAAGATGCATGATTTCTAATTCTATCTAGTTGTTAAATATTGATCACTTTATAACATTTGAGTCTATTCACTCTGTTAGATCTCCTTTACATGATCACTTGTACATCATTATATCTTCTGACAAGCTTGATATTTATCTTTGACAATCTCACTCTCATTGGTCCTTTATTTGAAATATTCATGTGCTTATGACACTTGGTAATAGAAAATTCACTTAAAGGGACCTTTGACACTTTGACTTCATCATGATCCAATGGATTTCCAATGTCTGATTAAGTATGAACCATTAGATCTTCTAACTAGCTCATTCATTAACTTTGACAAGCTTACACTCATTGGGTCTCTATCTAAAAAAATCTATGGATGTGACACTTGCCACTTGTGCATTTACTCAGAGTACCTTTTGAAAATTTGACTTTGCTTCACTCTATTGGATCATTTACGTATGATGAAGTGCAAGCCATTGATCAAGCTAGGACATAATATAAAGTCTAAGATTTAGGAAATATGAAGTCCTTTGATCACTACTCGAGCTAGTAATTGCTAGGTTGAGGGGCCAGTTTCATAATGATGATATGGACTTAAGTTGTAACTTAAGTTATCAATTCTTGGCTATACCAAGTCAACAGTAAAATAGAACTTTGCTTCTTGATGGCATGGCTAAACCCTTAGGTTTTTATTGAGAAACCCTATCTAGTTTGAGAATAAGGATAATTCAATTTTGAGCTCCTTCCTTCTTAATTAAACCTATAGTCAATATATTCAAGATGCTCATGAAAAACCCATAACATATCTACTATCTATTTATTTTGCAAATGTCTATAGATGATATTTTTAAAAGCATGAAACTTTGCATGACATTATGCATATTTTGTCTATGGAAATCATTTTAATATGCTTGGAATGTTATATTTTCATTAGAATAACTTCTACTTCACTCAAATTCCTGGTCTAAAATTTGGACCATATAAACTAGGCATGACAATGAACAAACCCATATGCTCATTTATTCTTGAATCCTTTCTGCATGAGAGATATAGCACCATTAATTTACTCACTCAGATTATTCTACCATAGAGCTAACTATGCCTATAACTTGATTGGAAGGCCAAATTTGTCCTTTGATATCCTCAAATCACCATACTTAGCCTTGATCATCAATAACATCCATAATCTCCCTTCTGACATCAATGACATGCTCATAATGTCCCTTTTGACATCAATGACAATCAAATTGCCAACATAGAGGTTACCTAAATCACTTATAAGTTGATTTTTTTAGATAATAGATTTTATTTTTTATTCAATTTTATTTTGAACATCTCAATTTTGGGTTGATGACCACTATGGTGATCAAGAGGTAGAATTATAGTTTTTCACTCTAGACCTTGGCTACAACACTTTCATGCAAGCAAAACCAAAATTAATTGAAGTATATTTTTTGCAAGGATTTGATAGAATATATTTATAATTTAAATTATTTATCCAAAATCACATATACATAAATAAATTCATAACATATGCATCTGCACAAACCTTTGAAACTAAACCTATGAATAGAACCTTACATTAAAAAATATATATAACTTTTAGGCAACAAAGTGCCACTATCATTACTGAGTAATAGACCCATATTTATTTTCATGATCAGTAAGGTACCCTTGGAATAAAAAACAAAGGCATTTTTTTAAGTTATAAATGAAGATTAACATTTTTCCAAGCATAAAAACAACTAAATAGGGAAAGACACAAAAATAAAAAGATGAACATGAAAAAGTAGCAAATTAAAATAAAACAAACATAAATATTTACAAAAGCATAATTATGTACAAGGCCAAATAGTGTTTTAATTATGATGGTGTTGACCCTTTCAATCACACACACTATCCCAAAGATTCTTATTTATGATTTTCACACTCAAATTAAGTAGATTTTTATTATTAAATGTAACAATACATTTACACTTAACTTGAAAAAATAGTCGGGGTAAGTTTTCAGAGATACATTCACCCATACATTGAATTTAAGTGAGATATATGGGTGGGTATTAACACACACCAAATATATCTAAAGACCCAATCTAGCAAGAGAATTTTCTTTATGACAATGAAGTGATGAATCAAATGTTGCGTACTCCATAATTGATATGAATGTTATGTCAACATACTTACTATTATCTTCATAATCCAAAAGGCATATGATTGGTTCTTATAATGTCAAGGACCTTATATATTTATCATTGGTGGTGGAAGTATGCAAATAGCCACATTAGATTGAGGCATTTTCATCTTTGACTTCCACTGGTTTCATTTCTTCATTACATGGGCAATCATGTCCATGGTTTCTCATGTCTAATTTGGTTGCCTCCACTACTATGAAGAGATCTTACTAATACAATCCCATTTCATAGGCTATTCTAAAAGATCTACAAATTTATATGTAGGGATAACAACCTGATTTTCTTCTTTTTTTACCTATCATAAGTAGCTCATAGGTGTTGCTCTTTAGTGGTGAGGATTCTCATGATTTCACCATTCAAGTTCATGCCAATTAGACAAAATGTAAGGATATATAAAGGTTATATATCTTCCATTTTAAGCTCATTTAATTCACCTTCTTCATGTGGAAAACCTATTTAAACATTATTTTTTTTGATTTCATCCATCTCTAATGTTTGGATGGAAGTCAATGTGTTGCAAATGAGTTGTCGATCCTCTTGAACCAATTTTCCAAATGTACAAGTACCAAAATATATAAATAATCTCTCATATCCACAAAATAAATATTTTTTTATCTAATTTCTCAAAATATTCTACTTAATTTTCCCATTGGTTACAAAAGATGTCTAGTTCCTATCTTTGTGTTGGTAACTCACCATTATTCTAATTTTTAGCTATTAAGTCACCCAAAACAAATATTAATATCTCATCATTAGAATAATCATCATCACTACTCTCTTGGAATATTTTTTTATTACTAAGTGAGACATTTGTAGTCAAGAGGATCACTTTGACACTCATCCCATTTTTGTATCCATAAACCCGAGGTTATGAACTTGGGAGTATAGTCCCATTGGTATATCCATGCATTAATTTTTGATAATCTCCTATAATAAATGAGACTTGATTAGAAACAACACCAAAAGGTGATAAATCACTAACACAAGGCAAAATAACCTACTGATCATATATATAATTATCATAATTACATGCATTAAAATAAAAATAGTGTTCTCATTAATTATGATGAGATTAAATTGAATATAAACTTGATACAATGATTAATCATAAGGAACAAATTGGTCCATGGACTGACATATAGGTATGTAAGTCAAATTATTTTGGGTGTAAACACCCAACTATCCTAATGTGTAATATAAATTAGCAATATAACTATTTGGCTTTTTTTATTATCTAAGTATGAGAGCCTCTTGGTAAGTTAATTATAGGGATATGAGAGTGGATGGATTCTTTTGAATAATCATAGTAGTCATGGGATATAATATTATAAGATATATTTCAATGGAAACTAATTTTATTTATAGGAATGGGTCTTTTAACCTCTTGTATAACCGATGAAATCGAATGTTGAATACACACATGGGTTCATTGGGATATATATAAGTGATAGTAAACTAAAAGTTTAAGGCACCAAATTAGTGGGCACACTAAAATTGTTTATAATATGTTTTCAAATGAAACCTATGGGGTAATACATCCATCTTAAAAATAAAGGTACCAACCATAAATGACATTGTATTGAGAATAAGGAAATAAATAGTAGGCAACATCTTCATGTTGAATCCAAGTTTATATGATGGAATATTTCAATACATGAATCTATTCTTTAGTAGTTTTAATCCTACCATGTATGTATTTTGATCATAATTTCTTAGGATTCTTATGTAAATCATGGGTAGCTCCTAGAATCTTCACAGGGAAGCTACATCCACCACGTTATGTAAAAACCATTAGTAGGTTCAAATCCTATTGATGCATTGTTTAGGAACACAATAGGGTATGATAAATCTATAAGGTAGGAAATAGGATCATAATGAAGCATATATATAATAAATATTCTTATTCATTCCCTCTTTCTAGTGCTAATTTATTGAGTGGTGTTTCAAGGATGCAATGGGTTGGTAAAAATGTAAAGGATGGCCAAAAAAAAAATGATAGATAAAAATATTCTAAACAAGCCCTCCTTTTATTCCCAATATGTTGATGTATGTTTTAAGCACACAACATGTTGGGAGAAACATACAGGATGGTGATAAGTTCAAATCACAAAAACACTTTACTTAAGCTCCTCCTTGTAGCACCAATCTATTGATGGGTCATTTGTCACAACCTACCAACTCTATGTGGGGTGTAGGTACACCCAACCTCTCTTAAAATGGAAACAAAAAATTATTCCCACAAGGTCTCTTTCACTAGGTCATGGCATACTAGATACCTTAGTGACCATTGTGTTTATTGTTTTGGTCAAGGGGCTTTTTCTAGTTTTATAATAAGTTTGGATAAATGATAAATGATGTTGGTCTCATGGTGTGTTTCCTAAGAAATCAACATAGGTGGACTTAGCATGAAAAAATAGTTGATTTGGAACATGTCCATCAGATATATAGATTCAAAAATGTATAAACAATGATAAATACATGTTTACAATCAAAATAAAATTCACAAGCATAGATTTCATATAGATATAACCTACATACTATAATAGATAGAGAAAAGAGAAAGGATATGAAGAGAGAGAATATGATCCCACTCTATAGAGGAGATGGATTTGAATCTATTGAGTAGATGAGTCCCTTAAAAAAATGGTATCTACATGGCTAGCATAGCACAACCAAAAACAAAGATAGTGCAGGAGTCTAAGGAAAGAGTTAGCTATGCAAAAAGAGGGAAGCATAACATATAAATGTGTAGGAAATGGATATCAAGTCACAAATCTTTCAAATAGAAATTAATTAATGAAGCATAAATCCTATGATTCATCAAATACTTAGGTGAATTACAACATTGCCTTAAAATATCTTTATGAGAATATAACTATGAAAGTGGGAAATATATAAAATGAAATGGCATTGACCTATACTCTAGAATCTAATTCTAAATGAACTAACCCTTTACAAAACTAATCAACTAGCTATTTATAGATTTTTAGTTTATTGATCGAAGGGCCCCTTCCTTCCAAAAGTGGATGACTAATTTTAGTGTGTTCCACCTACCAAGGGGTGAATTTTCGAGGAAGATAGGTATCCCATAGATCTATAGGTTGAAAACATTAATTATAGCAGTTATTTTTTGGTAAATGCATCATGAATAGTGCACACCCTCTATTTCAAGATGACAACAACAAAACCATGCCTCAAAAAATTGAATAGATTTTAGGTCATGTACTCATACCAGTCAAACCCTATACTATTGTGAAAAATATGGAACCAAATTTACAATGCTATAAATGGAATACAAAATGGGTCTATGATTTGAAAGTCATGACTAAAAAACCAACCAACATTCTACTTTCACATGAACTACACTACTTGTATATTTATTCTATATGTTTTGGTACTCATTTATATAGGATTTAAGTGTTTATGATGAGTTTTGTTGGCTAGAAAAACAATTTTCTCCAAGTGGGTGGATCTCATTTCCCATCCAAACTTGCAAAATAAAAACAATAAATGCCACATTTTCTTAAAAATTGTAGAATTATAAAAAATACAACTTTTAAAATCAACATAATTAAATCATGATATGAAATGTTTTAAATTTTTAAATTTCCTTGTATAAGACCTATGCCACCATGAGGTCACTGATGTTATATTCTCGACACCATAGATGGCTAAAAGAATGGATCTCCCATGTGAGAGTAATGAGAAAAAATGTACTTCCATGCAATTGAGTAATTTGAGTGGGAAATTTTGAATAAAAATTACTTTTCTAAAAAAATAAATAAAAACCAATATATTAAATTATTTTGCACTTTCACACTTAGTATACACACCCAACACAATGTTTAAATAGGTTTTGCATTCTCATGTAATCTCTTTACTTATTTTAGTGATTTTTGCACTCAAAAACTTATGCTTAAACACTCACACTAGAATTTTATGCCTTAATTTCATTCCCAAATTATGTGATAGACTTTCATGCCAACTTATGTGCTGAACTTTCAATCCAAACTCTTGTGCTAGACTTTTATGCTCAAATTTTCTCTTGCAAAAATGGAGGTCAAGAACTTAGTTTTGGGAGAAGTGTTGTACATGAATTTTTTTCCCATGAACTCATCAGATGTAATGGGATGAGATACATGACCTAAAAGTACACGTAAACCAATATATTTCAAAATTATGACCACATAAATGAAAAAAAACACTAGTTGTGCAAAAGCAAGGTAGGACCAAACTATACTTCATTAAGTGAGACTAAAATCGAAGCAAAAAGAGGTGCCTTGATTTTTATAGTAATTAGGGAATGTTAGACAAGAAATAATAAGCTATATATCATAAACAAAAGATAATGTGTAAATAATAAGTGATTTTTTAAGGTGCATACAATGATTGGTTGAGAATGATAACTTATTTAATGCTAACTATTCATGGTGGTATCTTGTGCTCAATAAAAAAGTGTTTCATTTTGTTGAAACCACTAGATCAAAGGATATTAATTTATTTAAAGGTATAAAATCTATTTGTGGCCTTATCTCCCAAAGGGATTGCATCTCATGGTGATAATTATAATTTCATTTTAAGATTTTATAATGGTGTAAGGTATTTAGGAGCTTATGCCTAATATTATTTGACATAAGGTTGGACTTAATCCTCTTGATCAATGGTTGAAATATAGATGTTGGAATGTAGATAATCATTTCATAACTACACTCTAAGCCTTTTTTATGACTTGCTCCTTCTACCCCATGTTATATTTGAGAAGCTAACCTCTCAATGGAATTTGCATTCATCACCAAGAATTTGGCTTAGGTAGCTTTAAATTTGACTTTGACATAAAAAAATAATTTTCTTACATGTCTTATTCATCAAGGCCTTCGTACAGGTGAAAGGTTTGAATACATGGTTACTGAGTGCTTATTATACTAATTAAAACAACTGAGAGAGATTCAAACATATTTTTTAGTTTTGTTTGAAGGCCCATTCAACTTGGAGTTAGACATACTCATTCAAACCTTTTATATTACAATACTTTACTTTGAGCATGACACTCTTTGGGAAATTTTCACAATGGACTCAATACATTGCCAAAATTTGGAATCTCTATAGAATATACTTTCTTTTTCAATTGTGGAAATAAAGAAACATGTTATGTAATTAAAATAATATATTCACATACATTATTATTGGTTAGAAATATTAATGTGTTATTACCATTATGATATTTTAAATTGAAAAATATAATGAGATAGAGTTTAAAAACTTATATGGGATTCTTACTCATAGGGTAGAAGCCCTTTGCATTGTGAATAATGTACATCTAGACCAAAAAATTGGCATGTATTAATGTTATCATCAATCCTTTTATCCTTATACATGTACTAGTGCTCATTTAGAGATATGATGTCTTTGGTTACATGCCTCCCCTAAGGGGATTGTAGGAAATAATAAACTTTTGGTAAAAGTGACAAATTTACTTAGCTTGGATTATCCATATCTCATACATGGGATGTGTAGGATATGGGAATAAAGTTAGAGGCTATGAAAAACATGGGGGTTAATGAATAAAAAATAAGATGGGATATTAATTTTCTATTAGATAAGTCTAAAGATGTATGGGAAGGTGGAAAAATAACCTTCCACTAAATGGGGATGTTGTGTGTGCTTAAAAAGTACAATCATTTATAGGTAATTATTTTTACTTTAATGGTGATGATAATTTACATGCATTTATGTTACTTCAGGAGTTACTTGATTAAGGCCTTTACGTTGTATTTATTTTGATAAGATTAAATTTTTGGGTTTTGAAAGGCCCCAAAAGACTATTACAAATCCATACAAATAGAATAATAATTTCTTAAAAAAAGACTATAAATAATACTACAATAGCTAGGATACTAAACAATAACTACTAATTACCTTCAACAAAACTTCAAAAAAAAAAATTGACCAACTAATTGCAAAACAAAAAATAACTACAAGTTTATTTTTTAGCCAAAAAATCCAAGCATTTGGAAACTTAAATCTCCTCCCTTAGGGATTGAAGCTAAATGGCTATGGTATCTTATTTAATATCTAAAACTTTGACTTCATTCTATCTCTTTTTACCCCTAGTCTTCTTGCTAGGGCCATTAGGACTTTATTATATAATTATTTTCTACCTGGTCTCATATTGGGTCACCTAGGTGTTGGGGATAATATTCTTGATGCTCTCTCCCACTATCATTTAACTTCCCTAGTTCTTCCTCCATAACCTTCAACTTGGTTCCCATTTTGGCCACCTCCTTCAAAATGTTGTCCCGACTTCAGTTTAAATATGTTTGGAATTATTTCTTGGAAACTCTACTTTGATCCACCAACCTATTATATAGATCCATCATAGCCTTTTTATCCTTTTTGGACCCAATTCATAACTCCTTAAGGAAGTTGAACTAGGTATTTAGACCCTAATCAATCTTACCCAACCTATTACTACTAGGAGCCTTAGTGATAGAATGAGAGACTAATTTGTTCCATGGAATGAGAAAATCTTCCTTGTCTCTAGTTGACCTATTAGACTCTGAATTTAGAGGAGCTATTAAGGACTCTTATTTTCCTTTATCAGGGCCACTATCAATAGTAATGGATTGTTGATTCTTTCCCAATCTAACCTTGTCCTTACCTTTATTCTTGAAATTATTAACAAAGTATGCAAGGGTATCTTCTCGACCCCTTTACCCTCTTGCATACCTTTCCCTATGATTCATGATGGGTTTGAATCATATCCCAAATGATGATCCTTTTCAATATCCATAATCATAGGATCAATATCTGGAGGGACCAATTGAATTATAATAAAGATGAGAACCTGATGGAGAAGAAAGTCATTCTTCTCCATTTAGTAATCCAAAATCGAGCTTTTTAGGGACACTACAAGGTAAAATGGGATGATTATAATCATGTTGTGCATAAAATGATTGAAAAAGGAAGTGATAAGAATAAATCAGTTAATGCTTACCCTTGAGGGTGATGTATTTAATTATTTGGAAGCATGCTTCTCCCCATAGAGGCCTTTATGTTGCATTGATAACTATTTTATTACTAATTTTGGTGATTTTTCGGAAGTGTATGTTTGCCCTCACTTTTTGGCCTACATTATTTAATTGTGTTGATGATTAATTTTGGATAAGTATAGATATACATAAGAGTGTGCACAAGAATAAGAATAAGATACACTTTTGACTATGTATGTATGTTCACAGAAGTGTACATGAGTAGAAGGTTCCAAAAAATATGAGGGAAATACACAATCAAAGGTATAATAAATGTTTATTCACACATGTGTGCACAAAGAATGATGTAAATATAACATATCTCATGTAGGTAATAATAAAATAGGCCATGGAAATCATGGAGTGAAGGAGCATGCAAATAAAAATTTACAAAGATAGCATAAAACATATGATCCCAAATCAACTAAAACTATAAATACCTTTATATGCACTAAAAAAAAATGGTTGTTATTTATGGACATAAAATCCATGAAAACACTAGATTTAATAGTTAAGTAACTAAATCGATGAGATGTAGGTGATTTGGTAAAGTGACTTGGTTGTTTTAAGCCCTATCGGGTTTAAATCTCATAATGGTCTATGAGGGTAGATGTGGCCATGATTGATATTCAAGGGCTTCATGTGGCCATTGTTGATATGGGATGTTAAAAGCTATTGGTATTTTTGGGTTGGTTGTGGTCATTATTGGTAAATCTAGTAAAATATGGTAGATATGGTATTAACCACTTGGAAATTTGGGACCTCAATTGTATCCTAGACTGGTTCATAGCTCTGGTCAAAAGTGATTAGGTAGGGGTCCCATCAACCCTAAGACCTATAAATTATTTTTAAGTAACTAAGAAATATAAAAATGTTTTTGGGTGTTTATATAAACCACTTATTTTGATCACATAAATGGTTACTTAATTAGGACCAATGAATTACTTATTAGAAGATTTAAGCTTGATACTTTGTTGTTAGTATTATATATATATATATATATATATATATATATATATATATATATATATATATATATATATTATTACTACCATTAATAAAGTTTATGTTTGATTTATTTTTCTATATTATCTAAATGAATTGAATGTTGGGCACCATTATTTTTCTTTGGATGCTTGACATATATTGTTACATCTTGATTCCTCACCAAGCACCTATCTGATTATCAATGTATATTTATAGTTAACAAATTTGGATTTGGTTAATTTTAACTAAGCTTTGAGATATATGTTGTTATATTACAATAAGATATTGCTCAGATTATATGTTTACATTACTATGAACTAGTTGTAGTGTATGTGTTTACATTACAAACATGTTTATTTTTTATTTCAAATATAAATGATGATGTGCATATGTCATGAGGTAATGATCTAACTAATTTCTTATTGTGAGGTTGATGTAAGATAACTCATACCTCAGAGCATGACATAGGAAGAGCAACATTAGAGAGAGTGATGTAAATCGAGATGTAGGAGGATGATAAAGAAACTAGATAGAACCTTGCACACAACACAATAGCTAACATATGTAAGAATGCATAATAAATGGTTTTCACAAGTGGTTATTTATGCTTGCATGAAATAGTTATTTGTCATGATTTTCTAGTATAGGCTAAATGGTTTAATGGAGTTTGTTTTGTATGATTAACATGTTTGATCATTAAATGCTAGAGTAAACATGGTTTGCATATTTAGATTAAATATGGATTATTGATTTATGAAGTTATCATTAAATTGATAGGGCATTTGGGTATGATAATTAAATTAGTAAATTATAGATTTTTATAATTAATAAATAAAATTTAGGAAATTGCTATTTGTAAGAAAAAATGGAAAAGGAGAAGAAAAGCAAAAAAAAATAATAAAAAAAAGAAGTAAATTAGTCTAAAAATAGGAAAAACTAAAAAGGAAGAAAATACATTAAATATTGAGAAAAAAGGAGATAAAAACAAAATAATAAAAAAAAAAGGAGAAAAGATTTTAAAAAGGGATTATGCCCCTTATCATAAAAATATAGAATATCAGAGAAGAGATAAAAGGAGATGGGGAGATTATGAAAAGGGGATGAGAAGTAATTTTCAAAGGAGAAATGTATAGTACGGGGAGAGAAAGGCATAACACATAGAGGATAAGGAGAAAGAAAAGCAATCTAATAGAGGAATAATAGGAAACTCCAGGTAGGCAAAGCCTTAAATTTTGTGTTAATTTCAAACATATATTTTTACAAATATGTTATGGGAATATAACATAAACCAATGATTTTATTAAGTAATTCTAGATTTAATGATTACTATAAACACAGTAATATATATTAATGATAATCTTAGGATATGTTTTAAGACATATAAACTGCAAATGACACTACAATAAAAAGGATTTACTAGCAATTTAGTCAAACATAGTAGTAAAAATAATATCCTTATTTCTTGAGACTAGTGATATAAGTGCAATGATTCACAATCTCATTGTGTCGACTTATATCAGTATATACCCAATAGTTTACTTACTCATAACTAGATTTTCAAAGACATATATGTGGGGATATTTTCACATTTATCATAACCCAATTTACGCATTTATTAGAATTAGATCATAACCTATATCACAACATAAATATTAAGAAATGGACATATATATAGAATATAAATTAGGATTTATCATATATAATATAAAAGGGGATACCCAAGAACATTCAAGATAAACTTGAATAATCTAGATTTATCTTATATGCAAATTTATATAATTATGTTAAGATATAATTAAGGTATTTGTAGGGGATGCTATTCTATAGGGTACATATAATAACATAATTATATCTTTATTTATATGGTATTACGGGGAATGTTAGAGATATAAAGATATAACCAAAAGTTCAAGTTATATAATTAAATAACTAAAAGGGTATGTCATGTCACAAATAACATGTTATTTATAGTCAATATTTATAGTATGGGATAGATAATAATTCAAGATTCATTCATATATTTGATGAAATAAATGTATGATTTAATTAATCTTATGTTTAACATGTTATGTAATATGATTAATAGTAGTATGTAAATTGTATAAATATTGTGGTTAAATTATGTTTGACCAATCTTACATTGCTAATATTGAGTAAGGAGTGAGATGGAATTCACTGGCTTACTAAAATTACAATGCTAGATGAAGGCAATTCAATCAAGTGATGTGTATGAATATGATTGATCTATAGATAATTATTATTTATTATTCTTAAAATTTTGGCCAAAGTATGTTTACTGAGACATTATAATTTCATGAGTATGTTTTACATGTTATGTGATATCTTGTAATAGAATGGGTTTTATATGATACACTGCATGTTTAATTTTATAAATCATATAACACATAGGTACTTGTTCATCTCTCTAGGTTCCCATGCCATCACTATATACTTATCCATGAAGCAAGGGCCATTAATTCATGGGATTAGTGTAGGGGATCATTAGTCTATGGTTGGTGTGGAAAATCACTCAGATGATGCTATACCTCCCCACAATAGTAATACTTTTGTGATGACACTTAAGATTTCCATAAATACTAGAGTTTAAGAACTATGCTTTGGGGAACCATGTATCTTATTTATGTACATTAAATTAAATTATACTTATTATTAGAAACA
Source organism: Torreya grandis (assembly GCA_037957365.1). NCBI lineage: Eukaryota > Viridiplantae > Streptophyta > Pinopsida > Cupressales > Taxaceae > Torreya > Torreya grandis. Next base: position 1,960,144 of record JARHVA010002871.1, read on the forward strand.
TTATCATGAAGATTGGTAATTATCTATTTCCTTTGGATTGACAGTCATAGATGTATATTATTCCAACAGTGACTAGCTATTTGTAATTACTTCCTATGTTGTATTATGATATATTTCTTATGTTGATAGAGATAAGTGATTGTTATATGTCATGTGTTTATTTCCAGATATCACACTTAGAGTTTTTTGTATGATCACTACTTAGATTCTCATTGTGTAATATATTTTTAGTATATGTGTTTAATTTTAAAAAAAATCACTCATTTCTAGTTATATCCTAGTGGAGTTATTACATGTGGTATCAGAGTTATGGATCAAACTCTAAGACCTAATGAGTCCATTAGTGTTTTTGTATGCTTCTGTTATCAGAAACGAGAATTTTGAATGTGTGTGGTACATTGAGTGTATAACCTTAGGAGCATTCATACCCTCTTAGAGTTGTTAAAGGGTTGTTTTATCAAGTGATTAGATGGTGATGGTTATAATCTATGTTTGGTAGGAAAGTACATAACTTAGTTCATGAGTGGTGAACAAGATATTCCTACCATATTTTAATCACTTAGATTGGACACCTAGAGTATGAAAACATCTTTCTTGGTAATTGAGTCACCTTCACCATTTATGTTTTTTGTTGTGAGTGTTATAAAAAAATGGAATGCTTCTCACTCAAGTATATGTGCATTAGTTTTGTGTTATATTTACAAAAATCCTATAAGACCATTTTTAGATTGATACCATCTATTGTGGTGGGAATTTTATTGTAATAAAGAGTAGATGCCTTGGGTGATAATGCCTATGTGTTAGGAGTTTGTTTAAGGATTGACACCCTTATGTTTGTGTGGATTATTAAGAAGTGTCATATCTCATAATGGGTATAAAGGTGAGTTGTCACTCCCTCACTATCTTTGACATCATTATAATCCCTAAGAGGATTCTTATTTTCATGATGTTGAATCTTGTTTCTGAAATGTTATTTTGGACTATCTTCCTTGGAGTTCATGGAATAGTGTTTTATATTTCTTGTTGATAGAAGAGTTGTATAAATGGAATGGATTGATACATCTATATGGATATAATTTTCCTTCTAGTTGTGGAAGAAAATTATAATACTACTCATACAAGATTGGTAAGTGAGTAGTGATTTGGAAACTTAAGTTGTAGTGTTTTATTTTTAACATGTGAGGGTATTTAAGAGTTTTTTTTTGTTGAGATGTTAGTTATCCACTATCCACTTGTGAAGTTTTCGAGTCACTACTTTATCTAACTTATGAAATTTGACCATGAGGAGTGGTGAACCTTGAATTTATATTAACTGTAGTTGATTATAATTGTTATGTTATTATATACCTTTGATTAGACTGATATTATTCTCTTTTTGAATCATGTTGTTTTGAAAATATATTTATGGACCTTCACTAGGAGTGAGTAGGGTGTAGGATGTGTGGAACATCTTGTTAGGTTAAAAAGGGTTGAGACAAACTTTTAACATGTTGTGTGCTAGTTGTGCAAGTAAGGAGAAATTGACTTGATTAATTTTTATAAGGTTGTAAGGATGGTGTGATCCTTGATCTTTGTATGTCATGATAATTTTAACATTATTTACTCTTAACTATGAATATAACACTATAGGTTAAGCTGTGAAATATGATACTAGTTATGTTTGGATAGTGGAAACTTATTACAAATATGAAATGATTGTATGATTTTTCTTATATGTATGTTGGTATATTTGGAATTATTTGGCATATAGTATTATTTTCTATGATTTCTTAGTATAGAATTGTGATTCATAGAACCTTGTGCAAATTTTGGATATAATTAGGTCATGGAGACCTAAGGGAAGAGTGGTGAATTAGGAATGTGAGTATTAAATGATAGGAGTGGATCCTACTTAGCCTCTAATTGACGTAGTAGTTACTAAATTTGAATATATTAGATGGACTTGTTAAATTTAGGATTTGATAGATGTACTTATAAAATTCATTCGTATGGGCATATACATGTATACGGTGGAATGTTTATTCCTTACTTTTGTACACATTAAAAATGTAGTATTTATAGTTATTATTCATCACCATACTTATTAAGAGTTTTATGGAGTAGTGGTGTACTGACATGTTATATTTTTTAAGAGCTACACAGATTAGTGATAGTATTAACTTATATACATCATTCTTACTAGGATCTCTAAATACTTTTATTTGGAATGAGAAAAACATTCTATAGGTTGGAGAGATGTGCAAAGAGGCTAGAAGGTTTTATGGAACTCTCCCTAGCCATTCATTTTAGGATTTTGTGATGATCTCATGTGCTTTTAGTGAAGTCAGTGAAATTTTCACTGAGATATGTGGGACCCTTCAAGGTATTAGAAGTGGTTACCCCTATATTATGTAGGCTTGTATTATCATTTCTAGACTCTAGAGTGGTCATGATAGAAACCTTTAGAGTAAGTGACACTTTTAAACCTTATTTTCATAATAGGGAGATGTCACAGAGCAAGGTCTTGTTAGACTAATATACTAATAATATTACTACTTTGGAGAACTATGATGATATCTATAGGCAAATTTTGCATTTATTTGCTTGATTTGATACATTATACGATGTTATTTATTTATTGAATATTGTTTATAATTCATAACTTATATTTTATAAGAGTCATTTGGGAGGATGATTATCTTTAGGAGGGAAGGTTGTTACATCCCAATTCCTCACCAAATAAACTATCTGATTATTTGAGGATATTTATAGTTGAAAAATTTGGATTTAATTATTTTTTACTAAGCTTTGAGATATATGACGTTATAATATAATAAGATATTGATCAGTTTACATGTTTACATTACTATGAGATAGTTGTAGTGTATGTTTTTACATTATGAACATATTGATTTATTATTTTAGTTGTAAATGATTATGTATATATATTATGATGTAATGATCTAATTACCTACTTGTTATGAGGTTGAGGTAGGAGAACTCATCCCTCAGAGCATGATGAAGGGAGAGCATCATTGGAGAGGGTGACAGATCAAGATGTTAGAGCATGATAAAGAAATTTGTTAAAACCCTACACACACCACAATAGCTATCACATATTAGAATGCATAATAAATGGTTTGCATATGTGATTATTTATGCTTGAATGAAATAGTTATTTGTCATGATTTGCTAGTATAGGTTAAATGGTTTAATGGAACTTATTTTTCATTATTGCCATGTTTAGTCATTAAATGCTAGTAGAAAACATGGTTTTCATGTTTAGATTAAATATGGATTATTGATTTATGAGGTTATCATGAAATTATTATGGTATTTGGGTATGTTAATTAAATTAGTAAATTAAATTTTTTGATAATTAATAATTTTATTAGGGAATTACCATTTATAAGGAAAAAACATAAAAGAAGAGGAAAAACCAAAAATAAAAATAAAAATAAAAAAATAAAAGAAGTAAAATAGTCTAAAAATAATAAAAATTAAAAAGGAATAAAATACATCAAATAATGAGAAAAAAAGGAAAGAAAAACAAAATAAAAAAAGGAGAAAATATTTTAAAAAGGGACTATGCCCCTTATCATAAAAACATAGAATATGAGAGGAGATAAAATGAGATGGGGAGATTATGAAAAGGGGATGAGAAGTAATTTTCAAAGGAGAAAGGTGTAGTACAAGGAGAAAAAGGTGTAGCACATAGACGAGAAGGAGAAAGAGAAATAATCCAACAAAGGAATAACTGGAAACTCCAGGTAGGCAACGCCTTAAATTTTGTGTTAATTTTAAACATAGATTTTTAGAAATATGTTGTTATGGGAATATAACATAAACCATAAATTTTATTAAGTAATTCTAGATTTAATGATTACTATAAACATAGTGATATATATTAATGGTACTCCCAAGATATGTTTTAAGAGGTATAAACTATAAATGGCACTAAAATAAAAGGGATTTACAATAAATTTAGTCACACATAGTAGTAAAAATAATTTACTTATTTTCTAAGACTAGTAATATAAGTGTAATGATTCATAATCTCAGTGTTGTGACTTATTTTAGTATATAACCAACAATTTATTTGCATGTAACCATATTTTCAAAGATATACATGTGGGGATATTTTCACATATATCATAATGAGATTTACACATATATCATAATTAGATAATAACCTACATCATAACACAAATATTATAAATGGACATAAATATAGAATATAAATTTGGATTTATCATATAGAATATAAAAGGGGATACCCAACAACATTCAACTTGGATAATCTGGATTTATCTTATATGCAAATTTATATAATTATGGTAAGATGTAACTATGGTATTTGTGGGGAATGTTATTATGTAGGTTGTATATAATAACATAATTATATCCAGATTTATATGGTATTGTGGGGAATGTTAAAGATATAAAGATATACCCAATAGTTTTAGTTATATAATAATATAACTAAAAGGGTATTATATATACAGTCAAGGAAAATAATAACCACATTTATTACACATGTTAATGTGGTATCCAAATTTAAAAATAAAGCAAATACATTATTTCCTATAATAAAATAGTAATCAGACTACACTGATATAGCTTTACTATTATTTGCACTAAGGCATCTACATATAATGTACTTTAACTGTAGTGACTTTACTAATAAGAGAAGTATTCATACACTAGAAAATATATAATATTTGATGAAAGAATGACAATTATGAAAATATTATATCACATAAACTAGATTGTTACATTTTAATTTGTATTAAATGGTTCCCTTATAAATAAGTTGTGCCTAATCCTTGATAGATTTTAGGTTTGATATATTACTAGGAGTAAAGTACAAAATTCAATATGCTAAATATTTTATAGTAACCTAATGATTTTTCAAGAATTAATTACAAACCATTATTAAGATACATTATGAATACTATCAACATCCTTATGATGTGATATTACCCTTGTTACTTATTATTAATCAGGGTCTCAAATTGAGGTGAACCCTTGTCACTTATGGCCTTTTCCAAGTTAGTCTATATGAATATTTTATTATGTGGATTCTATTTTAATTGGCATCAATTAAAAGATGATTATGCCCTTAAGATAAATATATCTAATGATTTATAAGTTAAAATTGTATCATTATAGCATGACATTTCCTAGGATTATAAGTGAATATCATATATGCTATATATATCGATGAATTTTTATGACTCATTGAAAATTACATCGATTTTATTTATTTGGATATGTTTATCGTAGATAATGGATATACTCTAAATAAGTGGCATGGTATGGCTAAAATAACTAGATTATCTCCATATATAACTGGATAATATATATAGCAGTGATACATGTGTGAGCAATGATTAAATATTATACCTCCTAACTATGATTAATTTATAGTCATTATAACATGGTATTTATATGTTACACCATGTACCAAATATTCTAGAGAATATATCTATCTTATAGTATGTCATGTCATGAATTTGCAAACTAGTCGTGGAAGTTGGAAGTGTACGTATTTCTAAATGCTCGTACGATAATGGGTTACCCGTTGGTAAAGTCATTCACTAAAATTGATGGTATGCAATAGAAATACAAAACTAAAATTGATGGTATGAAATATAAATAAAAAAATAATATATAAATAAAATTGATGGTAGTCTTTTCTTTGAGTTGGTTTGATAAATGCATGTCTCCTATTTCATGTTATTAGGTGTTTATACTTATATAGCCTATATTAGTGCATCATGATGTGTGTCTATAAGTTGTAGTTATTTTGATTTATAGAGACTAAGTTATATATTAAAAAAATATGGGAGTCTATTTACTTTCATACAACATCCTAAAATATAAAAAATTATTTAAATGAAGGACTATGTTTCATGAAAATTATGACTAGCTTTATTATGATTGAATGTTGAAATGGAAAACTATATTCTTGGAAATTAATGGACTATGATATATTAATTTATATATAATATGTTATGTAGTTAAACATACTTGCATATATTATATTATTAAATCTTAATGTAGGGTATACCCAAGTGGTATAAACCCATACCTGATGGATTATTATTTATGAATATGGGTCACTTGTTTCTTAGAATTATAGGACTAGTTATTCATAATTATGTAGTTATATTCATAAACAATGAATTATGATATTATGGGATGTAATAGAGTAATAAAACATAAATTTATGTTATACTTGGAGGGTACATATTGTAATTGTTATGTTTAGATTCACACCTAGATTTGATTAATTAAATGTATGAATGTTGGTTATTAATATGAATAACATATTTTGTGATAGTTAGTATGAATTTATGTATACGTGCACATAAAATTTGGAAGTGTAATGAATACTAGGATATAATACTATGTGTTTCATGGAAACTATGACTTGCTTTGTTATATCTAGTTGTTTGAATAGAAGCTTATGTTTTCATGTATTTAAGACTACTTTATATGATTGATTATAGAAAACTAGTGGTTATATCTTACAACACTAGACTATGGGTTATCATAGGGTGTAGCATGTTTGGAAAATAATTATGGTAGTTGAAATCTATAGTTAAATGTGTATTTTACCCAAGTGGTGTAAACTATAGTCATTATTTCAAGTATGATATAGATAATAATGTAAGATTCATTCATACATTTGATGGAATAAATGTATGCTTTGATTACTTTTATTTTTACAATGTTATGTGATATGATTTATAGTAAGATGTAAATTGTATGAATATTTTGGTTAAATTATGTTTGACCAATCTCACATTGCTGATACTAAGTAAGGAGTGAGATGAACTTCACTGACTTACTAACATCACAATGCTAGATGAAGGCAATCCGATCAAGTGGTGTGTATAAATTTAATTATTCTATAGATCACTATTGTTTATTACTATTAAAAAATTGGCCAAAGTGTGTTTTGTGAGACATTATCATTTCATGAGTATGGTTTACATGTTGTGCATTATCTTGTAATAAAATAGGTTTTCTATGATACATTACATGTTTAGTTTTAGAAATCATAAAACACATGGGTACTTGCTTGTCTCTTTGGGTTCCTAAACCATCACTATCTACTCATCTATGAAGAGAGGTACATTCCATGATAGGATTAATGTGGAGTATCACTGGTCCATGGTTGGTGTGGAAAAGTGATTGGATGATGCTCTCCTTCCCCACAATAATACTACTTTTGAGATGACACTTGAGATTTTCATAGATACTAGAGTTCATGAACTATGATTTGGGGAACCATGTATCTTATTTATGTATATTGAATTATATTATATTTATTATTAGAAACATTATCATGAAGAGTTGTAATTACCTATTTATTATGGATTAATAGTAGTGGTTGTATATTGTTCCAACAGTGATTGGCTATTTGTAATTACTTCCTATGTTATATTATGATGTATTTATTATGTTGATAGTGATCAGTGACTATTACATATCATGTGATTATTTATAGTTATGACACTTAGAATGTTTTATATAATCACTGCTTATATTCTCATGGTGTAATTTATTTTTAGTATACATGTTTAATTAAAAAGAAAATCATACATTTCTAGTTAGATCCTAGTAGGGTTGTTACATATATGCATAAATATGTGGGTCCAATTAACAAAGTGTATGGATGAAAACTATAGTGACTTAAGTAGCATATGATCATTTGTCTTTCTTTGTGCCTCAAGTGAGCTCTTGAGTGATATGGTGATGTATATTGTCTTATATCTATTGGAAATGTGTAGTCTACATAAGAATTATATACAGTGAAAACCCAATGGAAATTTTGGTTATGTTGTTATTATCCATTCATATTTTAGATGGATATTTTAGGATGTGATGGCCTTTTAAATTATTCAATAACACATTGAATATTTGTGTGATATGAAAACCATAGATTTTTTAAGAAAAACACCAAGATGAGGTAGTTTCAGGTCTAATAAATGGTCAGATGAAGAGATACATGACCCAATATATAAGGTTATTTTCATATATATCCTAGTACACATATATGAATTATTTTAAGCTTATATTACTAATAATATAAGAAAAATTGGTAGAGGAGTGACATGAACATAAAATTGGCTCATGAGATTGATGATATTTAGATTAATATAATGGATGTATAGATGAAAACGAATTTTAATAGATATTTATTGGAATTATTAGTTTCCACCATTAGTTAATGAAATTAAATTTGTGCCATTAATTGGGTCATTTTAACATCATGTTATTTTTTTATTTTTTCATTTAGTTTTCAATGTGTGAAGCTAAACTGGAATAAAGATAGTGCTAATATTAACATCATAGTTGTACCCCCAAAAAAATGTAATTAATGTAGAAGTTATTTTTATATCTATATATTTAAATTATGAAAAATTAGGGTAATTTATGAACTCATTCACCTTTACTACAACAATTTGAAATTTTGGCAAAAAATAAAAGTTCTAAAATTCATAGGGAAAAGTAGTAAATTGATTTTTGGGATAATAAAGAGAGGATTTTTCTTGTAACATGATTTTTTTAAGAGTAATTATTTTTCAAAGATTAAAAATTTGGATATCTAAATATAGATATAATTTTTGTATAAATTAAAAATTATTTAAACAATTGGTATTTTATCTTATAGATAGTATGTCATCATCAAGTAGATATACATCATCCCTTCCATAGAGCTCTTATTATATACTGAGGTTTACTTTTCAAGAACATATATCTTCATTAGTGAGTATACCTACAACATCTGAGTTTGTATGTAATCATGACATTGCATATAAAATTTAAATTTTAATAGTTATTTCACTTTTTAATGGTTGTGTGTGTGTGTGTGTGTGTGTGTGTGTGTGTGTGTGTGTGTGTGTGTGTGCGTGTGTGTGTGTGTGTGTGTGTGTGTGTGTGTGTGTGTGTGTGTGTGTGTATTCCATTTTATTTATAGGGAGATTATTAAAAACCTTATCATTGAGGTAGGGGTAAAAATAGAAGAAGATTAAGAGGAATAGGACACATTGGCAAAGCACATCTTCTACCAAACAATAGTTTATTTGAGGTAGATTATTATTTTTGTATGTTATTTGTAAATGAAGCCACCATAATGTTGATCCATATGGATTCCACTAATATTAAGTTAATATGGAGGTATTTAATACTTAATATTCAAATAGTGACTATGATATAAAACTTAATCCTCGAGCAATGAAAAAATAGAAGTACATATTTCCTAAGCACGATCCTTAATATGAAATGCATCTTAATAACATCACAACAAGTAATAAAGTTATTATTAAAAAAATATTCAAAATAAATGTTAGAGTGATGAAAGAAACAAATACCTTTTCATGTAATTTTTGTTGAAGATGTTCCAATAATAGAAGAGGGCATTGGAATTCAAAATATGGTAGACCATTTATTTTACAATGATCATGATGATGGTGATGTGGAGGATCAATTTGGTGATGTTTATCATGAATATCAACCTATTATGGACAATACTCCTAAGGAAATTAAACAAGAGAGTTTTTTTTTGAAACTTAGTCAAGCTCCTTTATTAGTGCCAAAAAAATATATAACATCAATTTTGGGTGCTATATTATAGTTGATGGACTTGAAAGAAATGTTTTATTGGTAGGATATCAATGTTAATATTTTTTAAGTTTTTAAATATATTTTTAATTAAATGAATCAAACTAATAAATCTAATAATTGAAATTGATATACAAGAATATTAAAAAAAAAATCAAAATTGAAATTTAACTAAAAATAGTAAATGGGCATAAAAATATGCAATCCTACCTAAAACATGCCTAATGCTGACACGTTGTAAATTACTTGAAAGGACATGCTCTATATTATGACCAAATGCAAGAATTTAAATAATGTTAGGAAAAGTATGTATAAGGAGGACATGGTCATACCATGGCCTTATATATTGACTATGGCATGTCTTGGTTGATTGTGTGATTGATATATAGATATGGGTTTTCCCAACTACCTACAAGGGTTTTTTGATTAATTTTGTGTGTCGATATGCCATGAAAAATACATGTTAAAGATAAAAGCCTTGTTCCTACACAAAAAAACATAATAGAGACCAAATGTAAAAAGGGGGAATAGGTTTAGGTGAATAGCCAAGCTACCCTTAAAAACCTTGTGTAATATGAGTTCTAATTATATGCAAAGGAAAATGTAACTAATTTATAAATCAATCCTATATTAGAGAAGATAGATCCTAATTAAAATTTTGATTTTTGACACATTAGATATTTGGGGTCATAACCAAGATGGATCTACTAGACCCAGTCAAGGGATCTCTTACCAAAATAAATTTACTAGGGAGGATTACAAAGCCTCTTGTCAAGAAAAACTATGCAATAACCCTAACTAGGTCCTATGTTTTCATATTCACTAAATTAATAATAAGTAAATTAAAGTCTAATCTAGTGCTCACTAAATATTTTGGCATAAAGTGGGGGTGATAAACATTAAAATTAAACATGCATATAAGACATATACTCAAATCAATGTATATATAATCCTAATGTATGGGAAAGAAGTACAAAATGCATATCTCTATACTCTTATAAATGATGAATAAGGTTAGGAATAATTACCTCTGAAGATGAAGCTATCAATCCTTAATCTCTCCCTTAGATAAGGTGATTTGAAAGATGTTATTGTGATATGTAAGGATAACAAGTATAAATCAGATCTAGGCTACACAACCTATCAATGCATCTAAAAGACTTGTCCACAAGACAAGATCTATATCTCTAAAGAAAGTATGAAACCCTAAGCTATGCTCCTCAAGTATAATGGTGGATAAGAAGATGTGTAATATATATATTTTCTTCTTCTCTTACCTTATAAAATGAAAAAATGGATGTGTTTATATAGATTAATCTAACCTATTCCTTTCTATAAGTTAAGTTGAAAAGGTTGAGCCAATCGACATTATATCATTATTAACAAAAATAAATCAGGTCTTGGTCTATGTAGGCCAGGGGATGACCTAGAACCTAAATAAGTTTTATCAATTAGATTACAAGGTTGATGGGGTTGACAGTGTAATGCAAACCAAAAAAAAAAGGCTTTTAGGCTAGGGAAGGGCTAATAAAGGTAGAAAATGACTAGAGGAGGGTTCAAAATAGGAGGCAAAGCTTAGAGGAATGCTTTTAGGAAATGGGTGTGTAGATAATAGTGGTAATAAGGGAAAATAATCCTATTAATCACCAATTCTATGCCTACCCTTTTCCCAGTGCACCCCTTAAGGCATGCACTTAGAGAGATTGAGACTCGACGGGTTCTTGCAAGAGAAAAAGCATCAATAATTGATAAATTTTGAAAAAATTATGTGTATACATATGCCCCACTTAAATCTCATCACATGTAATGTAGGTGTAACATGGGATAGTGCTTTGGAAAAATAATATAGCAGCATACAATGTTGAAGCTGAATAAATTGTAGTAAAGAGTAAATAAGATAAATGAAAGGACATAATTAAAAGCCACATACCTTTACTTACCTTAGTGATATAGAGAAAGAGGGAGATGTAATAAATGTGAAGGTGTAAAATGTAGAGAAAATTAGGCAAAATTATATAAGTTAGCTAAAAAGAGTGAAAAATAAACATTTTTGCAACATAGACATATAATAGGTGAAAAGATTCTCTATGATATCAGGATTCCAGAACATCTTATGATTTGGAAAAATGTTAGTAGAGATAAATAAATGATAAAAATATGAAATATAATGGTAAATATTTGAAAGGTAAATAATTTTAAATAGTAAATATAAATATGATGAAATATTATTCATTTTTTATTTTTAATATTCTAAGAAAATAGAGCTATGAGAGACCCAGTGTGAGACTAGAGAGCCATCAAGGTGAGGAGATGAAAATTGAGATGGGGAGGATGCATAGCAGCCGTAATGAGTGTAGCATAGGTAAACAACTAGAAATTCAAAAAATTAAAATATTTTGATTTGAAAATATATAAAATTGAATGGTAGGCAAAATCTAGACTCCGAAATGAATCCTAAGAAATTTTAAAGTACACTAGGGGTAAAATGGGGAATTGTGAGGAAGAAGTTAGACCAATAAATGCTTAAGGCATTTATGATAAATGGAAAAAAAGTCACCACTATGGATGGACAAATTTTACATTGACTTAGTCCATGAGATAAGGAAGAATGATAAGGTTAACTGCATAGTAGTGAGATAGTTTAGTTTGCTAAGAAGGGCTGACTACTTTATAGTAGGTTGACTTAGTTGGTTCAATAGGGCTGATGTAGTAGAAAATTAAAAGAAAGTGGATGATCTAGTATTGATGTGGCTAATCTATTAGGAATTTTAAAGGTCTGATCTAGTATACCAGAGAAAGCATAGAGCTGATTTAGTATTGAATAGGTTGATTCTATAGAAAATAGAGCAATTAAATCAAACCAGTTGAGTTGTTTGAAAGTTTAAGAATTTATTTTGATTATTTATGACATGGAGGTCTGATACATCCTTTATTATTTGATATTTTATAGAGATGATAGAGGTCTTGGTGACTATAGATGCATCATGGCTACTAGATCTACTAGAGATATTTACTAATGTGGATAGAGTGTGGCTATTTGCACTAGGCCTGGGAAGTCTCATGGAGATGAGGTGCATCCAACTAAGTGTTGATATCATTATCATGTTCTTTGGAGCATGGTAATGGTTGAACAACACTTTTAAATGGGTGGTATATAGAGATACCATATTGGTAGGTATCATACTATAAGATGTACATGCTTTACTAGGATTGCCAATAGGAGGGATGATAGTGATCATAGGGACACTAGATAATATAGAGTAGAGGTAAGCACTATCCAAGTGAGAAACATGAAAAATAGGATATATTTGAGTTTGTGGGTCAATATATGTGATGTATATATCATGAAGTTTTAATATATTTATAAGTCCATGATCAGACTTTTGATATCATGAGTATTGTGTCACAATTCACATAGAAAGGTACTAATATATGTGATAGTCTTGTGTCAATCTATTTTAGATTAGGGAGAACTATATGACTTTGGGGCTATCATTTGGGTCTAACTTATGCATGATATATATGAGATGTTGTCCATAGGACATAAGACCAAGGGTTTAGTTATTTTATTGAGTGCTTAGATATATGAGAGGTTCTCTATGTATTGATCAATTGGGCTACGCCACATGGTGGATGATAGGTTACCTCGAGTGATGAGATGACAACATGAACAAGTAGCATGGGTTGTACCCCATGTACCATCTTTGTATATGATCAAATGAGGAGAGATCATGTGGAATCCTTACACACATATTACTAATATTTGGCCTAGTTGGTTGACCATGGCGATATATTTGACTTGGGAATAGATCATGGGCTATATTTGACTTGGGCATATATCATGGGCCACTATACTTATTGGGTAGAGTGATAGCTAATGGTGTGATTTAAGGGTAGTTTGGACTCCCACACATAGTGTAACCTCTAGTAATTCCTAATTTTTAGGTATGAAATGTTAGAGTCGAGGGAGAGGAGGAGGATTACCAATTGAGAGGCCTAAGATTAAGCTATAGTATGTGAGACCATGGACTAGTCTAGCAATACAATAAGAGATCAGAGGAGGAGGTGAAATGGATGTAAATGTAGGGATGCAATAGGCACCATATAAGGCACTATAGTAGGAGATATAATACCCACCTCAACCACACCATATATGGAGGAATTACGAATGAGAGTGAACACAGATGAGGGTGATGAAGTAGGATAACCTAGGAGCCATTATAGGATAGAGCTAGTTGGTAAAGACACCTCTCAAGAGAGAGTTATGACATGCATGAGTGGTGACTCTTAGATTCAGACTACTAATAAGGTGATCCATAAAGGATGTTCTTGGGGGATGAGAAAATGGAGAGACAGTGATTGGTGACACTAGGATTGGTGAGAAATGTTTTAAGTTTAAGCTTTGATATAAAATACTAGTTGCATTTGGTTATAATAGATAGATAGATTTTGAGATATATATGTGATATAATATATATATATATATATATAGTTTTGGTTTTGTAGATATAATGATAGAGGAGTTTAGATGGGGATCCATCATTATGGATGCACACCATGACATATTGGATGGGCTACTGGCACTATACGACCCCACCACACTAGATGATCCTATGGTACTATTTGCCCCAACCTAGGTAGGGTAGTTTAGACTAGTGGGGGAGGCCAAAATATAGTTATAGACATCTGGGGATGGATTAAAACCATTGACAGGGGTGGGATTTGGAGAGTCATAGGCTTGATAGGCCTTGGCTTAGGAGAGAGTATCACATATGGCTACCATGGTTCATCTTAGATAGGTACAGGCCCAGGTGGCCAGCTTACATGGATATGTAATAGGATTGAGATCTTGGACTACCTCATTATAACATACCATGTAGAGGGGATAGTCCTAAGCATTTATGGGTATCATGGCTAGGCCACAAGATAGGAATGATGGAGCCTAGCTATAGAGCTAGAGCTATGTATGTTGTATTTTGTAACTTGTATTGTATAAAATACATGATATATATAGATATTGATTTTGATAGTTAAATTTTTATCTCATGAGTTTTATTTGTTTGTGGTTGTGTATGCATGGATATATTTATTTTTATCACATGTATTTATCTTTTTTTGTATATGCTATGGGAAATATATGTGGAGAGTTTTATTTTATAGCATTATGTGATACACATACATGGTTAAAAAAGAAAAAAAAGGAAAAAATCACTTGGAAAAGTATAAGTAATCAAAACAAATGTAATTCACACTATATCATAATGGGAAATGTGTAATAACAAAAGAAGAGATAAATATAATAATAAAAATGGTAAAAAGAGATTAAAAAACTATGTTTAAACCATGAAAATATTTGCACCGAATTAAAACAAGTAAAATCACACTATATCAAATTTGGAAGTATGAAAATAATATAATAAAATGGAAGGCATAAAAAACCAAATGGTATAAAAATAAAAACAATTAAGTGAATAAATCATATATATCATGTTGGGAAGTGTAAAAAAGAATAAAATTTGAAAAATGAACTTAAATTAATCACACTAATTCAATCTAGGAAGTATGAAAAGATTAAAAAATGGTTGTACTCTTACATTCAATTAGGAAAATAAGAATATATAAGTGAAATATCAATGAAGTAAGCATAAAACATACTATATCACGATGGGAAGAATGTCAATGATGTGTAACTCATGATCAATCACTACTTATCTCAAATTTGACACATGTAATTTCATTTTGACTTGGGTATTACAAAGCATTAGTTTCTACATTAGTGTCTTGGGTATCACTGTGAGTACTAGCATGTGCTCTATTAGTGGCTTGAGAGGTCATTTTGGAAAAGGAGGCACTAGTGGAATGATTATCATGTGTTGTGAAAGATGCACTAGTGGAAGGATTAGAAGAAGAAAAAGAACTAGTGGCATGATTAACATGGGTATCAAATGATTCACTAGTGGAAGAAGTGAGAAGAAGTCTTGAAAAAGGCCCATGAGATGTTTAACCTACCATTTAGGTAGAGATACTTGGCATGGAGGCTGAGGAAATAAAGAAAGAAGAGGTCATAGTATCAGAATGGGTCAAAAGAGAAGAGGTTGAGAAGTGAAGAATCTATTGACCATAAAATCATGTGAGAATGTGGGGGAGGGTGAATGGGGTTTTTATTCTTTACCACTTATCATAAGGTTGTAAATAGTGGAAGGGGATTCTCCTCAATGTTGAGGAAATTCATTAATGAATAAAAGCATTTATGGAGTATATTCTAATTCAGACTGAACTTCTAAGGATAATAGAGGGTTACAAACTTAAGGTGCATAAGGAGGAGTCCCATAATTTTTAGTGTGAGTGGAAACATGTACATTACTTTCATCTAAAGTAGGAGTCACAAGATGCTTATGGAGAAACTTAATGGGATTGGTAAAGATCATCATATATGTTGTGTTCAACTCTATGTTTTCCTAAAATAGGAAGTTCATGATGAGAGAGAAAGGCTAAGAAGGAAAATGATGATATAAAGACAAAGTCAACAAATATGATACAAAGTTGAATTAGTCAACTATTTTTTGTAACCCAATAGGTAGAGAAAAATATAGAGTCATTTAGGTTGAATGTGTATTAAAAATAGGAAGGTAAATCAGGTTGATAAGGATACACAATCATTTAGGTTAAATGTGTAATATTAAACAAATAATTGAATGGGTGAATAAGAAGACACAATAATACATGCCAATTATGTACTATTGGTAGGAGGGTAAAACATAGTCTGTATGAGATTATATTGACCAAGATGATAATGTGCTGAAATAAGGGATTTTTTTTGAAATATAATTGAAGCAAGAATGAAAGCAAACACACAAACAATTGGATCAATGTGATTGATTTAATTGGGGCACACAACATAAAAAATTACACCAATATTGGCCAATGTAAGTTTTTGTAATACAACACACAATGATCAAAGAGAAATCAATCAACTAAAAAGTAAATGCTAACTAATTGGTCACCCTAAGTGTTATTAGATTATTAGAAAGTTTTGATTTTAATATGATGAAAGAGTTGGCTGAAATAGGGAACTAAAAAATAGTCTAAAATTGGTTTTAAGACATGTGGGTTGAAAGGGATCTATGTTGGCAATAGTAATTACTTAGTATTGGGGTCTGTTCTAAGGGACACCCCTTTGAATTTTTATAAAAGCTCTTAAAAACCCTAAGAGTTTATCTCCCCTTACCTCATGGAATCCATAACTCTAGAGGAAAATTTTATCATTGTAAAATGCCTTGCAGGTTTTGAGACTCAAGAGGCACCAAGACCCAAATATGGAAGAATCTAGAACTACCCATGCACTTTGCATGTTTTCAAAATGTGAAAAATGTATGGTGGGTTCTAAATCTCACCATGCACCTATTTGATAGAGCTCAAAGACTGATACACTTTTTACATTGTAGAAACATGCAATGTGTATGGCAAGTTTTGAATCCCACTAACCACTAAACCTCCCCATAAAGAGCATACCTACTCCAAGTAGGTCCAACATCCATTGACACACCTTCACCCTTTCTGTAGGAAGTGGAGACTAAAGTACACATTTCATATCTTACAATGTGTAAAGTGCATGATGAACTTTGTTCCCCACCAACCCATTAAAACACCCATGGAGGTTGGACCTGACTTAATCACATCTAACCTCTGCCCATCTAACTTCAAAGTATTCTATAGGAATTAGAGCCTTAAATAGACATTGTACATTTTTTACAAAATGCAAAGTGCATGATGACCCCCACTTCTTGATAATCTAATTTAAACTATGAAGAGTAGAGCTACTCCAAGTAGGTATAACCTTCACCACCTTCCACCATTAGTCATATTAATTATAGGGTTGTGATATAAAGATACAAGGGATTTTACAAAGGATTACCATTGTTTTAATTTTCTAAGTGTGTTTTGAGCTCCTATCACTTTCATCATCACAAAAAACTCTAGAGCTTTATGTGTACAGAATAAACCCCCAAGAGATAGTGACTACAAAATCAAAGCCACATCACTTGCATAAACAAAATGGTACTTGTGTCAATTTTTTGTTCCAAACTTCCTTTTTTCATATAGGTATTTTGAGTTTTGAGGTTTCCTCATTTTTAGGTTTTCCTTTTAAAATCTAGTTTATAGTAGGTGTCATTTAGCATTTTTAGGGTTTGTCTATTATAAGAAAATTATTTTACTATTTCCTAAAGGCAACTCCAAGAATCTAGGGTTTTTTACCAAGTTGTGTTTCTAGTTTTCATCTTCCCCTATTTGTTTCCATAAATTGAATATCCATAAAAAATTCCCATAAAAAAATATTCCCCCTAGGATCCC
The DNA here is from genome assembly GCA_037957365.1 of Torreya grandis. Lineage (NCBI taxonomy): Eukaryota > Viridiplantae > Streptophyta > Pinopsida > Cupressales > Taxaceae > Torreya > Torreya grandis. The sequence goes on from JARHVA010002871.1 coordinate 1,978,111, forward strand.
TTTTCCTCTAATACACTACAGATAGTTGATGTGCCTCAAGCACCTACCACTTCCATCAAGAACCTAACACCCTTGAAGCACCACAAGAGGTGAACCTACTTCAAACACGTCCCACCTCTACCAGATAATTCTAGCTCACATGTACTATGAACACTAGATGTACTCCAAACACTTCCAAGTTCTACCAAAAGAAATACCTACTCTAAGAACCTTTAGGTTCTACCAGCTTCTATAGCTGTCCTTTCAAAGGATTTTTATATGATCCCCATACTTCTCAAAGAGATGAAGTTGAAATCAAAGGGACCTAAAGTATTTTCTTGCTTAGAATCTAACCTTATGAACATCAATGATACAGACTTAGGTCATATTGACCTAGGAGACTTTTGGGCTAGGATCATAGTAGATTTTAAGATTGAATGGATATAAAGCATTTATGACTCTAGACATCCACAAGCTACAACTTTCCCTTGACTATTCAGAGTCCTGAACTGATCTTAATAATAAATCAACATTATAACCTTGACAAGAGGCAAGTATATAATGATAATGGAGAGAAAATATTGGACCTTGACCTTGATTACATGAATATAATATTTTCCATTCTTGAGTTTGATAGTTATTTATATATAACTCCCCAAACATCTATAGAATTCTATGAGGAGAAGAAAGATAGATGTCAAAAAATAAACATTAAGTAGTGGCTAAAGACCCCTAAACACTCTTCCACTAGATTTCCCAAAATAATGTATAGGTCTAATTTCATAGAAGAAGTAGGGGATGTTATAACATTACAACATAAAGTCATTGACAACCCTGATGCCCATTGCTATGAACAATGGATGTATCAATTCATTTGGGCTATACAAGAGAATAAGCAATATATACATTAGACACAACTAATCAACAATTATCTCCATCAATAATTATTAAAAGTTCAAACCTCTAATAAGTTTCACCTAACATCATATGTTGTTTACATCTTGGCTAAGGGGAGATTATTCCTAGGCCTAAATGTAGTACTTGAATAAATAGAAAGAGTGTACAGCTACTACCCTAGCCTAACCCTTTAGGTTAGTAAGCAAAAATTTATAAGATTTAATGATGCTTTCATCTACATCATCATTATTATGTTTAATTTAGAGTTTAAGAAGGAAAGGTTTTCCAAATAAGTAAAAGAGTAAATTACTAAGTGGGGATCATTATTTATATAATTCCCCATATATTCCTACATTAGGGTAATAAGCTTCAGTGGCCATCCCTACACCCTTCCTCATTATGTAAGTGATATGTGGGCATTGTTGGAATTGATGAGGTAGCTAGTAGAGGCCCATAAAATTCTTTCAAATAGACATGAAGTAAGAATCCACTTCCCTATTTCTATTGGCTGTTAGACATGCCAAACTCTTTTGAAGGCCAAATGTGCCAAGTACCATTAAAAACCCTGGAATCTAGGCCACACTTTGAACCTTATGGTAAAATCACCCATACATTAGAATTGGAATAATAAAAACACATGTCATACTATGAGTATTATTGGGAGGATTATGATGAATAAATGGTTAGGATGAGGGAATATTCAATAATGTCCCTTTAACAAATAAAATATTATGACTTGGCACCAGTTCTTGATAGCTTGGAAGATGATACTTCTAAAGTGGATCTATTATACCTCAATAAAGTTATCATAAAGCCCCTACCACTAGTTAAGTGGTTAGTTCTAAGATCATTTTCTCTATTTGATAGAACAACCTATGTCAATAATAGGACCATTAATTGGATAAGGATTAAAGAGGTGAAAATCACAAGAGAGACCATAGGCATCAATGAAAAGCACTTGAAATTAAAAATTGAGGGTATAACACCAACAACAGAGGGACTTAGTGAGTCATGATTTGGATCTAAGTAGAAAAATAAGAGAAAAACTAAGACTAAGGTAAGGAAAGGAGAGTTAAGTAGAGAAGGGGAAGCTACTGATAAACCCATAAATCCTTTAGTAGATGAAACACCACCATCAACACAAGTATCTACTACTTTAGATCCTATAACAATGGATCTTATAGAAATTATTACTCCTCATACCTCTATAGTTTAAGAGGATTCAACACTACCACTAGCCACCTCTCCTCCTCAAGCAACCCAAATTCCTATTATATCATAAGTTTTAGCTCCTCTCCCTCCACTCATTCCCACTTTGTCTACTACTCTGCTCACTTTAATTAGCCAAGTCCAAATAAAATTGACAGGTCTAGGGAGTACTCAGGGTTTCCCCAAAGTAATAATCCAAATTACTATTCCATATTCCCCTCCTTCCACCTCTCCTTTCCCATTTGAACCATTCCCACTTTTTTTTCCATTCATAATTCCTTCTATTTCATCACCATTGATTCCCAACACATGCAACACTACATTACCTTAGAGTTAGTTATCTTGACTACCATCCTATAGGTGAATCAATCCTTTGGAGCAGGTACCATTCCATCTTCCTTTCAACCCACCATTTTTTACTCATTAACCTTGAGTGTCCCTATGCATCTAATTGACACATTCAGTGCTTTGGCTTCTACCTTTCAACTAGTTCCCAAATTCTCAATCCCTACTTCCATTGCTCCCATTTCCCCCATTTCCACCACTCCACCCATGCCATCAGTTGAACTTAGATAAACCCAACACTTGGTACATAAATGGGTTTGAAAGATATTGGTAAGGAGGAACCTTCATAGAGACTTCCTGAATAACTTACAGTATCATCTACTCAGGAGTCTTCTTTGGTCATAAGTATTAGTTAGTGTAGTCACATCAGTTGCAGATTCTTTGGTGACCATGATAGATACATAGAATGATACGCTTAGTTAGTTAGCCTAATTAGTAGGGAAAAAGAGGAAAATAATGATTGATCCAAACACCTTGGACTTTGATATGTCAGAAGTAAAAAAAAAAGACAAAATCTACTCTAAAGACTCTCTCGAGAGAATTCATTGATAACAAGGGGGAGAGATATGTGGAATTTTTAGTTCCCCCACTAGAAAAACCAAAAGGAGATCTTATGGTGGTAGATTATTAGGTCTTTTAGATACACCTTGGTTGACAAATGAGAGGACTCAAACATGATGTAAATTCAGGCATCAAATCTCTCTTTTAGATTATGGATGATGACAAAGCCACCAAGGATAAACTAAAAAATAAGGTAGATAAATTGTCTAAAGCACTCAACTAATTTGTAAAGCCTAGTAAAGCATTAAAAAAACCTCAGGCGGTGTAACCAATCAGTCTAGATAAAGCTATAATTGATTTTGGATGAGAGATTGCTCACATGGGAAGGGTTACTAAATAATGGTCTAAGGAGATGATCAGAAGTAGCAATAAGGACCTTATAGTAATGCTATAGCATTGTGGTATCATCATGGAGAGGAAGGAAATTTTGAAATCACATATTAACAGCTATAAAGAAGAGATTCAAACTATGAACATGTATTATCCTAAGTTGAGAGCCATAAAAATGATTGATATGAATACCCTCATCGCTAAGAATATACTAAAGAATTATGTGGACCATGAGGAATTACATATGGATACCTAATTTTGGATAAGAATATTGATCGAATATGCTAAATGAGCCAAAGAGGTTCATGACAAAACCATTGATGTGTTGTATGAAATTGATGGCATGATGAATTTAATGTCATGCCAACCATTGGATGATGCTAGTAGTCCTTAATAGGCATAATAGATATAGGGACATTTTAAATCTATAGTTGAAAAGGAATCTAGAAAGGACACAATTTTTGTCTTAGTTTAATGCATAGGTTCATAAAATATGAAAAGGTAATTGATTGAATGAGAACCAAGATGTAGGGTATAAGAACCTTTTAAAGAGAGTTATTCGATGTATAGGCAGATTGCACAAATTTTAATATTTAATCTTATGGGATAAATTAAGAATGAATATAGGAAATATTCAAGGCCTTTGATACCTACTTAGAGAAGCAAAAAGCAAAAAATGATATGAAAGCTAAATCTATACTGAAGACTAATTAATTTTCCCTCTCTTTCTTAGATATTTTAAAATCTTGCTATCATGTGTAGTTTCATTTTTGATGAATTTTAAATGTAATTTGTAATTATGAAGTACAACTATGTATTTTTTATAAATATTTTGAAGAAAGAGAGAACATGTATTTTTCACTTTATATATTTTAAATATGGGAGTTACAAAAAAAAGTTGTAAATTGCACTTTCTATTTTGATTAATGTGAAATGAAAAGTGCAAAGTCATCAAAGCAAAATACATGCCCCATTTTGTAAAAGTAATAAGGCTTAGACTTTGAAAAGTCTCACTTAGTCTTACATGCTAGATTTTTCATCTAAAAGAGATTTGATTTTTTTTTTTTAATATTATCTTTTCCTCTTGAAGACTAAATTCTTTTTTAGTGCCACCTCTTACGTGAAGAGTTGTTTCCAGCCATCATCAAAGGATCCTTTCATGAAGATATCCATCCATACCCAACTCATGTATGTTATTTTCCATCCATTCCACAAGTTGAGAAATGCCATTAAAGGGATGAAATCATTCTTTTTGCATTAGGGTTCCAAATTACATGATCTCCTTTAACTAGGCATTCAAGTTTTGTTAAACTACATCTCATCTATGAGAGATTTTTTATAAGAATGGGTAGACCCCATGGCCCAATTTATATTTTTAATGTTAGTGATATTTTCTTGCATTTTGAATGTATTTACTACAAGTTGTAGCCTTTGGAGAGAAATAATGTTGAGTTTTGACTTTCTTGTATTTGATCACTATGTCATTGGAGTTATTTGATCTTTGTGGAACTCTCTATATTTTATTTCATTTTCAAGATAAATCATATATAGTAATTTTTACCCTCTTGATGCTATTGGTTGAAATAAATATTTCTTCCTTTTGTTGAAAAATAGCTAAGATTACCTCTGACTTCAAATTTACACAAGTCTATGTTTAAAATAACTCAATCTATTTTCTACCCTATTATGTTATCAAAGCAAAATTTAGATCCACTACACAAATTTGGTGTAATCACCATATCTTTAGTTTTTTACAAGTTTCATTTCTTCAACCCTTTTCCTTATTATAAAACCCTAGTTTAAGGTCCAAAAAGCACTAAAGAGAAAGATTTTCAAAAAAATGATATTTTATTAGTTTGCATCATATTTTAGTGAAAGGAATCTGACCTTATTTAGAGATTAACCTCAAATTTCTAAGGTCCCATGGATTTGGAGGTTTTTTTATTGTTTCATTAGGCACTTGCACAACAAGCTATAATATCAAGATAGGTGCAATCCTATGTGATAACAGTTTTTGGCATGCCTAGTGGGACATAAAAGTTACATAAAAAATTGGTGATAGTCTCATCAAATATCATATGAGTTTTGTATGGATATTAAAGCACCTAGTGACTCTATTGGCTTATAGACTCATGAGTACCAGGTGATGTATGCCAATCAAACAAACAAGATCATCTACCAAAGTTAAGAGGGATAAATTTTTAGAATTATCATTTCCATAAAAAAAGAGAATGAAAGATGTTACCCCTCAGCTTAAGGTATATACTATAGTTTTATTCCCATCCCCTTTGTTTACTTTGATTAGCTCCATACCCCCTATAATGGCAATAAATTTTAATTTCATAGCTTTTGATATAGGTAGTTTGCTCATTTTAGCCTAGAATGACCAATCTCAACACTCAAAATTCTACCTTATTTTAAGGTTGAGACTTCCACTACTACCTTATAACATATACAAGACATTGCTAATCTTTACTCAATTCATAACATGGTTGAAGACAATGTGGCAATCAGACTCTTAATTTCCTATTTTAAATGGAAAGCCTTACAATGGTACATAAGTCTTCCCCCCACCTTTATCTAAGTTTGGGATGAATTAGGTGCTGGAATATGTTCCCACTTTGAGGATAAATGTGATCACCTTTACCTATTTAAATAATTGACTACCATCCAATGAGTTCCTCATGAGCAAATGACCAACTTCAATTACTACTTCTAAAAGACTTAGAACTAAATTATAATATTAGTTAAACCCACTACAAATAATGCCTTTTTATACTATTTAAAATCATTTAATAGTGATATAGATGTGATGATTTAGTTGATGGGTGGACCATGCTACTTGGAGCTTATGATATTGAAATAAGGGATAAAAAATGTTTGATCCAAGCTGGTAAAATTATACTATGATTGTCAATGCATTTATTCCCAAAAATAACTCCTATTCTCCCTCTTATACTTGCTCCCATTCCCATCATGATTAAGAAACCTAGTTTAACTCATGTGCCTATGGATGAGTTGCATGAGGTCAAATTGTTACTCAAGAGTTTCAGAAATGAGTTAATGGTGATGAAAAGGCAACAAGCTTAGAGATATAAACCTTTTCAACCATCTAAACCAATGTATCAAGGGAATAGAAAATATTATCAAGGGGATAAGCCACCCTATCAAGGTAGTAATAAAAAACAAGGATATAATTCATAGCTAAGGCCCCTAAACACTCATCTCTCACTAGCACCTAGAGCCTCCAAATCTATTATCCCTATTCAAAATAGTTTAGGTCAAAAATTTGAATGGTGTTACCCATGCAACTAGACCCATAATCAAAACACTTGCCCTAATGGCATAATAAATCAAGCCGTGATGGTGTAGGGAATAACATACATGTAGGGACAACAAGAAGGACCCACCTCCTAGCAAGTAGACACACAAAAACCTACTCAAAGTGATAAAACCTTCCTAAATTAGTAAGAAGATGATTTGAATGAAACATATCAAGATGAGGCATTATTCAATAGTGGAGGTCTTATAGTAGCCAACACATGCTCCAAGAAAAGAGCAATAAAAGTTGATCATCTTTCTAGGATGGATCAAGCTTCAACTTCTAGGATGACACTAGAGCCAGTAAAGGATAACACAACATAGAGACCAACCTTTATACCTACTAATCAGCCCAAAGTAAAGGTGCCTACTCATAATCTTATAAAAGAGGATGTGGCACCCACAAGGATTCTAATAAAGGTTGGTAATATTAACTTTATCATTATTAATCAAATGAATAAAACTAATGTGAATTTCAATTTGTGGGAGGCCCTATCTATACCAATACAAAGGGACTTACTTTAGGAGACTTTGAATAACTTCCAAATATTAGAAAAGGTTCTAACCAAGGGACCTACAACTATATTAAATTTATGCCAACCTTAGACAGGTAACAAAACAAGCAAAAATGGTAAGCCTCCTCCCTTTTATCTTTTGCTTATAATAAGGAAGCATCTGGTACATAATTTCATGGTGGATTTAGGGGCTAGTAGATCTATAATGACTAAGAAAATAGTTGATGCTTTGGGAATAAAATATACACCTGTTAATAAAGGGCTAGTATGACTAGATGGTACTACTATTCAAATAGTGGGAATAATAAAAGAATTGGACCTCACTATTCATGCCTTCCCTAGTATTTATATTACTCAAGACATTTCAGTCATAGATCTACCCCCCATACTTTGCTATTTTTCTATCAAGAGATTTCACTACAAAAATGGGAGGGTATCTATCCATAGATTGCTCTCATATGTTTCTCAGAATGAGATATGAAAATAGAGTTATAATAAGGGTTGAGCCAATTGTGAAAGACCATATCAAATCATATAACCCTATTTATCCCATGGATATGAGTTATAATTTCAAATATCAAGAGGAGGAAGGAGTGGATTAGGAGAGTACAACACCTATAAAAGAGATTCTAGATACTTGATTGGATGAATGACGGGTAGCCTTACAATTTAATCCATATGACTATGTACAAGAAATAAGATTAGGGAAATATTATATTCATGAGTAAGACACAATCATCCCAAACTTAATTAATCTAGTTGAGGATATACAAGGGATGTGGTAGTTATATTTTGATAGTTTGAGAAGTAGAAATGGTGTTGAAATGTGGAGCTAAAAGCTACACCAAATGAGCAAATGCAAGGTTGCTATATTTACACAGTCACCAACGTCAGTCAGGGATTGACTAGAGGCTACCAACGTTGGTTATGGATTAGTTGACGTCGGTCATGTGCAGGCAGACAGGGATCAACATCAGTCACTTGTGCGTTCCAGAAGTCTATTTTTGTGGCAAAACAGATTGTTTGCATGATAAGTTTAACTATTAGTATTGAGTCTGTGTTTCTATTTTTGGCAGGACTGATTTGAACCTTTGATTAAGAGGTGTATCTAATCATGGAGAATGCATAGCTCATGATCCATAATTATATATAATAGGGATAGATCTTCATAGCTTGTAGACATGAGAAAAAGGGTGAATCAATTCAAGTAGCTGAATTGTGTTTGTAATTGAGAGAGAGAACTCTTAAGGGAAAGAGATCTATACATCTGAGAGGTGTGGAAGAAAGAGAGATTTATTCAATTGTATTTCCTTATGGAAGAGCTTAATATAAGTTTTCATTATTTCTTGTATCTCTTATTCTTTGCTGATTCTAATTTCTAGCTACTTATTATTCTGGTTTAATTTCATGTTTAGTTGCTTACACAAAAGTAATCAATTATTCTTGTTAGATCCTGACAAGTGGTATCAGAGCTTGGGTTCACTAATAGGTGGTTTCACATCTATTTAGTGTGTGTTGATTATAGGTCACTCATGGGGGTTTCTGATTTAGTGGGAGTATAGCAATGGCAGAAGAAAGTAAACTACGAATAGAGAAGTTTAACGACAAGAATTATCAATTATAGAGGATGCAGATAGAAGATTATCTATATCAGAAAGATCTATATTTACCATTGGGAGGGGTTTCAAGCAAGCCCACATATATGCAAGATGAAGAATGGAATGTTCTTGATAGAAAGGATCTGGGATCCATAAGGTTGAGCCTGTCATCTTCTGTGATTTCCAACTTATCACAGGCAAAGACAATGGTAGAGTTAATGGATACTTTGGCAAATTTATATGAAAATCCCTCAACTTCAAATAAGGTATATCTTATGAAGAAATTATTTAATTTGCAAATGTAGGAAGGTGGATCTGTATCTAGTCATCTAAATGATTTCCATGCAATAGTAAATCAGTTAAATTTAGTCAAAATAGTTTTTGATGATGAAATTAAGGCTCTCTTAATTTTATGCTCTTTACCTGAAAGTTGGCATAGTTTGGTAATGGCAGTTAGTAATATTGCATCTGCTACAAATATCTTGAAAGTAGATGATGTTGTTAGTGTAATCTTGAATGAAGAAATTCACAGGAAAAGCATAGAGGAAACATCAGGTAATGCTTTAAGTGTTGAAAGCAGAGGAAGGCAAAAAGATAAGCACAAGTAAGGGAGATCAAGGTCTAAGTCAAAGATGAGAGGTAGATCCAAATCTAGAAATGGAAGAAAAATAAACTGCTAGAATTGCGGAAAGATAGGGCATGTAAAGAAAGATTGCTAGTTGCCGGTTAAAGAAGAAAATCAGCATGAAGGTAAAGAAGAAGCAAAAGTTGCAGGTATTGTTGCACAAGATGCTCTTATATTTTCTTTGGATAATAAAATAGAATCTTGGGTTTTAGATTTTAGTGCCTCTTTCCATGCAACTCTAAATAGAGAATATTTCAATGATTATGTCCTGGGAGATTTTGGAATAGTTTATTTAGGGGATGATGAGCCTTGTAAAATTGTTGGCAAAGGAAAAGTGCAGCTATAATTGTAGAATGGCAACACATGGGTGTTGAAAGATGTCATGCATGTACCCATCCTGAAGAGGAATCTGATTTTTGTAGAAAAGTTGGGGGATGAGGGTTGCACAGTAACTCTCACAGCTAAATCTTGGAAGGTTTCCAAGGGTGCACTTGTATTAGACAGAGGTAAGAGAGTAGGTACTCTCTATTTATGTAATTGTATTACTAATTATTCTCCTTCTGTATTATCTACTTTAGATGTAGATGCAAAGTTGTGGCACCAGAGGCTTGGCCACATGAGTGAGAAGGGAATGACTATTCTTAAGTCAAAAGGTAAGCTTTCAGATTTGAAAAGCATAGATCTAGATTTCTATGAGCATTGTATTTTTGGGAAACAGAAGAGAGTGAGATTTCTCAAAACTGGGTCAACAAAGAAGAAGCACAATTTGGAGCTTGTTCACACAGACGTGTGGGGACCAGCTCAGGTAGCTTTTATTGGAGGATCACAGTATTATTATTTTTTCATTAATGATGCTACAAGAAAGGTACAGGTTTATTGCATAAAGAAGAAATTTGATGTTTTTGACACATTTAAGAAGTGGAAAGCTTTAGTTGAGAATGAAACAGGTTTGAGATTGAAGTGCCTTAGATCTGACAATGGTGGTGAGTACTACAGCAATAAATTCAAAAGTTACTATTCTATGAGTGGAATACGCAGGGAAAGGATGATTCCAAGGACACCTCAGTAAAATGGAGTTGCTAAAAGGGTGAATAGAATAATATTGGAGCATGCATAGAGTATGAGGTTGCATGCTGATTTGCCCTTATAGTATTGGGTAGAAGCTGTAGATACTATAGTTTACCTGATTAACAAAGGACCCTCTACTACTCTAGATGATGGAATTCTAGAAGAGGCTTGGATAGGTAAAAAGGTAGATCTTTCATTTCTCAAATTTTTTGGTTCTGAAGCTTTTGTGCACATTGATAAAAAAAATAGAAAGAAGTTGGATGCTAAATCTATGAGGTGCACTATTATTGGTTATGGCTTTAGAGATTTTAGATTTTGGTTGTGGAATCTAGGAATTAAAAAAATTATTAGAAGCCATGATGTTGTTTTCAATGAAAAGGTGATGTACAGTGATTAGCTCAAGAAGCTAAATAATTCTGAGCAAAATAATGTTGATTTGGATGAGGTGATGATCTAAAATGAGCTCGTGGGTCAAAATAATCATAGACAGGAAAACACAGACACCAACATTGGTCAGGCAAGAACTAACATTAGTCATACAAGAACCAACATTGATCAGACAGTAATTGACATCAGTCAAATAGAAACCAACATCAGTCAGGTGGAACCAACGTTGATCAGGCGCAGACCTAGAGATGACTGAGATCAGTCACTGACAGAGAATTTGGGCAGACAGCAAGCAGTAAATGAGTCTCAAACACCCATGAGGAGGTTAGAAAGGGTAAGTAAACCTCTAATTTGATATTCCCCTTCATTATTCTACTTGTTGCTCACTGATGGTGGAGAACCAAAATTTTTTGATAAGGCAATGTAGGTAGAATCCTAGAAACAGTGGGAGCTTGGCATGAATGAGGAAATTAATTCTTTGAAAGAGAACCAAACGTGGGATTTGGTTGAGTTGCCAGCTGGAAATAAAGCACTGAAAAACACATAGGTTTATAGGTTAAAGGAAGGTGAGAATGGACAAATGAGACATAAGGCCAGGTTGGTAGTAAAGGGATTTGTATAGAAACCAGGTATTGATTTTGGTGAAATTTTTTCTTTTGTAGTAAAGATGACTTCTATTTGGACTGTATTGTCTTTAGTTGCTATTGAAGATTTGCATCTTGAGTAGCTTGATGTTAAGAAAACATTTCTTCATGGAGATTTGGATGAAGAAATATATATGGATCAAACGGAAGGTTTTGAGGTCAAAGGTAAGGAGAAGCTTGTGTGCAGGTTGAAGAAAAGCTTATATGGTCTTAAGCAAGCTCCAAGACAATGATATTTGAGGTTTGACAAGTTTATGACTGAGCATGGTTTTAGTAGATGTCAATCCGACCATTGTGTTTATTTTAAGAGATAGGATAATGGTAGATATATTATCCTATTGCTATATGTAGATGATATGTTTGTTATAGGTTCACACATATAGGATATTTCTGAGCTTAAGGTAAAATTAGCTCACACATTTGCCATGAAGGATTTAGGAGCAACAAAGAAAATATTTGGCATGAGTATTAAGAGAGACAGGAAAAATCATAGTTTGATTTTGTCTCAAGAGGATTATGTGAATAAGGTGTTGGAAAGGTTCAATATGCAGGATGCAAAACCAGTAAGCACACCTATGTCTAGACACTTCAAGTTGAGCAAAGAACAATGTCCTAAATCACATGATGAGGTAGAGTACATGAGTAGAGTTCCATATGCTTCCATAGTTAGGAGCTTGATGTATGCAATGGTATGTACTAGACCTGATATTGCCCAAGCAGTGGGAGTTGTCAGTAAGTTTATGGCCAATCTAGGAAAGAAACACTAGAAAGTAGTTTAGTGGATTTTTAGATATCTGAGAGGGACCAGTAGTAGGCAAATGGAGGGACAAACACTTCTCTACATGGATATGTAGATTCGGATATGACAGGTGACTTAGATGGTAGGAGAAGCACCACAAGTTATGTCTTCACTGTTGGTGGTATGACAGTTAGCTAGATTTCAAAGTTGCAGAAGGTTATTGCCCTATCTACTATAGAGGCAAAATACATTGCAGTCATGGAGGCTAGCAATGAGATGATATGGATGACTCAGTTCATGGAAGAGTTGGGAAAGGAGCAAGAGAGTTGCAGATTGTATACTGATAGTCAAAGTATAATTCATTTGGCAAAGAATTCAGCCTTTCATTCAAGAACCAAACATATACAGCTTAGGTACCACTTCATTAGATAGGCATTGGAGGATGGTGAGTTGAAGCTGGAAAAGATCCATACAAATAAGAACCCTATTGATATGTTAACAAAGCTAGTAACAAAGGAGAAGTTGAATCTTCATTCAACTTTTATTGGTCTTTAATATTGAACTTGAAGATGGAAAACAAGCTAGAGGATGTTGCTGTACAGGTATAGGTGCAGTTGTTTATCTCCAAGTGGGAGATTGTTGAGGTGTGGAGCTAAAAGCTTCACCAAATGAGAAAATACAAGGTTGCTCTATTTACACAGTCACCAACATCATTCAGGGATTGACTGAAGGCTGTCGATGTCAGTTATGGATCAGCCAACATCGGTCATGTGCAGGTAGACAAAGACCGACGTTGGTCACTTGTGCATTCCAAAAGTCTATTTTCGTGGTAGAACAAATTATTTGCATGATAAGTTTAACTGTTAGTATTGAGTCCACATTTCTATTTTTGGTAGGACTGATTTGAACCTTTGATTAAGAGGTGTATCTAATGGTGGAGAATGCATAGCTCATGATCCCTAATTCTATATAATAGGGATAAACATTCATAGCTTGTAGACATGAGAAAAAGGGTGAATCAATTCAAGTAGCTAAATTGTGTTTGTAATTGAGAGAGAGAACTCTTGAGGGAAAGAGATCTATACATCTGAGAGGTGTGGAAGAAAGAGAGATTTCTTCAATTGTATTTCCTTTTGGAAGAGTTTAATACAAGTTTTCATTATTTTTTGTATCTCTTATTCTTTGCTGATTTTGATTTCTAGTTACTTATTATTCTAGTTTAATTTTGTGTTTAGTTGTTTACACAAAAGTAATCAATTATTCTTGTTAGATCCTAACAAATGGTGTAGGTGAAAAGGTCATATTGATATCTCCACATAAAAGAAGTTACTTCTATTTTTTTAGACTCTAATTCAGCTATACCAATAATGTAGCTGAATATGAAGCTTTGATTTGTGGTCTCTAGGTAGCCAAGGATAGAGGAATCATGTTATTATAGGTATTTAAGGATAGTACACTTATTATTCACCAAGTTAGATCAAGAAGTGTGACCAATTTTTTTTCTAAGGTTATATAAGCATACAATTTAGGACCTAATGGAGGATTTCACTACCTTGAATATCCAACCATTACCAAGAGCACAAAATAAGTATAGTGATCACATAGATTCTATCATGTCCTAGTATAATCTATCAATTGAGATAGAAAATGAAAATATCCAACATGTGAGGCTAGTTGTAAGGCCTTCTATCCTTGATAACATGATTAACTGGTAGGTCTTTGATAGTGACAAATAGATCATGAATTTTTTGAGAGAAGAGCCTGAGTTTTTAGAATGAAATCAACCAAGGTTTCAAGATGAATATGGTGATCAAATTATATATATAATGATGAAAAATTTGCCTATGGGTCTCATTACATTGGAAAATATATTTAACTCAGATGACCAGCTGAAAGGTAAAAAGAAGAAAAATTCCATTAATGAAGAAGATTGTGAGCTTGTGACTATCTTATAAGGCAAGTCACTCAAGATAGGAAAGGTATGCAATGTTTTAGCTAAGAATGATATTGTTAAATTATGTCAAGATTTTTATGATAATTTCACTTGGAGTTATCATGATTTAAAAGGGTTTGACCTAAGTTTAGTGTAGCATACTATTGATCTAGATCTGAGTATGAAGACTATCAAGTAAAAACAAAGGCCTATTAACCCAAAGATTAAACCTTTGATGAAAAATGAACTCTTTAAACTTATAGAGGCTAATATAATATTTCTAATGAAACACTCATCTTGGGTAGTAAATCTAGTTCTGGTTAGAAAGAAAAATGGTGAAATCTATTTATGTGTAGATTTTAGAGATTTGAACAAAGCATCATTGAAAGACCACTATCATCTTCTACCTATGAAAAAAATCCTACAAATGGTGGCAAGATCTAAGAGATATTATCTTCTGGAAGGTTATTTAGGTTATAATCAAATCCTAGTACAAGAAACAGACCAATTTAAAACTGCCTTCACTACCAAATGGGGGGCATACACATATATGAAGATGCCTTTTGGGCTCACAAATACAAGAGAAACTTTTTACCACATCTAAAGGGGAAAAATCTCTCCTCTCATCAAGGGGAGGTTCCCTATTACATATGAGGCACTATGTACTATATATACATATATAAGTAGAAAATAACACTCAAGGGTAGGATATGCCATCCATCTCTCTTCTTTTAGAGATGATGTTAACAAATAGAGGACAAAATCTTAGTGAAAAAACTAAAGGCACTTCTCTTCTTTCAAAAGTGTTCTTGCATCGGACAACATGGGTTCTTTCAGGTAGGATAAGTAACTGGTAACAGAGTACAAGGTAACCAACAATATAAGATGTAGCACAAAGTCTCCACCTTAACTGCCCAAGAGTGAGATATAAAGAAAAATGAGGGTACAAAGTCATCCCAAGGTTCTTTACATAGAAACAAAAAATAAACACACACTAAAGACAACTATGATAGTACAAAGTCTGAAAGTAACTGGCTTCATGACACCTTCTTTATCACTTCCACTAATTCTACTTGTTAGATTAAATAAAAAAGAACACATTTAGAAGATAGACATAAGAACAATCTCCTAAAATGATACAAGATATGATAGCACAAAGTCTTCAAAGAACTTGCTTTCTCATTCAGATAGAATAATATGAACAACAATTTGAGCTCAAAGTCTCAGTATTCACCTTTCAATTTGGGCAAAGTTTTACTTCTATGATCAAAAAGATCTCCTTCATATAAAATGAGATATTACAACATATAGTGCTCTAAGAAAGACTTGGGCACTTATTTTCATGAAAAAAGCCCACACTATGCATTCAATGCCTTAAATGCATAGTTAGGTTTGTCAAAGGACTACATTGAAAACAGGGTAGCTATCTCAACTATGGCATGTCATTTCATCCCATATGTCTTCTCCTAAGTCTAAATCATCTGGTTTGTCTCCTCTGATGTCTACATAGCTATCCATTTTGTCTTTACTCCAAAGGAGACCAATAGGTTGCACCTTCAATGTTTGCAAGCTCGAAAATGTACTTTGCAGACTGTTTAAGCTACTGAAATAACTTCTACATAGATATTTCCTCCTCATCTCTTTTTGCCATGATTTGAGCTCTCAGGCTATCTTTTCAGTCAGTCGCTTGGTTCTTCCTTTAAGTTCTGCACTTTATTTGAATTTCAACAGATATTCCCTTACTTTAAATTTGATGTTCATAGGGCTATCAATGGTCACTAACCACTTGAACCATGTTGAACCTTGAACCTTTGAGCACATAAAAAGTACATTGGTCAATCACTTTCTCGCTCCTTGGTTGAACCATCCATTGAACCACCTGTTTGTTGCTTCTTTCCTTGACTGAGGCTACCTTTGAACCTTTGAACCCATGAACCATTAAAATTTGAACTTTTTTAGTTCAAGGTTCAATTGGTTCATCCTTTGTCCATCACTTCCTTGTTCTTTCTAAGCTCTTTCATCTTCATTGCACTGGTTGAACCTTTAAACCTATGAACTGATTGAACCTTTTGGTTCAAGGTTCAATGGTTCAATTGGTTCATTCTTTTTATTTGACTAAGTCCTTTTGATCTTTTTGAACCAAATGTGTTGAACCATTTGGTTGTTGAACCTGTTGAACCATTGAACCTTTGAACCAAATTGGTTTAATGGTTCAACGGTTCAATGGTTCAAGCCTTCTTGTCTTTGATAAGTGTTTTGAAGCTATTGAATCTTGAAGCAGTTGAACTTTGAACATTGACAAATGCACTTAAATCTTGTTGATGATGTTGAACCTTTGAACCCATTAAATCCATTGAGCAAAAATGGTTCAAGGTTCAACGATTCAATGGTTCAATGGTTCAATCCTTGCTTAGAAGCTTGTTGATGGACATTTTGGTTGAACCTTGTCATTGAACCAACCTTGAAATCACCTAAGTGTTGAGATCTTGCTTCTTTCCTATAGAGTCCATAGAAATCAACCTATGAAGCCCATAGAACTTGGCCTGCAGAGTCCATAGATTTTCTTCCTACAGAGTCCGTAAATTCAAGCCTGTAGAGTCCATAGATTCAATCCTGCAGAGTCCGTAGATTTTTGAGAAGCTTTAAAAATGAGCAATTTGAATTATGAAAAAAAAATTTGAAAAGGGAAGAGACAAGTTTGGTCTTGCAGGGCCTAGAATAGTTCATAAGTTGCTCCCAAAAAGAGTGATATTTTTGGGGGACAACAGTTGGCTCCAATTGGGGAACATCCCTTAGTTAAAATTTTAAAACAACTAAGGGGAGTAGAAACTAGAATCTATGGTGCCTTGAAGTATGCTATTGGGCTATGGAGTCATGCTACCCAAAAATAAAGGCTCCAAAAAATGAAAATAAAAAGCACAAAATAGAATTAAAGACTATACAAATGTACATATGTATAGGTGAACTTATCTGATACTTCAAGAATTAAAGTGATTCAAACGCTGCCCATTATGAGACAATGAAAATGGCATTCCATCCTTATAAACTAATAGGAAACCATTTTTTCCCTAGAATCAGTGATGGGTGAATGAAACTCTCCACCAAGAATCACACTTCTTGTGCACTCCTTTTGGTTCTCTCTTCTTGTGCCATGGCAAAACGTGGTCTCTGATCTGAAAACCATAAATCTTTTCTCTCTTAGTGAAGAGTTCCTCTTCTTGACTTTGGCACATAGTAGTAGGGCCTACTACCATAGCTTTTTATTCTCCTATTTTAGTCCAGTGCATGATTTGATTGTCAGCATCAAACACCTGACTAACTATCAGCTCAACATCTCCTTTGGTGTGAAGGAGTTTGACATCTTCATCTTGAGTAGCCTTTAATTTGAGTAACACATATTCATACTCAATAGTGTTGTTGGTGTTTCTAAACTTAAACTTGTGTGAAGGAGGAAGAATATCTCCTTGAGGAGATATCAACACCATCTCAGCTCTAACATTGGTAGAAGAATTGTTGCCATCAAATTCCCAGATCCAAACCTCATCAAAAACTGATCTTCTATAAGATTTTTCTTCATTAGAGACAGAAGACCTTATTTCATCTATACTATACCCTAATAATTCTTCTAATGTCTCATTTGAATCAATTTTTAGATTGCCACCTATAGGACTTTCATCTGCTAAAACATGAACATCCTCAGTAGACAAAAAATAATTACCCCTACCTGAAGACTCAAATAGAATTTGAGCTTCAGGTGTTGATGTATAAGTGAAAACATATTTTACTTCATTTTTAGGGAGCATCCTCTTCATGATGCCTTTAACAGGGATCCTCACCTTGATAGGTCCATGCTCAACTCTCCTCCAACATCTTTGCAGAAATTTTGTCCTAGTAGAATGCCATAGGATGTTGGGACATCAGCCACCAGGACTGCCATCTTGATTCTCTTTTCTAGGTTTGCTACAAACACAAATTGGGCATCCTTGATTTGTCTCAGTAGTGGCACTTGATTTTTCTCCATGGATAAGCATCTACTAAATGTTTTGGTCAATGTGAGATCAATAGATTCTGCCACTTTGGCAGGCATGACATTGTCTGAAGCACCGAAATCAATGATGTAGTTGTTTAGCTTGTGACTATTTATCAACAAGGAAACATAAAATGATCTACTTTCTCAAGGGTAGTAGGGAGATTAGTGACAAGATTTTTTAGGATGGGCATGTTCCTTGGAGGATCATGAGTCACCTTTCTAATCTCTTGTCCTGCAGGGATGATTGTATTCTTCACACACTCCACCAATCTGTCCAACTACTCAGGGTTGGCTTGTAAGAATTTAAATTTTGTCATTTTAATTTTGGTTTTATTGACATGGTCAATTATGTCAAATGACTGAAATGGACTATGAAGAGAGGATAGGATTTCATCCTTTTGGTTTTTAGGGGGGGAGGACTGATATGTGAATTTGAAGTAGAAGGTGTAGAGATGTTTGATGTACTTACCTTCTTTACAATCACTAGGTCCTTTAGCTGGAAAGGCAGAGTGGTCCCATGTTTAGCATTTGAAATTCATAGTTGAGGTCACTCTTTTATCTTTTCTTTATCAGATTGCTAGGCCGACTGGTTCTTGGACTGGGCAAATACTGCATATGATCCCTCGACTACTTCATCTTTACTTCTGGGTTCATCC
Source organism: Torreya grandis (assembly GCA_037957365.1). Classification (NCBI taxonomy): domain Eukaryota; kingdom Viridiplantae; phylum Streptophyta; class Pinopsida; order Cupressales; family Taxaceae; genus Torreya; species Torreya grandis. The sequence goes on from JARHVA010002871.1 coordinate 1,996,948, forward strand.
TAGTAATTTAGGAAACCAATGTGGGAGTCACCAGCTGACTCTTCTTGACCCTCTATGAAGAGATCAACATCATTTTCTTGATTAAACTCAAGTTGGAAAGAGAAATCATGTTCAGTTTCTAGTTATCCAACTGTTGAGTTAGTTGGAGGTGCTTCAAGGGTAAGGTTCCTCTATGGGGGAGGAAGACGTTTTGGCTACCATTGATTCCTAGTAGCATTGCCTTAGTACATCTGATTCTAAAATTTCCTCCTTGGAATATCTCAATTAGGAAGAGCAAACACAACTTGGGCCATTTGTTTTTTCAAGGCTAACAGTTCATTTGCTAGCTTTTACACCATTGGATCAGTGGTGGCTGTAGATGAGTATTCAGAAGATGAAGAGGATTTACTTTTATTAGGGTCTCTCCTTATCTTTCCTGCCAAGATAAGGTCATTTTATACCTCAATAACCAAGTCTTAGGTAGTAGCAAGGTCAATGTGTCTATCCCATCTCAGCAAGAAACTCACTTCAGGCAGCTATGAGTTGATGAAGAAACACTTGAGATTTTGAGGTGTCAGCTAGGTAATCATGGGAATCCTATGCCTCAGCTTGTCAAACCTAGCAATGAAGTCCCTCATAGGTTTATGGGGCTCCTTCTTCATCTATGTGAGCTAGGCTAGTAAGGCATGTGCATCTTTTATAGGCTTGAACTTGGCTTCAAATTTATCTTTAAGAGTGTCCCAATCAGTCACTGACTAAGGTTATAGATGATAAAACCGGTCTGTAGTAGTGCCTTGTAGTGTCTCTATGAATAGCTTGACTACTATGTCTTCATACTCCACACCTATTACACCACAGGCTATGCTGAAGGTAGCAATATGTTCATCAGGGTGAACTTTCCCATCACAAAAAAATTTAGGGAAATTCTTCCTTGAACTATGTGGAAGCTCATGTAGAGGTGGGGTCAAATTTAGTGGACCAAAAGAGTTACCTCAGGGGCCTTGAGCCATGATTTGATTATGCAGAAGTGGGATCACAAATCTAGGTGGAGTATGGATAGGCAAAGCTCTACTAGCAATAGAAAAAGAAGTTCTACCTTGTGTTGGTGGCCTAGTAGGGGTAGGAGGAAGACTCCTAGTTCGTTGAAGGTGAGGTTGTGGAGGAAACAACTCAAAATTAATCTACTACACCAACTCAAAAGTAGGGTCAACAACACCTTGAGATTTTTGGCTTTTAGAATAACATGGAGTTGCCAAATTGCAAAATAAAAATAGAAAAGAGTAGGATCTACTTCAAATTGAAGCTTGAGACTTCAAATTATGCACTCGATCCCTAGCAGTGTGGGGGTGGAGGAAGATGGTAAGGCTATAATGATAATGGGTAAGACACAGAATGGAGTCGCTAGAGACTATAATGGATAAGGGTAGGGACTACTTCAATCTAAAACTTGATGCTTTAGACTACATGCTCATCCCTAACAGAGTCACCAAAAATTGTTGGGTGAATATTTTGTCAACCAACTAATTGGTGAGAAAAATAGGTCTCTTCAACCACATCATAGGGAGATTGGTCATCCAAAGTTGCAAGTTTACCACATCTAAAGGGGACAAATCTCTCCTCTCATTAAGGGGAGGTTCTCTATTAAATATGAGGCATTATATACTATATATATAAGCAAAAAATAACACTCAAGGGTAGGATACGCCATCCATCTCTCTTCTTTCAAAGATGATGTTAACAAATAGAGGAGAAAATCCTGGTGAAAACATTGAAGGCACTTCTCTTCTTTCAAAAGTGTTCTTACAGGGGATAGTAGGAGTTCTTTCAGGTAGGATAAGTAATTGGTAACAGAGTACAGGGTAACCAACAATCTAAGATGTAGCACAAATTCTCCACCTCAACTACCCAAGAGTGAGATATGAAGAACAATGAGAGCACAAAATCATCCCAAGGTTCTTTACACAGAAATAGAAAATAAACACACACTGAAGATAACTATGATAGCACAAAGTCTGAAAGTAACTAGCTTCATGACACCTTCCTTATCAATTCTACTAATTCTACTTGTTAGATTAAATAAACAAGAACACATTTAAAAGATAGACATAAGAACAATCTCTTGAAATGATAAAAGATATGATAGCACAAAGTCTACAAACAACTTGCTTTCTCATTTAGATAAAATAATATGAACAACAATCTGAGGTCAAAGTCTCAGTATTCGCCTTTCAATTTGGATAAAGTTTTTCTTCTATGATAAAAAAGATCTCCTTCGTATAAAATGAGAGATTAAAATATATAGTGCTCCAAGAAAGACTTGGGTGCTTATTTTCATGAAAAAGGCCCATACTGTGCATTCAATGCCTTGAATGCATTTCTAGATTTGTCAAAGGACTGCATTGAAAATAGGGAGGATGTCTTAATTATGGCATGTCATTTCATCCCATATGTCTTATCTTAAGTCTAGATCATCTAGTCTATCCCCTTTGATGTCTACACAGTTGTCTATTTTGTCTTTACTCCAAAGGAGACCAACAAGTTGTGCCTTCAATGTTTACAAGCTAAAAAATCTACTTTGCAGACTAGTCTAGCTACTAGAATAACTTACATAGATATTTTTCTCTTTGTCTCTTCTTGCCATGATTTGAGCTCTCAGGCTATCTCTTTAGTCAGTTGCTTGGTTCTTCCTTTAAGTTCTACATTTTATTTGAATTTCAATGAATATTCCCTTACTTTAAATTTGACATTCGTGGGGTTATCAATGGTTTCTATCTGCTTGAACCATGTTGAACCTTGAAACTTTGAGCCCATAGAAAGTACATTGGTTCAACAATTCATTCTATCTCTTTTGTTCCATCACTTCCTGGTTTAATCACTTTCTCATTCCTTAGTTGAACCATCCATTGAACCACCTATTTTCTACTTCTTTCCTTGACTGAGGCCACCTTTGAACCTTTGAACCCATGAACCATTAAAATTTGAACTCTTTTGGTTCAAGGTTCAATCAGTTCATTGGTTCATCATTTATCCATCACTTCCTTGTTCTTTCTAAGCTCTTTGATCTTCATCGCACTAGTTAAATCTTTGAACTTGTTGAACCTTTTGATTCAAGGTTCAACAGTTCAATTGGTTCATTCTTTTTATTTGGCTAAGTCCTTTTGATATTTTTGAACCAAATGCATTAAACCATTTGGTCATTGAACCTGTTGAACCATTGAACCTGTTGAACCTTTGAACCAAAGTGGTTTAATGGTTCAAGCCTTCTTCTCTTTGATAAGTGTTTTGAATCCATTAAACCTTGAAGTAGTTGAACTTTGAACCTTGACAAATGTGCTTAACTCTTGCTAATGACGTTGAACCTTTGAACCCATTGAACCCATTGAACAAAAATGGTTTAAGGTTCAACAGTTCAATGGTTTAATGGTTCAATCTTTGTTTAGAAGCTTTCTAATGGACATTTTGGTTGAACTTTGTCATTAAACCAACCTTGAAATTGCCTAAGTGTTGAGAGCCTGCTTCTTTCCTATAGCGTCCGTAGAAATCAACCTACAAAGCCTGTAGAACTTGGCCTGTAGAGTTCGTAGATTTTCTTCCTGCAGAGTCCATATATTCAAGCCTACAGAGTCCATATATTCAAGCTTGTAGAGTCTGTAGATATTTGAGAAGCTTTAAAAATGAGGAATTTGAATGCTCAAAACAAATTTTGAAAAGTGAAGAGAAAATTTTGGTCTTGCAGGGCCCAAAATAGTTCATAGGTTGTTCCCAAAAAGAGTGATATTTTTGGGGGACTATAGATATCATAGTTTATTTAAAGCATGCTGGTACACATCTTGATCACCTGAGAAAGATTTTTGAAAGATGTAAAGAATTTGGTATTTCTCTTAATCTGAAGAAATATATGTTCACGGTACATGAAGGCAAATTACTTGGACATATAGTGTCTAAAGAGGGTCTTGAAATAGACCATAAATAAGTTAGAGCTATATCTATGCTAGTGTTGGGTGAATATTTTGTTGTCAACTAACTGATGATAAAATGGGTATATCAACCAAAGCATAGAGAGATTTACACCATGAAAAGTGTGGGTTTACTAGATCTGGATGAGGTAAATCTCTCCTCTCCTCTCATCAAGGGGAGGTTCCCTATAAATATTTATACTCTGAATATATATATATATATATATATATATATATATATATATATATATATATATATATATATATATATATATAATCAAGCAAAAAATAACACATGGGCTGGTATAATAGCATCTACCTCTCTTTTTCAGAGGTAATGTATAAAGAACAAAAGAGAGAAATTCTAGTCCTTAGCTAATAACATTCTTCTTCTTTCAGGAATGGTATCAAATGGGAAGCAAAAAATCACCTGAAGTAACAAAGTCCACAAGAACACTCACGTAAGCATAAAGTCTTCCGTAGCCTCCTTCACTGATTCAAAACAAACGTAACCGTAGAATGAAATGAAGCACAAAGTCTTCACCTAAAACTACAAAAGATAAAAGGATCACAAAGGTAAAAGTAGCCCAAAGTCTCTCTTTTACCTTTTAGAAATGCCCTCAGATAATATCAACACACCCAATTTGCTTATTAAATCAGATAAACCAGATGTTACTAGGAAAAAGGGCATAAGAACTATTTCCTAAATAACACAGATAATCTCAACACAAAGTCTGAAATAAACATGTTTCTCATTCATTCAACAAAATATGATTTACAAGTTTGAGCACAAAGACTCAAAAAAGTGTTTCAATTTCAGCAGAGTTTTTGCTCTCAATTATTCAAGATCTATTTACAAAAGAGGTCTCCACTATATATAGAGAGAAATCCTCAAAATTTAAAAAATATTAAAATAGAAAAATATCTTAGTCAAAGATACTCCATCTTTGACTTTGGGATATTTTTCCAAACTTTTTACATGTAATTACATATTGCAAAATTACATGCACTTTTCACAAAACAAAAGTGCATAAGGAAAGAAGAAGAGAGAAGGGGAAAAAGTTTTAGTTTTTGCTGCCAAATTTCTTCAGATGAGCATCATACATAGCAATGGATGCCTGAATTCCTATTCTATCTAGCGCAATAGTGTTCTTGGAGATGACTCTAGCTCTGATTAAGGCATCCTTCAATGCTGTGATGGCCTTAGCATGACCAGTTAACCTAGATTTTAAATTATCCAGAGTCACCTGAGTATCCAGGATATTGTCCACCGAGGTCATTGAGAAGGCCTTTTCTTCAAAATCTCTCTGAATCATCCCTTTGAAACTCTAAATCATTTCTTCTGTGAAGAGAAATTGATTATCCCTTGAAGTTAGGTTGCAAGGCAGTTCTTCCAATTTATTGAGTAGGCACGTGTCATTCTTTTAGCTAGCATCTCTAGAAGCATTGAGATCCTCAATTAAATCCTTGAGTGCCTAGATCCTAACGATCAGTGACTCCTTGATCTCAATGTAAGAGTCTTTACTAGAGATGACACTGATAGATATCAAGGTACTCTTCTTCAAATCCTTCATCTCCCTCCATTTTCTAAGATCTTTTTTTGAACTATCAATCTCCTGAGAGATAAGGGATACCGGGTCATCTAATTCTGCCCTCACCTTCCTCATCTTGTCTGTATTTCCTGTAACCTCTGCAAGCAAGGAAACTCCCTGAGTATGTATTTTTTCAATATAATCCTCCAGGACTTTCCCCTTCAATTAAGTTTTCTTTGCCTTTTGAATGATAGGGTCATCTATGGAGAAGGCCTCTGGAGTTGCCACTTCAAGGGGAATAGTGAACCTCCTTATTACTACCGTCAGCTGCTCTATCTTGGCTTTGTAATAATCTTTCATTTCCTTTTCTCGGTCAAATTTCTGGACCATAATGTCCATAGCAGACTGAAAATCACTTTTTGCACCTTCGTAACTTTGCCAAGTTCAACATGAGAGATGGAATAGCTACTCATTTCAAAACCCTTAAGGGTTGCGTCCTATGGAGGCTTGGCGATTTCCAAAAATTTTTGTCCTTTTTCCTTGACCAATTTCAAGAGGATTGTTGGCCTCTTAGGAGCCTTAGCTTTTACCGGCACTATTTTTCCAAAGTCAAAGTCATTTGGAGAGATGGCTAACTTCTTTCTTTTGGGTGTGAATGCTGACATCCAAGGCGGGAGAGAAGTACCCACTTAGCCATAGTTCCCTCAACAAGTGTTACTATGGCAGCTTCTACACTGCTAGTGGTGATAGTGGTTGCAATTAGAGTAACAGGCAAAACTGTACCAACTACTAATTTTGGGTATTGTGCAAAAATTTTCCCTAGATTGAAAGAGGGAGATGACAAACTTGGAATAGACCGAGAGGAGCGAAGAGTACCTCCAGAAGTGCCCTGAGGATTGCCAAATATAACTCTGGAAGGAGAGGCAGCTCCAAAAGAGGGAACACTGATAGGAGAGAGAGGAGAAGGGGAAGCCATATGAGACTGAGGTGGAGAAGGAGAGACACTTTTGAGTGGTTTTGCTTCTCCCTGTGAAGGTAGAGGTTCAGTGCTTGGCTGTCCTGACAGCTGGTCATCTGTCTCCATTGGTTGAGCTGCCTATTCCTAAGAACTCTATTCTATAACCCTTTTAGCCACTGCTTTTGACCCCTCAATAGTCTTTAGCTTTTTGGAAACAAAGATGATTTTAGGCTTGTGAGGCCTAGAAGGGGAAGGAACATCACCTTTGTTCTTGGTCCTATTCTCTACCTTCTTCATCTCTACTTGGTACTCGACCTCGGATCCCATGATAAATTCTTTTAGGATGATCTCTTTGGCTACTAACCAATCATTGGTGTTAGCCAATATTGGTTCAAATATTTTTCTCAGAGAAGTTAGTTCCTTTTGAGACCACTGAGTTGGAGGAAGAGGGGAGCTAACAAATTTTTTAGCCAAATACCTGCTATTGATAATGTTTCCATTGTCAACCAGACTAGAGGGGATCTCTGCAAGCCCCAGATATTTAATTTGCTCTAGGGTCAGCCTGCAATAGTCCATCTTTTTGATTTCTTTGGCCGTTCTCAGGTCTATCCTAATGTCCTCGATCATGGGCTCATGGAATTGAGTCTTCTACCTGATCTTATCCTTGACTCCCCTGTAGTCAAATTTGTCTCTTCTTTTGAACTATTTTAGGATGAACATCTGCATCTCTGTTTCCATGACTTTGGCTTTGGCTACTATTACAATAGAGTACCTACCGATTTTGATTGGAAACTTGAAGCCTGGCTTTTTTAGCTCTATTTGTCTGGTATGCATGATAACCATTTGTTAGCAAAGCTCCATCAGAACTAATTTGTTAGAAGGGAATCTGGGGAGCATATAGGGGCAGCCTTAGAAAAAGCCAACCCAAAGATAGCAGAAGGTGGGAAATTAGAGGAACATACACCTATAATCATTGACGATTGTCCAAGCCTCATCTGATACTCTCTTTTGCTCAAGCTGAGGGTCAAAGAGGCATAAAAATATGATAAAGAAAGTGTCATTCACCCTTTTGAAATGGTGGATTGATCCGTGCAGAGTCAGTTGGGGGTAATATGAGTAGACTGGGGTGGTCTTTCTATCCCCTTTAGTTTCTTAACCTGGGAAGTTTCGCATTGAAGCAGCTATGTACATAAGGTATGAGGTCATATAAAACTTAGAAGAAGTCTGCACCTTGGTTAGCTGTTTGTGAAGGGCATTGCTAATTTGTTCACTCCAAAAGATGACCTACTTACCCTAGAGGATGATCTTAATGAATGGGTACATCCATTTATGGAACTGTGAGGAAGACGAGAGGCCTCGCACTCTGTTGAGGAGAGTGATTAAGTCACCAACTTCTTCAATGAAGTCACTCCTCGAGAAGTTTCACGACCATTTAGAGAGACTGGTTCTGGGTGCCTTAAGCCACCTGTTATTCATGACTTTATTTTCCCTCTCAGGGTCTTTGTCGTATTCCTTCTAGGCTTCTACGAAGCTGATCTTAGTTACTTCAGTAGCTGGAGGGCACATGAAGGCTTTGTCGATGAATTTGGGATTCAGCTGAATTAACACATTACCACTGGTATCTGAGACTGACCTTGTCTCTTTATTGTAGAAGCGGATACATTAAAGGACACATTTTGTATGATGTGCTGCTACTGGAAAAGTTGCAACCATGTGGATGTTGCTTTCAACAATCCTTTTTATTTTGGAACTTGGGTTGGTTGCCTTTGTTTGTGCCACAAACTCAGCCATATCTACGTGGCTGATTTTGGTGTCCCAGATGTCATCGACATTAGAGGTGATTGAAGTGATCAAGAAGACACCCTGGTACTTGTACTTCATTGTCTTTGTCTTCTTTAGAGATCCTTCTGACATTAGGACTAGTCTTGATCAGACGGGTGCTGATGAGTAAGAGCCTTTGGAAAGAACTATAGCCATGATCACACAATTAGGGAAATGGGAGCGAGTTGTGGAATTCACATATCAAGTGATTATGATCATGGTAGGATGCCTTTAAAAGGCTAGGTTGGGAAAAGGTGCAGAAAGGGAAAGAAAGGGAAAAGACAAAAAATCCTCCAAAGTTAGAAAAATCTAGAGGAGGAATGCATGGGCGGTGAAAATCGCTGCCCCTACAGGTTGAACAGATAGAGTGCAAGGGTGGAAAAATTCACCACCCATGCAAGATTAGCCTGCACAAGCAGTGAATTTCACCACCCCTTTAGTTTGGAGATGCATGGGTAGGGGTGGTGAAATTCCTTGCCCGTGCGCATTAAGCATGCTTTGGCGGTGAAATTCACCACCGATACATGCTCCACAAGGAGGGTACATGGGTGGTGAAATTTGCTACCTATGCACGAATGAGTCAGCGTGGGTGGAAAAATTTCCCACCCATGAAGGTGAAGAATGGGGGAGGCTGAGATGCATGGGCAAAAAATTTTGCCGCCCTTGCGGGCTTTAAGAGGAAACTACGAGTAGAGGTGAAGGGTGGTAAAAATTGTTGTCCCAAAATGGGAAGAAGGATGGGAAAGCCAATGTGGAGGGGGAGGAAAGGAAGAAAATGAAAAACAAAACACTAAACAACCTCTAAAAACTAAAAATGAAGGAAAGAAAGAAGAAACAAAAGAAAATAAATGATAAAGACAAGAGCAACCTAGAAAGCCGTGCATGCCATATGCTCAAATCCATGAAAACACACCTCAAATCCCTTGTCAGATCATCCAGATGTAGAAAGTAGGAGGAGAGGAGGAAGAATGAAAATAAATGATGCCCAAATCAGATTATATGGGGTGAAAAACACCTCCAACCACCTACCGCATGTGGTAATTAATGTTGCACACAGAAATTGAGGCATGCATGGGTGGCAAATTTTTCCACCCTTGCATGTTTAGTTTAGTTCAGATGCATGGGCGGCAAAATTTGCCACCCTTGCAGGTCAGGATGCAGGGGCAGCAAAATTTGCCACCCTTGCAAGTCAGGATGCAGAGGCAACAAAATTTGCCATCCTTGTAAGAAAAATGCAGGGGCGGCAAAATTTGCTGCCCTTACATTGCAAAGGTTAAAAATGCACTGGCGGCAAAATTTGCCACCCATGCATGAAAACAAAAGAAAAGACCAACTCTGAAAGAGGCAGTCTGGGGGAGGGGTTTCCTTGGTCACAACGAGATCGTAACTACTCTCACGTTCCTAGGCCAAGATGAGAACGAATTCAAAACCCGTCTCAAAAACAAACTTAGAGAGACAAAAGACAAAACAGACAAGTTTCGTAGGGGGTTGTTCCCAAAAATGGGCTAAGCTAATTTTGAAAACAACAGCTAGCTCTTAGTGGGGAATTTTTGTTAATCAAATTGATTAGCGAGAGTAGAAACCAGTCTCTAAGCGCCTTCATCCAAGCCATTAGGCTACAAAGTCAAGCTAAAAATGAAAGAAAAATAGATAAAAATTAAAAATTGCGCATATATACAAACAGACTTATCCATGCTTTAAGAGTTAAACAGCTTTAGATGCTACCCACTGTGAGGTTGTGCAAATGGTGTTCCATCTTGGTACTCTAGTAAGAAGCTAGCTTCTCCACAGAGTTGTCGAATGGTGAATGGGCCTCTCCATAGGGAGTCAAATTTTTTGTGCATCCCTTTTGGTTCTCGCCTCTTGTCCCACAACAAGACTTGATCTCTGACTTGGAATTTGTGCACTTTAACTTTTTTATCAAAAAGTGCCTTTACCTGATTCTGATGCTCTATAATCTGATCCACTACCATGACTCATCGTTCATTTAGCTTGGTCAGACACATGATCCTTTTATCGACTGAGCTTTTGAAGGTTGAGTCTTCGATTGCTTTAGTTAATCTGAGTGCTGGTAGTTCAAGGGTGATGGGAATTTCTACATTCAATCCATATAAAATTTGGAAAGGTGACATACCTATAGCTCTTTTGGGTGTTATCTTATCTACCCCATAAAGCATCATACAATGCTTTGTGCCATGTTCTCTGATTGTCATCCACCAATTTCTTGATAATAGAGACTAAGTTCTTATTACTCGATTCTACTTGGCCATTTCCTTGTGGGAAATAATCTGAAGTGTGGGATAAGGTAATCCCATAATAAAAACAAAATTGAGTAATTTCATGTGATAGGTTGCATTATATGTTACAATCTTTAGTGGGACCCCAAATCTGGAGATGATATTTCTTTGAGAAAATCGCACACCACTTCAGACGTAGCATTCTTGGTTGGGATGGCCTCCACCTATTTAGTAAAGTAATCCATTGCCATGAGGACATGATCATGTCTAGCACTTTAAGATGGATTGACTACACCAATGAAGTCAATACCCCACTATTGAAATGGTTCCTCGATCACAATTGGCTTGAGAGGCAAAGCGGCCAGCTTAGGCTTCTCAACAAATTGCTGGCACAATTCACACCTACGTACCCATTTGTAGGCATCTTGGAAAATGTGGGCCAATAATACCTCACTCATAGAATTTTGTGCGCTATCACCAATGCAGAAAAATGCCCTCTGCAAGCCAAATTGTGGAAAGACTCTAAGAGTCTTTCTTGTTGTGCTTTGTCAACACAATGAAGAAATGCCCTGTCCAGGTTTCTCTAATAAAGACCATTGTCCCATAGGACATAACCAACTGCTTTTAATTTGACATTTTGTTTCTCTTTATAAGAAAGATGAGCGGGACACTCACCATATGTCAGAAAATGGGAAATGTCAGAATACCACTCATCGGTGGTTGCGACAAAGAGGACCACAGACACGCCTTCGATCTCTACTTCTTCATTTTCTACTTCATCTGAAATGTTGTTGGCGATCAACTAACAAAGACCCCTTCCTCACACAAGCTTGGTAGATTTGATGTCTAGATCAAACTCCTGAGTCTTGGCAATCCAATTACCTCTCTTCATATCGAACTCCTGTTGAGTCAAAATGGATTTTACTATTGTGTAAGGTATGAGAACTTCAGTGTGAGAGTTCAGGATATAAAACTTGAAGTGCTTGACCACTTTGACCACTGCGTATGCGTGCTTCTCCACAAGGGAATATTTCAGCTCATGAACCTTGAGTGGACAAATCATAAAGGAGATAAGAGATTATACACCTTCTTGATCTTGTTGGACTAGAATAGCCGATAGTGTATGCTCGAAAGCATAACTGTATATTTTGAAATTTTTAGTATAATCTAGACAAACTAAGACTGGTGCGCGAGCAATTGCTTCCTTAATTTCTTTGAACACCTATTTTCCCTCAATAGTCCACCTAAATGTAGCATTGCCTTTCATCATATTGACATTGTGACGGGTTTTCTCAGCAAACTCGAGAATGAACCTTCGAAGAAAGTTCACCTTTCCAAAGAAAGAGTGAATTGTGGTCTTACTGGTAGGCAGAGTAAGTTCCTAGATGGACTTGACTCTCTCTAAATCAATTTTAATACCTTCATGGGACACAATGTGTCTGAGAAGTTTTCCTTCAGTTACTCTAAAGATAGATTTCTTTGGGTTTAAAGAAATACCATTCTGACGACAACGTTCTAGTATCCTTTGCAAATGATGGACATGCTTAGAACGGTGCTTTAAAAACACTGTCAGATCATTCAGGTATACTACAATGAATTTTTCTATTTCATCCTTGAAAGCAAGATCCATCACCCTTTGAAATGTGGCACTTGCATTTATCAGACCAAAAGGCATTCTTTGATAAGCGAATGTGCCCCAAAGTGTGGTGAATGTTGTCTTATGCTGATCTGCTTTTCCGACTTTGACCTGATTGTACCCCAAAAAACCATCTAGCATTGATAACATTTTTGAACCTGTTACCATCTGCAAAACTTGGTCCATGGGAGGGATAGGGTAGTTATATTTTAAAGATAACTGGTTCAAATTCCTAAAATCCACATAGATTCAAATTTTGCCATTCTTCTTCCTGACAAACACTATGTTGGCAATCCATGTTGAGTGATGGATTGGGAAAATTATCTAGGCGTCAAGCATTTTTTGTATTTTAGCTAAAATAGTACCTGAGATTTTTGGATTATATTGCCTGGACTTTTACTTGTAAGGTACAGAGTTGGCCTTCAAAGGAATATCATGGCAAATGTCATTTGGCCTGAGTGATTTTAGATCATCGTAGGAATAGGCCAATACATCCATATATTGGCAAAGTAGACTAGCAAGCTTAAATCTTTCCTCGAGAGTGCAGCATTTCCCAATGTTTACCATCTTGGGATCACGCTTGGTTCCCAAGTTTACCCAATCAAAATCTTGAGAGGAATTTGAATCTATTCGCTATTGTTTAATAAACATGTCATAGTTATCAAACAACTTCTCTAGGGAAACTAGGCATTTGGGAATCTTATTCCCCTTAAGCTCTAAGAAATCCTCACTTGTATTCATATATGACTTAGGAGTTGCTTCACATTCTCGAAGTTCACTACCTTCAAAATGTAGTTGCTTAAAACTATCCTTTTACTCCAAGAAGGTGATGATTTGATCATCGTTATTAAATACTTGCCAATGGCTAGCATTATCAAGTACACTTGGCCAAAAGACCAATTTAATAGTGTACTTATCTCCCTTAAAGTTTGGGTGAGGGAATAAGAGAGTAGTAGAGACAGCTAATGCATTCGCTTGGTCATTGAATTCCCTTAGAACAACAGAGATAATGAAAGTGTCAAAATTTTTAATCTAATCCCAGACCAGATTGCAATAATGGCACAACCTTTTATTTTTTGTCTGATAGAGGTTCCTCACTTGGCAAACTATCAACTCAGTATCCTCTTTAGCATGGAGTAGCCTAATGCCCTTTTCTCTGGCAGCCTGTAGTCCGAGCAATAGGGACTCATACTCAGCCATGTTGTTGGTATTGTTAAACTGCAATTTTTAGGACAAAAAAATAATGTCTCCCTAAGGAGATACCAACACAACCCCAGCTCCTTAACTAGTAGAAGAGCAGCTGCCATCAAATTCAAAGGCCCATACCTCATTAGGTGCTGCTTTTCCTCTAAAAACTCCTTCATTTGGGGGAAGAGGCTCTTTCATGTGTTCATTTTGATTTGTCGATTCTCTCGTTGTATCAACAGAACACAATCTCAAGTTATCACCCATGAGAGTTTCATCAAATGCCTCATGTATCCCGTCTGTAGATAGGAAGTAGTTGCCCATGCCTGAAGACTCAAATAAAATTTGAGCTTCTAGTGCCGATGATCAGGTAACTACATGCCTTACTTCTTTTTTAGAAAGCAACTTCTTCATGACACCTTGAATTGGGATTCTTGCTTCAGACAAGTCCATACTTAGCTCACCTCCAATGTCTTTGCAGAAATTCCACCCGAGTAAGATGCCATAAGACGCTAGAACATTGGCCACTAAAACCATCATTTTTATCCACTTTTTTGGAAAAGCTATGAAAGCATATTGAGCATCTTTTATCTGACCAAGGAGGGAAACTTGCTTATTTTCCATATAAAAACACCTCCCAAAAGTTTTGGTCAGAGTTAGGCCAAGAGAATCCGTCACCTTCACAGGCATGACATTATCTGAGGCTCTAGAGTCTATAATACAATTACTCAGTTTATAATCATTTATAAGCAGGGAAACGTAGAAAGGTTCTATTTTCTTAGGAGCAACAGGGGGAGTCACAACAAGATTGTTTTGGGTTGGTGTATCTTTAAGAGGATCATGAATGGCCTTTAAAGAATCTTGTCCTACAGGGATGACTTTGTTTTTTACATATTCTGCTAACTTATCAAATTGCTCTGGGTTAGCCCTCAAATATTCAACCTTTGTCATTTGAATTTTAGTCTTTCTAGCATGATCAACTATATCAAATAATTGAAAAGAACTTGTAATAGAGGAAGAGAGTCCATCATCAAGGACTTTAGTAGGCATGGCACTAGTCTGAGCAACAGAAGTGGAAGGTATTGGGTTGTTGGAGGTGCTTACTTTTTTATGAATCACTTGATCTTTTGATTGTGGAGGTAATGGAGTCCCCCATTTAGCAATGGAAACCACTGGTGGAAGTTCTTCCTCTGCCTTTCCTTTGTCAGTCTGTGAAGTTGACTGTTGTTGAGATCTAGTGAAAATAGCATAGGATCCATCCAACCCTTCTCCTTTACTTTCAGATTCATCATGGTAATCTAGAAAATAGATATTGGAGTCACCAACTAATTATTCTTTCTGCTTATCGAAGAGATTAACATCTTCTTGTTGGTCCAATTAAGGTTGGAACGAATAGTCGTGTTCAGCCTCTAGGTAATCGACCACTGAATTGGTAGGTGCTGCTTCAATGGCCAATTTCTCTGGAGGGGGAGGCATGCAATTTGGTTGCCCTTGATTTCAGGTAGCATTACCCTGATACTACTGATTCTAGAATGTTCTCCTAGGCATATCTTGATAGGTAGGGGCAGATGTACCTTGGGCTATTTGCCTCTTCAAAGCTATTAGTTCATTTGTCAATTTTTGCACCATAGGATCTGTAATGCTTGAAGAACTTTCAGCAGATGAAGATAATTTATTTTTACTAGGGTCTTTTTTGATCTTACCTACCAGGATAAGATCATCTTCAATCTCAGTAGCCAAATTTTGAGCTAGGGCTAGATTCATAGGGCCAGCTCACCTCAATAGAAAACTTACTTTGGGAAGCTATGAATTGATGAAAAAACACATGAGATTCTCTGGAGTGGGCTGAGCCACAGTTGGAATCTAGTTCCTCAACTTGTTGAATTTAGCTATGAAATCTCTCATAGTTCCTGAGATTCTTTTTTCATCTGTGTTAGCTGAGCTAACAAAGCGTGTGCATCTTCAACAAGTTTAAACCTAGCTTTGAATTTGGATTTGAGCGTATCCCAGTCAGTTATTGACCCAGCTTGTAGGTGATAGAACTGATCTACGGCAGCTCCGTGCAGGGTTTTCATGAAAAGTCTCACTGCTACATCTTCAAATTTGACACCAATTATGCCACATGCTATGGAGAAAGTGGAAATATGGTCATCGGGATGACCTTCTCGCCACCAAAAAACTTAAATTTTTTTTCCTAAAACTATGAGGTAGTTCATGCAAAGGTGCAGTTAAATTAAGAGGACCAAAGGAATTGCCCCATGGACCTTGAGCCATTATGATAAGATGATTAAATGGCAGGATAAAAAACTTTGGTGGGGTATTTATAGGTAGGGCACTATTAATAGTAAGAAAATAAGCTCTACCTTTCGTTGGTGACCTGATAAGGTTAGGAGGAAGATTCCTAGATCGTTGTAGGAAAGGTGGTGGAGGAAATAGATCAAAATTGCTCTGTTGTGCCAATTCAAACACGGAGTCAAAAACACCCTTGGCTCTCTGGATTCTAGTGTAGCGTGGAGTTGCCAGGTTTTGAATGAAAAAGGGACCGAATTTGCTTCAAGTTGAAGCTTGAGGCTTCAAAATGCACGTTCGTAATCCCCAGCGGAGTCACCAAAGAATTATTGGGTAAATATTTTGTCGTCAACTAACTAATGACAAAATGGGTATATCAACCAAAACATAAGGAGATTTACACCACAAAAAGTGTGGGTTTACCAAATTTGGACGAGGTAAATCTCTCTTCTCATTAAGGGGAGGTTCCCTATAAATATTTATACAATATATATATATATATATATATATATATAATTAAGTAGAAAATAACACATGGGGTGGTATAACAGCATCTACCTCTCTTTTTCAGAGGTAATGTATAAAGAACAAAAGAGGGAAATTCTAGTCCTTAGCTAACAACATTCCTCTTCTTTTAGGAATGGTATCAAATGGGAAGTATAAAATCACCTGAAGTAACAAAGTCTACAAGAACGCTCACAAAAGACCACCTTCACCAATTCAGAACAAACATAACCGTAGAATGAAGCGAAGCACAAAGTCTTCGCCTAAAACGACAAAAGATAAAAGGATCACAAAGGTAAAAGTAGCCCAAAGTCTCTCTTTTACCTTTTAGAAATGCCCTTAGATAATATCAACACACCCACTTTGCTTATTAAATCAAATAAACAAGATGTTACCAGGAAAAAGGACATAAGAACTGTTTCCTAAATAACACAGAGAATCTCAACACAAAGTCTGAAATAAACTTGTTTCTCATTCATTCAACAAAATATGATTTACAAGTTTGAGCACAAAGTCTCAAAAAAGTGTTTCAATTTCAGCAGAGTTTTTGCTCTCAATTATTCAAGATCTATTCACTAAAGAGGTCTCCACTATATATAGGGAGAAATCCTCAAAATTTAGAAAATATTAAAATACAAAAATATCTTAGTCAAAGATGACTCATCTTTGACTTTGAGATATTTTTCCAAAATTTTTACATGTAATTACATATTACAAAATTGCATGCACTTTTCACAAAACAAAAGTGCATACGGAAAGAAGAAGAGAGAAGGGAAAAAAGTTTCAGTTCTTGCTGCCAGATTTCTTTAGATGAGCATCGTACATAGCAATGGATACCTGAATTCTTATGCTATTTGGGGCAACCGTGTTCTTGGAGATGACTTTGGCTCTGATTAAGGCATCCTTTAATGCTGTGATGGCCTTAACATGACTAGTTAACCTTGATTTTAAATTATCCAGAGTCAGTTGAGTATCCAGAATATTGTCCACCAAGGTCATTGAGAAGGCCTTTTCTTCAAAATCTCTCTGAATCATCCCTTTGAAACTCTGAATCATTTCTTTTGCAGAGAAAAACTGATTATCCCTCAAAGTTAGGTTGCAGGGCAGTTCTTCCAATTTATTGAGCAGGCCCGTGTCACTCTTCTCGCTAGCATCTCTGGAAGCTTTGAGATCCTCAATTAAATCCTTGAGTACCTGGATCCTAAAGATCAGTGACTCCTTGATCTCATTATAAGAGTCTTTACTGGAGATGACACCGATAGATATCAAGGTGCTCTTCTTCAAATCCTTCATCTCCCTCTATTTGCTAAGATCTTTTCTAAACTATCAATCTCCTGAGAGATAAGGGATACCAGGTCATCTAATTCTACCCTCACCTTCCTCATCTTGTCTATATTTCTTGCAACCTTTGCAAGCAAAGAAACTCCCTAAGTATGCATTTTTTTAATATAATCCTCTAGGACATTCCCCTTTAAATAAGTTTTCTCTACCTTTTGAATGACAGGGTCATCTACAGAGAAGGTCTCTGGAGTTGCCATTTCAAGGGGAATAGTGAACCTCCTTATTATTGCTGTTAGCTGCTCTGTCTTGGCCTTGTAATAATCTTTCATTTCCTTTTCTCAGTCAAATTTTTGGACCATGATGTCCATAACAGACTGAAGATCACTTTTCACACCTTTGTGAGTAACTTTGCCAAGTTCAATACGAGAGATGGAATAGCTACTCATTTTGAAACCCTCAAGGGTTGCATCTTGTGGAGGCTTGGCAATTTCTAAAAAATTTTGTCCTTTTTTCTCGACCAATTTCGAGAGGATCCTTGGCCTCTTAGGAGCCTTAGCTTTCACCAGCACTATTTTGCCAAAGTCGAAGTCATCTGGAGAGATGGCTAACTTCTTTCTTTTGGGTGTGAATGCTAACATCCAAGGCAGGAGAGAAGTACCCATTATAGCCATAGTTCCCTCAGTTGGTGTTACTACAGCGCTTCTACACTGCTAGTGGTGACAGTGGTCACAGTTGGAGTAACATGCAAAACTGTACCAACTACTGATTCTATCTCTTGTGTAGACATTCCCCCAGATTGAAAGAGGGAGATGAAAAACTTGGAATGGACCCAAAGGAGTGAGGAGTACCTACAAAAGTGCCCTAAGGATCACCAAATATAACCCTAGAAGGAGAGGTAGCTCTAGAAGAGGGAATAATGATAGGAGAGAGAGGAGAAGGGGAAGCCACAGGAGACTGAGGTGGAGAAGGAGAGATGCTTTTGAGTGGTTATGCTTCTCCATGTGAAGGTAGAGGTTTAGTGCTTGGCTGTTCTAATGGCTAGTCATCTATCTCCATTGGTTGAGCTACCTGTTCTTGAGAACTCTATTCTGTAGCTCTTTTAGCCACTAATTTTGACACCTCAATAGTCTTTGGCTTTTTGAAAACAAAGATGATTCTAGGCTTGTGAGGCCTAGAAGGGGAAGGAACATCACCTTTATTCTTGGTCCTGTTCTCTACCTTTTTCTTCATCTCTACTTGGTACTCGGCCTCAGATCCCATGATAAATTCTTTCAAGATGATCCCTTTGGCTACTAACCAATCATTGGTGTTAGCCAATATTGGTTCAAATCTTTTTCTCAGAGAAGTTAGTTCCTTTTGAGACCACTGAGTTGGAAGAAGAGGGGAGCCAACAACCTTTTTAGCCAAGTACCTGCTATTGATAATGTTCCTGTCGTTGACCAGACTGGAGGGGATCTCTGTAAGCCCTAGATATTCAATTTGCTCTAGGGTCAACCTGCAATAGTCCATTTTTTAAATTTCTTTGGCCATTCTCAGGTCTATCCAGATGTCCTCGATCATGGGCTCATGGAATTGAGTCGTCTACCTGATCTTATCCTTGACTCCCCTATAGTCAAATTTGTCTCTTCTTTTAAACTATTTCAGGATGACCATCTACATCTCTGTTTCCATGACTTTGGTTTTGGCTACTATTGCAATAGAGTACCTACCAATTTTGATTGGAAACCTAAAGCCTAGTTTTTTTAGCTCCATTTGTCTGGTATGCATGACAACCAGTTGTCATTAAAGCTCTATCAAAACTAATTTGTCAGAAGGGAATTTAGAGAGCATATAGGGGTAGCCTTGGAAAAAGCCAACAAAAAGATAACAAAAGGTGGGAAATTAGAGGAACATACACCCATAATCATTGACGACTGTCCAAGCCTTGTCTGATACTCTCTTTTGCTCAAGCTGAGGGTTAAAGAGGCATAAAAATATGGTAAAAAAAGCATCATTCACCCTTTTGAAATGGTAGATTGATCCTTGCAGAGTCAGTTGGGGGTAATATGAGTAGACTGGGGTGGTCTTTCTATCCCCTTCAGTTGCTTAACCTGGGAAGTTCCGCATTAAAGTAGCTATATACACAAGGTACGAGGTCATATAAAACTTAGAATAAGTCTGCACCTTGGTTAGCTATTCATGAAGGGCGTTTTTGATTTGTTCACCCCAAAAGATGACCTGCTTACCTTGGAAGATGATCTTAATGAATGGGTACAGCCATTCATGGAACTGTGAGGAAGACGAGAGGCCTCACACTCTACTAAGAAGAGTGATTAAGTCACCAACTTCTTTAATGAAGTCACTTCTTGGGAAGTTTTACAGCCATCTGTTGAGACTGGTTTTGGGTGCCTTAAGCCACCTATTGTTCATGACTTTCTTTGCCCTCTCAGGGTCTTTGTCATATTTTTTTTGGGCTTCTACGAAGTCAATCTTGGTTACTTCAGTAGATGGAGGGCACATGAAGACTTTGTCGATGAATTTGGGATCCATTCAAATTAACACATTACCACTAGTATTTGAGACTGACCTTGTCTCTTTATTGTAGAAGCGGGCACATTGGAGGATGAATTCTGTATGATGTGTTGCTACTAAAAAAGCTGTAACTATGTGGATGTTGCTTTCAATAATCCTTTTTTATTTTAGAACTTGGGTTGGTTGCCTTTGTTCATGCCACAAACTCAGCCATATCTACGTGGCCAATTTTAGTGTCCTGGATGTCGTCGACATTGGAGGTGACCAAAGTGATCGGGAAGACACCCTGCTACTTGTACTTCATTATCTTTGTCTTCTTAGGAGATACTTCTGACATTGGGACTGGTCTTGATCAGATGGGTGCTGATGAGCAAGAGCCTTTAGAAAGAATTATAGACATGATCACACAATTAGGGAAATGGGAGTGAGTTTTGGAATTCACATATCAAGCGATTATGATCATGGTAGGATGCCTTTAAAAGGCCAGGTCAGGAAAAGGTGCAGAAAAAGAGGCAAAAAGGGAAAGAAAGGGAAAAGACAAAAAATCCTTTAGAGTTAGAAAAATCCAGAGGAGGAATGCATGGGTGGTAAAAATTTCCGCCCCTACAGGTTGAAAAGATAGAGTGCAAGGGTGGCAAAATTCACTGCCCATGCAGGATTAGCCTGCACAAGTGGCAAATTTTGCCGCCCCTATAGTTTGGAGACACATGGGTAGGGGCTGCAAAATTTGCTGCCCCTACACATTGGGCGTGCTTTGGTGGTAAAATTTGCCATCGATACATGTTCCACAAGGAGGGTGCACACGCGGCAAAATTTTCTGCCCGTGAATGAATGAGTCAGTGCAGGCAGTGAAATTTGCCACTCGTGAAGCTGAAGAACAGGGGAGGCTGAGACGCATGGGCGGTGAATTTTGCCACCCTTGCGGGCTTTGAGAGGAAACTATGGGCAGAGGTGAAGGGTGACGAAAATCACCATTCCAAAATGGGAAGAAGAATGGGAAAGCCAATGTGGAGGGGGAGGGAAGGAAGAAAATGAAGAACAAAACACTAAACAACCTCTAAAAATTAAAAATAAAGGAAAGAAAAGAAGAAACAAAAGAAAATAAATGATAAAGACAAGACTAACCTGGAAAGCCATGCACGCCACAGGCTCAAATCCATGAAAATGCACCTCAAATCACTCGTCAGATCATCCAGATGTAGAAAGAAGGAGGAGAGGAGGAAGAATGAGAATAAATGATGCCCAAATCAGATTATATGGGGTGAAAAACACCCGCAACCACCTACCGCGTGTGGTAATAAATGCCGTGCACAAAAATTGAGGCATGCATGGGTGACAAATTTTGCCACCCTTGCATGTTCAGTTTAGTATAGATGCATGGGTGGAAAAATTTTCCGCCCTTGCAGGTCAGGATGTAGGGGTGGAAAAATTTTCCACCCTTGCAAGAAAAATGCAGGGGTGGCAAAAATTTCTGCCCTTACATTGCAAAGGTTAAAAATGCACTGGCGGCAAAATTTGCCGCTCGTGCATGAAAATGGAAGAAAAGACCAACTCTGGAAGAGGCAGTTTAGGGGAGGGGTTTCCTTGATCACAACGAGATTGTAACTACTCTCACGTTCCTAGGCCAAGATGAGAATGAATTCAAAACCCATCTCAAAAACAAACTTAGAGAGACAAAAGATGAAACAGACAAGTTTCGTAGGGGGTTGTTCCCAAAAATGGGCTCAGCTAATTTTGGAAACAACAGCTAGCATTACCAATTCATAAAAAGGGGTTAAAAAGTTTCTTTGAGAAGATTAACTTCATGAGGAGATTTGTACCAAATTTTCCCTCCTTGGCTATGCCCCCCACTACAATGTTAAAAAGGGAAATATTTTCAATTGGATGCAGGAAGGAAAAGAAACCTTTAGAGCCATAAATCAAGCTATCTCATAATCCCCTACCTTGGTTAACCGAAATTATGAGAAATATTTTGTTCATTACACATTTGGAGGAGAGGGGAGTATCTCAACAATTCTGACTCAATGTAATTAGGAAGACTTGGAACAACCGATATCTTTTTCCAACCAATCTTTGAAGGGTTATGAGGAAAATTATAGTTTCAAGGAGAATTAAGTATATATAGTTATCAAATCACTTAAGAAATTTAGGCATATGCTCTCCAATAACAAGGTACATCTGATGGTCAGTTATCAAAGCATCAAAGAATTCCTACTTAGTAGAGAGATAAACAAAAAATGAGGATGATGGATTATGAAGGTCATGGAATATGATGTTGACATCAAAATCACAAAGATGGTAAGAGGAAAAAAGATTGTGTGAGCAACTAGATACTGACATCAAAGCTATTAAATCAATCCTTGATGTAGTATATTCTCAAAAAATACCTCAACCAGGCAATCTACCCCCTTTTAATAGATGTATCTAAGATATGACTCATTTCTTGTAGACTAGTGAGTACCACTATGACTTCTCATAGTTAAAGAAGAGGTATTTTTGACTCCAATCAATCCCTTATGTCCTTATCAATGGGATTTTATTTAAAAAATATTTAAATGGAGTCTTGTTAAGATGTATTTAGCATGAGCAAGTCCCTAAAGTGCTCGAATAATTTCATGATGGACCATTCAGAGGCGATTTTTTGGCAAGGATTATGACTATTAAGGTAATTTAAGGAGGCTAATATTGGGATGATTTATTCAAAGATGCCCATCAATGGGTAAGGAATTATAAAAAGTGTGTTTGCTTCACTGGTAAGCAAAAGCTAGCTATACTTCCTCTCAAACTAATTCAAGTAGATCAACCATTCACACAATCGGGATTAGATTTCATTGGCATGATCAACCCACCACTTAACATAGGTCATAAGTGGGTCCTTATAGAAAAAAATTATTTCACATGATGGAATAAATTATTTGAGTTGAAGGATGCCATCAAAACATCCATTTTGGATTTCATGGACAACATAGTCTCAAGGTTTAGAGTCCCTCACACAATCATATCGGACAATGCTAAGGCTTTTATGGGGACTTGAGTTAGTGAATGGGCCATAAATCACAATGTGTACCTAAAGACATCTTTAAATTATTATCCTCAAATTAATGGCCTAGTTGAGTCCACCAACAAGAATTTAATCTGAATTATTAAATGAACTATGGAGGATAACTATAGAATGTGGCACATAAAAATGAGGTCCACACTGTGGGATGATATAATTACTCCAAAAAGAGCCATTGGTACTTCCCCTTTTATGTTGGTATATGGAAGAGAGGCTTGATTACCACTATCAATTGAACTAACCTCTCTATAACTCAATTACTAGTTGGACTTGATAGACAATGATGAGATGATGACCAAACTAGCTGAGCTCATGGAGCTTGAGGAAGTCAGGCATTAGTCAGTGAAAGTCTTAAAAGTGAATCAAGCACAAGTTAAGAGGAATTTTGATAATAAGGAAATTACAAGGAGTTTTAATAAGGGAGATATGGTTTTGAAGTAGGATGTAGATAGAGAAAAACTAGGCAATCACAACAAATTTGATGCAATATGGAGTGGTCCATACATCATCACTTAGTGAAAAAAGCTAAATGCATTTCAGCTCATCAAGCTTGATGGTGAATAATTACCAATCCCAATCAATGGGATATACCTCAAATCTTACTTTTTAGGCAAGGACTTACTCCCAAATATCTTAAAAATTTGTACATAATAGAGTTAATATATGTTATCAATAAGTGCTTTGGCATGTGTCTTAGTTTTTAGAGTTGTTTCTTTGATTTATTTACTTCTCTTTGGTTATTTGTTTTGTCTTCATGTCTTGGTAATCTCAAATATTTTATTTCTTAGGTTTTGGTTCCACCAACATGAAGTTGACTCCATATCTAATGTCTTGGAAGGCTACTAGTTTTGAATGATTAGCAAGCAATCATCCATAGAGGTCACCAAAAATGTTGATTTTTTTTGTCTCAAAATATATCATTACATTCATAACCTAAGGTAGACCCCTTTAAATTTTTATAAAATCCCTTAAAACCCCCAAGATTCCATCTCCCCTTTCCTCACAGAATCTATAACTCTAGAGGCAAATTGCACCATTGTAAAATTCTTTATGGGTTCTGAGACCCATGAGGCACCAAGACCCAAAGATGGAAAAATCCAAAAATCCCCATGCACTTTTCATTTTTTCAAAATATTCAAAATGTATGGTAGGTTCCAAATCCAACCATGTATCTATCTAGTGGATTTTAAAGCTTGATATACACTTTACATGTTGTAAAAATGTGTAATGTGCATGGTGAGCTCTAAGTCCTATTGAACACTAAACCTCCCCATGGAGAGTGGACTTACTCCAAGTAGGTCCAACCTCCATCGGTACATGTTCACCCTTTCTATAGGAAGTGAAGACCAAAGTGCACATTGCATGTCTTATAATATGCAAAGTGCTTGATAAAATTCATTCCCTTCCAACCCATTAAAATCACCCATGGAGGTTAGACCTACCTCAGACACCTCCAACCTCTACCCATCTAAATTCAAAGCATTATGTGGGAAGATAAGCTTGAAATTCATATTGCACATTTTTTACAACATGAAAAGTGTATAACAAACCTCACCTCCTGCCAATCCAATTTAAACTATAGATAATAAACCTGCTCTAAAAAGGTTAAACCTTCACCACCTACCACCATTAGCCATATTAATTATAGGGTTATGATATAGACATACAAGGGATTTTGTAAAGGATTATCATTTTTTTAATTTTCTAAGTGCATTTTGAGATAGTGTCTCTTTCACCTTCATTGCAAACTCTAAAGTTTTGTGCTTATACATTGAACACCCAAAAGATAGCGACTCCAAAATCAAATCCATGTCACTTGCATGAAAAAAATGGTACTTCTTGTGTCAATTTTTTATTCCAAGATTCCTTTTTTCATATAAGTCTTTTGAATTTTGAGGTTTCCTCAATTTTTAGGGGTTTCCTTTTAAAATCTAAATTGTAGTAGGTATTATTTGGCATTTTTAGGGTTTGTCTATTATAAGACAATTATTTTACTATTTCCTAAAGGTAACCCCAAGAATCTGGGGTTTTTTAGTAGGTTGTGTTTCTAGTTTTCATCTTCCCCTATCATTTTAAAAAAAATTTAATATCCATAAATACTTTCCATCAAAGAATATTCCCACTAGGATCCCTTTTCCTCCAATACACTATGGATAGCAGACATGCCTCTAGCACCTCCCACTTCTATTAGGAACTTAAAACCCCTGAAGCACCATAAAAGGTAGATCTATCTTAGGAAATTCCCACCTTTGCCATAAAATTCTAGCTCACACACACTACAGACACTAGACATGCTCCAAACACCTCCAAGTTCCGCTAGAAGAAATACATGCTCCAAGCACCTTCAGGTTCTTCCAACTTCTATAGTTTTTCATTCAAAGGATTTTTATGTGATCCCCATCCCTCTCAAAGAGATGAAGTTCAAATAAAAGGGCCCTAAAGTAGTTTCTTACCTATAATCCAACCTCATGGACATTAGTGATACAAACTTAGGTCATATTAACCTAAGAGACTTTTGGGTCAAGATCGAAGTAGGTTTAAGGAATGACTAGATACAGAGCATTTATGACTCTAGAATTCCACAAGTTGTAGCTTTCACTTTGACTATTCAGAGTCCCAAATTGATCTTAATAATAGCTCAACATTATGAACCTAATAAGAGACAAGTATATAATGATAAAGGAGAGAAAATGTTGAACCTTAACCCTAATTACATCAATACAGTATTTGCCATTCCTGAGTTTGAGATTTATTTAGATAAAAATCCCCAAACATGTGTAGAATTATATGAAGAGAAGAATGGTAGATGTTAGAAAATAATCAATAAGTAGTGGTTAAAGACCCCTAAACACTCTTCCACCAGACTACCCAAAAAATGTATAGGTCTAATTTCATAGAAGTGGGGGATGTTATAACATTACTACATAGAGTCAGTAATAGCCCTAATGCCTAGTGATATGAACAATGGATGTATCAATTTGTTTGGAATATATGAAAGAATAATTAGTAAATACATTGGGAACAATTAATCAATGGTTCTCTCCATCAACAATTATTGAAATTTCAAACCTCCAGTAAGTTTCACATGACATAATATGTTTTTTACATGTTGGCTAAGGGGAGATTATTCCCATGCCTAAATGTAGTGCCTGAAGAAATAAAAAGAGTGTATAACTACTACCCTAACCTCACCCTTCAATCTAATAAGCAAAAATTCAAAAGAGTTAATGATGTTTTCATCTACATCATAATCACTATATTTAATTTAGAGCTTAAGAAGGAAAGGGTTTACAGAGAATAAAAATAGGAAATTACTAAGTGGGGTTCATTATTTATAGAATTCCCCATATTTTCCTACATTAGGGTAGTAGGGTCCAGTGGTTGTCCCTACACCCTTACTCATTATGTAAGTGATAACTAGGCATTGTTGGAATTGGTGAGGTAGCTAGTAGAGGCCCATAAGATTATTTTAGATAGACAAAAGGTAGGAATACACTTCCCTATTTCTATTGCCATTATACATGCCAAACTCTTTTGAAGGCCAAATGTGTAGAAGTAAAAATGAGCCAAGTAAAATTAAAGACCCTAGAATCTAGGCCATACTTTGACCCTTATGGTAAAATCACCCATGCATTACACTTGGCATCATATGAACATGTGCCATACTATGAATATTATTGGGAGGATTGTGATGATGAAGAAATGGTCAAGATGAGGGACTATTTGAGAATGTCCCTTAAGTAGATAAAATATTATGACCTGGCATTGATTCCCAACATCTTAGAAGATGATACTTCTAGAGTAGATTCATTATACCTCACTCAAGTTATCATGACGCCCCTACCACTAGTCAAGTGCTCAGTTCTTGAATCATTTTCTCTATTGATAGAATATCCCATGTCATTAATAGGACCATTAATTGGATAAGGAGTAAAGGGGTACAAATCATAAGAGAGACCATAGGGGTCAAGGAAAATCTCTTGAAATTGAAAACTGATGGTATAACACCAAAAATGGTTGGCCCTAATGAGTCATCAATGGGACCTATGTAGAAGAAGAGAAAAACTAAGACTAAGGTTAGGAAAAGAGAGTCAAGCAAAGAAGGGGAAGCTACTAATGAACCCAAAGATATTTTATTAGAGAAGACACTAGAATCAGTACAAGGATCTACTACTTAAAATCCTATAATAAAGGCCCCTAAAGTGTTTGTTCCTCCTTTTCCTACCTTTATAGTTCAAGATGCTTCAACACTACCACCATCTGCCTCTCCTTCTCAAGAACCCTAGATTCTTATTGTATCACATGTTCTAGCTCCTCTCTCTCTACTCATTCCCAATTTATCTACCACTCTACTCACTTCAATTAGCTAAGTGAAGATAACATCAAAAATTCTGAGTACTCAGGGTTTCTCTATAGTAGGAATGTAAAGTCATATTCCACATTCCCTTCCTCCCACCTCTCCTTCCCTATTTTTCCCACTCCCACTTTCTATTCCATTCAAAATTCCTTCTATTTCATCACCATTGATTCCCAACACCACCCAATAATACATTATCTTAGAGTTAGTTATCTTGACTACCATCCCACAAATCACTCCAACCTCTATATTAGGTACCATTCCCTCTTCCTCTCAACCCACCATTTTTACCTCACCAACCTTGAGTGGACCTATGCATCTAATTGACATATATAGTTCCTTGGATTCTACCCTTCCATCAATTCCCAAATTCTTAATCCATACTTCTATTGCTCCCATTTCCTCCATTTTCACCATTTCACCCATGCCATTAGTTGAACTTGGAGTAACCCAAAAAATTGGTGCAACAATGAGTATGTAAGATATTGGTAAGGAATAAACTACATAGACACTTACTAAACAACCTACAATGTCATCTACTCAGGAGTCTTCTTTGGTCATAGTGTCAATTAATGCAGTCACATTAGCTATAGATTATTTGGTAACCATGCTAGATACATAGAAGGCTACCACTAGTTAGTTAGCCTAATCAGTATGGAAAAAGAGGAAAATAATGATTGACCCTAGAACCTTGAACTTTGGTATGTCAAAAGTAAAAAAGAAGACAAAATCTACATCCAAAACCCTCTCAACAACATTTATTGATAAAAGTGGGAGAGATATGTGGAAATTATGGTTCCCCCACTTGACAAACCAATAGGAGATCTTGTGGTGGTAAATTATTAGGTCTTTGAAATACACTTTGGTTGAAAAATGAGAGAGGGACTCAAACATAATATGCAATCAAGCATCGACTCTCTCTTTTAGAAGATGGACCATTATAAAGCCACCAAGGATGAAATCAAAAAGAAGGTGGATTAATTTTCCAAAACACTCAACCAATTTGTAAATCTTAGTGAAGCATCACAAAAACCTCAAGCAATGCAACCAATTAATCTATATCAAGCTATAATTGATTATGTATAAGAAATTGCTCACATGGGAAGGGATACTAAAGAATGGTCTGAGGAACTGATCACAAGTGGAAGTAGGGCCCTTACAAAAATGCTAGAGGATTATGGTATCATCATGAAGAAGAAGGAAATTATAAATTCATATATTAGTAGCTATGAAGAAGAGATTCAAATTTTAAACATGTATTATCCTAGGTTTATAGCCATAAAAAAATTGATACGAATACCCTCATCACTAAGAATATACTAAAGAATTCTACTATGCACGAGGAATTACACAGGGTTGCCCAATTTTGGATGAGAATAATGACTGAGTCTACTAAATAAGCCAAAGAGGCTCATGATAAAGGTACTGATGTGATGTATGAAATTGATGGCATGATGAATTTAATGTCATTTCAACCACTAGATGATGCCAGTAGTCTCTACTAGGTAGAATAGATATAGGGACATTTTAAATCAATAGTTGAAAAGGAGTCTAGAAAGGACATAGTTTTTCTCTTGAGTTCAATTCATAGGTTCATAAAATATGAAAAGGTAATTTATTGAATGAAAATCGAGATGCAGGGTATAAGAACCTTCCAAAGAGAGTTATTCAATGTATAGGTAGATAATGTAGCTTCTAATGTTTAATCTTATGTACCAGATGAATAAATAATATAGGAAATATTTGAGGCCTTTGATGTCTACTTAGACAAGCAGTGAGCAAAAAATGATAAAAAAGCTGAAGCTAGCTTAAAGACTACTTAATTTTTCCTATCTTTCTCAGATAGTTTAAAATCTTGATATCATGTGTAGTTTTATTTTTGATGACATTTTAATTGTAATTTATAATTATGAAGTACAAATATGTATTTTTTATAATTCTTTTTAAGAAAGAGTGAACATGTATTTTTTCACTTTATATCTTTTAAATATGGGAGTTGCAAAAATTAAGTTGCAAATTTCACTTTCTATCTTGATTAATGTGAAATGAAAAGTGTAAAGTCATAAAAGCAAAATACATGGCCCCTTTTGTAAAAATGATAAGGCTTAGATTTTGAAAAGTCTCACTTAGTCTTACACACTAGGGTTTGTATGTAAAAGAGTTTTAAAAATTTATTTTCAGTATTATCTTTTCCTCCTAAAGACCAAGTTATTTTTTTGCACCACCTCTTACATGGAGAGTTGTTTCCATCCATCATCAAAGGAGCCTTTCATGAATATCTTTAACCATACCCAACTCATGCATGTTATTTTATAGTCTTTCCACAAGTTTAGAAATGCTAGTAAAGGATGGACTTGATCATTTTGCTTGAGGGTTCCAGATTGCATGATCTCCTTTAACTAGGTTTTCAAGTTATACTAAACTACATCTCATCTATGAGAGATTTTGTATAAGAATGGGTAGATCCCATGGACCAATTTATCTTTTTGTTATTAGTGATATTTTTTTACATTTTGAATGTATTTACTATAAGCTGTGTTGTTCCCAAAGTCTGTCACTCATTTTTGGGACAACACATAAACTATTTTTGGGCCTACAAGCCAAAAATTTCTCTCTTCCCTTTGTAGATTAAAATACTTTACATTTTATTTTGAGTTTCAGTTGTGCGCTCCAATTTTTGTCCTTGCACGTTTCAGTTTCGAGGCAATAATGGTTATGAAATAGGGCACAGGTTTTTCATTTTGCCTAAAGTTTTGTCTAAGTCTCAGAATCAAGCAGAAGTTACCAAGTGTCATCTGATGGGACACATTATAATTTGTTTGTAAAAAGTAGCGAAACATGCCATGTGTCCCGTTATAACTCAATAGAGCATGACAAGTGTTTGCATCTGCATTTTAAGTTTCGTATAAGTTTTAAAGCTTATTTCAATAAGATTCTCTTAGAGTTCCATAGAGGGTACCAAGTGGCAACTATGGAAGGTTTTAATAGGTTTTTCTAAATGCAGTGAAAGTCACCACATGTCACTTTTAAAGCTTAGCAGAAGCTGCCAAGTGTCAACATCCACAATTTCTTCCTTTTGTTTCGTTATTGAGTAAGGATTGTGGTGGGCCCCAAGTGAGTTGCTAAAGTAAGTGGAGTGTGCAAAGTGTCATCATTTGTGTGAATCCAAATGAGTCCCAAATGTTTCTATAGTGTTTTTAAAGCTCAGTGGAAGTCGCCATGTGTCATCTTTTGTAGGACTCTCAAAAGGTATCTAAAGGTTTTATAATTTAAGTGGATGTTGCCAAGTGTCCTCACCTATTTCGTAATGGGAAACATAACATGTCACTTTTTAAGATAAGAAAAAAGTGCCACTTGTCCCCTTTCCCCTTTTGAAGCTGCTTAGGCAAGAAGTGTTGTGGGTTCCATTTTCTATAAGTTGATAAAGTTTCAAAGTAGTGGACTGTGAAAGATGTCAAAGATGGAACACTCCCAATATAAAGACACAGTAAAAAGGATGAAGCCTGATGGAAAGCAGCCAAAGCAAGAAAGGTAAATGAAGGAATTGTTAAGGATGATGATGGGCCCATAGCTGTCAAATTTAGGACAACCAACTAGTCATTAGCTTTTAAATGATGATGGACCCAAATATGTCAAATTCATGGCAATGAAATAGCCATTGATCTTTGCAAGCTTAAGTGTGGACCTGAATGCTTTCAAAGGCCTTAAGGCAAAGGCCAAAAGGAAAAACCACCAAGAAGAGAAGCCAAAAGAGCTAGCCAAGCTGAGAAAATAGCCCCAAAAGCTCAAATGCTAGGAAATGACAAAACCAGAAAGGAGAAAAGATAGCCCGAGAGCTCAAATCATAGCAGATACGGGGAGAGGCTAAAATATCTACATAGTAGTTATTCCAGTACTCTTAAAAGGTATCTAAAGCTTCTATAAGTTAATTAGATGCTACCAAGTGTCCTCACCTATTTCATAGTGGGAAACATCATGTGTCACTTGTTAAGATCAGTGGAAAGTGCCACCTATCCCCATTCCCCTTTTGAAGCTGCTCAGGCAAGAAGTGTTGTGGGTCCCATTTTCTGTAAGTTGATAAAGTTTCAAAGCAGCAGACTGTGATAGATGTCAAAGATAGAGCACTCCCAATACAAAGACATAGTAAAAAGGATGAAACCCAATGGAAAGTAGCCAAAGTAAGCAAGAAAGCTGAAGGAATTGCTAAGGAGGATGACGGGCCCGTAGCTGTCATATTCAGGACAACTAACTAGCCGTTAGATTTTAAAATATGATGGACCCAAAGATGTCAAATTCAAGGCAATGAAATAGCTATTGATCTTTACAGGCTTAAGCATAGACTTGAATGCACTCAAAAGCCTTAAGGCCAAGGCCAAAAGGAAAAACCATCGAGAAGAGAAGTCAAAAGAGCCAGCCAAGTTGGGAACATAGCCCCAAAAGCTCAAATGCCAGGAAGTGAAAAAAATAGAAAGGATAAAAGATATGCTAAGGGCTCAAATCAAAGTAGAAAGGGGGAAAGGCCAAAATATCTACACAGTAGTTATTCCATTAGGTGGAATAGTCTGCAAAGTAGATATTTTGACTGGCAGACATTGAAGGTGTGACCTATTGGGGTCCATTGGAGTAAAGACAAAATGGATAGCTATGCTGACATTAGAGGGGATAGACTAGATGATCAAGACCTAGGGGAAGACATATGATATGAAATGACATGCCATAGTTAAGGCAGCCACCCTATTTCCAACATGGTCCTTTGACAAAACTGAAGGCACATTCAAAGCATTGAATACAACATGGGTCACTCCATGGAACAAAGTGCTAGTCTTTTCTGGCCTGCTATATATTGTGAATCCCTTCTATTCACCAGGAGGGGATCTTTTTGATTAAAAAAGAAGCAAAACTCTGCCCAAATTGAGAGGCTATCACTGAGACTTTGAGCTCAGGTTAATCATTTTTCTTTGTGTGAATGAGAAAGCAAGTTACTTTCAAACTTTGTGCTGTCATAGCCTGTATAATTTAAGAGACTATTTTTATGTCTGTCTTTTGAATGTGTTCTTGTCCATTTAATGAAATAAGTAGAGCTAGTGGAGATAATCAAGAAGGTGCCCTAAAGCCAAATGTGGGAAGACTTTGTGCTATCTACAATTGCCTTTAGTGTGTTTCTTTATTTTTTTGTTTATGTGTAAAATACCATGGGATGACTTTGTGCCCTCATTATCTTTCATATTTCACTCTTTGGGTAGCTGAAGTGGAGACTTTGTGCTACACTTCATTCTGCTGGTTACTGTATCTTGTTACCAGTCACTTATCATACCTGAAAGAACTCTTGTTGTTCCCTGTAAGACCACTTCTAAAATAGGAGAAGTACCTGCAGTGTCTTCACCAAGATTTCTCTTTTGTCTGTGAACATCATCTCTAAAAAAAGAGAGATGGATGGTATAATCCTACCCCTAAGTGTTATTTTTTGCTTATATTTATAGTATATAGCTCCTCATATTCAATAGGAAACCTCCCCCTAATGAGAGGAGAGATTTGTCCCCTTTTGATGTGGTAAACCTGCACACTTATCTAACCAATCTCCCTTACTATGGTTGATCAGACCTATTTTGCTCATCGGTTAGCTGGTTGACATAATATTCACCCAACAACTTTTTGGTGACTCTGCTAGGGAAGGTTATGTGTAATCTAAAGCCTCAAGCTTTAGATTAAAGTAGTTATTACCTTTATCCATTATATATATACATACATACATACATACATACATACATACATATATATATATATACATATATATATGCATATATATATATACATATATATATATATATATATACATACATACATACATACATACATACATACATATACATATATATATATATATATATATATATATATATATATATATATATATATATATATATATATATATATATATATATATATGGTGACTCTCATTTGGGTCTTACCCATTATTATTATAGCCTTATCCATTTTTGTTATATAATCTAGTCTACAAACCAGATCTACTGGGGAAGAACAAGCAGTTTGAAGCCTCAAGCTTCAAGGTGAAGCATGACCATTTCTTTCCCATTTTTATCCTATAATCTAACAACTCCACATTATACCAGAAGTTAGAGAACCCAAGGTGTTGTTGACCCGGTCTTTGAAATTGTGCAACAAGGAAATTTTGATTTGTTTCCTCTATAACCTCAAGTTTAACGATCCAGGAGTGTTCCTCCCATCCATACCAGGTCACCAATACAAGGTAGATCTTCTTTTTCTACTATCACCAGAGCTTTACCTATACATACTTCACCTAGATTTGTTATCCCTACTTTCCATAATCCAATCATAGTGATTCAAGGCCCTTGGGGTAACTCTTTTGGCCGACTTAATCTAACTCCACCTCTACACGAGCTTCTATGTAGTTCAAGGAAGAATTTTTACAACTTCTTTGGTGATGGAAGAGTTCACCCTAATGAACATATTTCAGCCTTTAGCATAGCTTGTGGTGTGATAGGCATGGAATTTGAGGACGTGGTAGTCAGGCTATTTGTGGAGACACTACAAGGTGCTACTACATATTGGTTCTACCATCTATATGCTCGATCAGTGACTAACTAAGACACTCTCAAAGCCAAATTCAAAGCAAGGTTTAAGCCTATAGAAGATGTGCATGCCTTGCTGGCCTAGCTCACATAGATGAAGAAGGAGCCTCATGAACCTATGAGGGATTTTTTTGCAAAGTTTGACAAGCTGAGGAACCAGATTCTTACCATTGCTTAGCCAACACCTAAAAATTTCAAATGGTTCTTCATCAACTCACAAATGCCTGAAGTGAGTTTTTTGCTGAGACGTGTTGGCCACATAGACCTTGCTACTACTCAAGACTTAGATACTGAGGTAGAAGATGACCCTGTCTTGGCAGGAAAGATAAGGAGAGAGACCATAATAAAGGTAAATCCTCTTCATCTTTTGAATACTCACCTATAGCCACCATTGATCTAATGGTGCAGAAGTTGGCCAATGAGTTACTTGCTCTTAGAAAGCAAATGGTGCAAGGGATGTCATCTGCTCCTTCATACAGAGATATGCCAAGGAGAACATTTCAGAATCAGTCATACCAAGGCAATGTTTCCAGGAATCAAGGACAACCAAATCATCTTCCTCCCCCACGGGGGAACCTAGCCATTGAAGATCCTCCAACCAACTCAGTAGTCATATATATCTAGAAATAGAACATGAATCCTCTTTCCAACCTAAGTTTGATCAAGAAAATGATGCTGATCTCTTCACGGAGGACCAATAAAAATTAGCTAGTGACTCCAACATTGGTTTCTTGAATTATCAAGATGAACCTAGAAGTGAAGGTAAAGCAGCTGAGGGATCATATGCTATATTCACACAGTTTAAAAACTAGTCAGCCCAACAAGATGATAAAGAAAAGATAGAGGAGCAATCTCAACCTACAATTTCAATTGCTAAGTGGGGAACCACCTTGCCTTTCCAACCTAAAGACCAAGTGATGGCTAAAAAAGTAAGCGCTCCAAACTTGCCTTCACCTTCAATTTCAAATTTGTAGATCAGTCCTCCTCTTAAAAACTAGAAGGATGAACTCCCTTCCCCTCTTCATAGTTCATTTCAGACATTTGACATAATTGACCATGTCAAGAAAATTAAGATCCAAATATCTGAATTTGAATTTCTGCAATCCAACCCTGATCAGTTGGATAAATTGGTTCAATGTGTAAAGAACCAAACCATCCCAAAAAGACAAGAAGCTAAGAAGGTAACTCATGATCCCCTAAGGAACATGTCTATCCCAAACAACCTTGTCATTACTCCTCCTATTTCCCCTGGGAAAATAGAGCCTTTCTATGTTTTCCTATTGATAAACAGTCACAAGCTGAGCAATTACATCATTGATTCTAAAGATTTAGACAATGTCATGCCTACCAAAGTGGTAGAATCCCTTGGTCTCACACCGACCAAGACATTTGGGCGATGTTTCTCCATGGAGAATAAGTAAGTGCCACTACTAAGACAAATCAAGGATGATCTGAGGTCACTTAAGCCTAAAGAAATCTGCCATGACATTCCTCTCAAAAATGATTTATTGCCTTACAAGCAAAAATCTAGTAAGTATAATCCAAAGATATCAGGTACTATTCTATTTGAAATACAAAAAATGCTAAGTGCCAGGATAATTTTCCCAATCCATCATTCCACATGGATTGTAAATATAGTCTCTATAAGGAATAAGAATGGTGAAATTCACCTTTGTGTGGACTTTAAGAATTTGAATCAATCATCCTTAAAGGATAACTATCCTCTTCCCATCATTAATCAAGTGCTTTAGACAGTGGCCAGTTCAGAGATGTTATGAATGCTAGATGGCTTCTCAGGATACAATCAAGTTGCAGTTGGTGAAGTAGACCAGCAAAAGACTACCTTCACCACACCTTGGGGCACCTTTGCTTATCAAAGAATGCCATTCGGCCTTATTAATGCTAGTGCCACTTTTTAAAGAGAAATGGACCTTGCATTCAAGGATAAAATGGGTAAATTCATTATAGTTTATCTTGATGATTTAACAATCTTTTCTAAGCATCACTTGGATCATGTGCACCACTTGCAACAAGTGCTAGAATGCTACCGTCAGAATGGCATTTCTTTAAACCCTAAGAAATCTATTTTTAGAGTGATAAAAAGAAAGCTTCTCGAACACATTATGTCCAGAGAAGGCATAATGATTGACTCAGATAGAGTCAAGTCCATCTAAGAGCTTACCTTTCCCATGAGTAAGACTGTGGTTCATTCTTTCTTCAAAAAGTGAATTTCTTATGAAGGTTCATTCCTGAGTTCATTGAGAAGACTCGTCATATTGTAGATATGATGAAATGAAAGGCCACTTTTAGCTAGACTGAAGAAGGCAAATTAGCATTCTAGGACATCAAGATAGCCATTGCTCATGCCTCAATTCTGGTTTGTCCAGATTATACCAAGGATTTCATCATGTATAGTTATGCTTCTAAACACATACTTTTAGCCATTCTGGTTCAAAAAAATGAAGAAGGTGTGGAATCTCCCATTTCCTTCATGAGCTATCCTCTCAAAGCTCATGAGCTAAAGTATTCAAACATGGAGAAGCATGATTATGTAGTGGTTAAGGTAGTGAATCATTTTTTCTTTTATATTCTAAATTCCCACACTACTACCCTGGTTCCTGACACCATAGTCAAATCCATATTAACTTAGTAGGAGTTTGGAACCAAAAGGGGGAATTGGATTACTAAAATCTAGGAGTTTGATCTAGTTATCAAACTAATGAAGCTGGTGTGAGAAAAGGACCTTTGTCAATTGATTGCTGACAATAGACTAGAAGGAACAGAGCATGAAGAAGAAAAAATTAAAGACACACCAACAGTCCTTTTTGTCTCCACTACAAATGAGTGGTATTCAGATATTGCTCATATCCTTACTTATGGTCAGTGTCCTATGCACCTATCTTATAAATAAAGAAGGACTATCGAGTTGAAAGCTACCAATTTTATCCTTTGGGACAATGGCCTGTACAAGAGGAGCCTTGATGGAGTGTTCCTTCGCTGTGTAGATAAAGAGTAACAAAACCAACTTTTGAGGTCCTTCCATAATCTGCCCTATGGAGGATATTGTTTTGCTCCTGTAACTACCCACAAGATTCTTAGAGATAGGTATTATTGGCCTAATTTGTTTTAGGATGCATACAAATGGGTATAAAGGTGTGAATTGTGCCAACAGCTCATTGGAAGACCCAAGTTAGCTGCCCTGCCTCTTAAGCTAATAGTGATAGAAGAGCCATTTCAGTAATGGGGAATCAATTTTATTGGTGCTGTTAACCCATCTTCAAGTGTTGGACATGATTATGTCCTTATAGACATAGATTACTTCACCAAGTTGTTGGAAGCAATTCCAATCAAGCATGTTACTTTAGAAGTGGTGTGTAATTTGCTCAAGGAGAACATCATTTCTAAGTTTGGTGTCCCGACCAAGATTGTCACTGATAATGTAGCTTGTTTCACTTCTCATGAGATCACTCAATTTTTTTTTACTATGGGATTACCCTCTCCCACTCCTTTGATTATTTCTCTTAAGGGAATGGCCAAGCTGAATCAAGCAACAAGAACCTGGTGACCATCATCAAGAAGCTGGTGGATGACAACCAAAGGACATGGCATAAAGCATTGGTTGATGCTTTATGGGTAGATAGAATTACACCAAAAAGGGCAATTGGTATGTCTCCTTTCCAACTTCTTTATGGTCTCAATGCTGAGATACCAATTACTCTAGAATTGCCAACATTGAAATTGGCTAAGGCAATTGAGGATCAAACATATGAAAGCTCTATTAATAAGAGGATCATGTGCTTGACTGAGTTAGATGAGTAGTGAACTATGGCGGTGGAATAAATTTATATGCATCAAAGTTTGGTGAAGAAACTCTTTGACCAGAAAGTAAAAGACTGTGATTTCTAGTTTAGAGATCAAGTCCTGTTGTAGGACAAGAGGAGAGAACCAAAGGGAATGCATGGGAAGTTTGATTTCCTATGGAGAGGCCTGTTCACTATCCATGAGCTCAATGGTGAAAATATTTGCCTGTTGAAGTATCAAGATGGCAAGCCCTTTTCTTTGCCTCATAATGGGCAACATTTGAAGCACTTTAACTCTTAAAGTATAAGATAAGATCATCTGTACATGTGTATATTTGTATAGTCTTTAGTTTTGTTTTGTGATTTTCCTTTTCATTTTCATTTTTGGCACCTTGATTTCTTGTTGATTAGCATGACTTCATAGCCCAATGGCACACTTTAAGGCACTAGAGATTTTGGTCTCTACTCCCCTCAGTTATTCCAAAATCTCAACTAAAGGAAGTTCCCCAACTAGAGCTAGTTGTTGTTCCCAAAGTTTGTCACTCATTTTTGGGACAACACATAAACTATTTTTGGTCCTACAAGCCAAAAGTTTCTCTCTTCCCTTTTTAGAGTAAAATAATCTACATTTTATTTTGAGTTTTAGTTGTACGCTCCAAGTTTTATCCTTACATGTTTCAGTTTTGAGGCAATAAGGGTTATGATATAAGGTGTGGGTTTTTCATTTTGTGCAAGTTTTTCATTTTGCCTAAAGTTTTGTCTAAGTCTCAAAGTTAAGCGAAAGCTACCAAGTGTCATCTTCCAATACACATTATAATTTGTTTCTAAAAAGTAGTGGAACATGCCATGTGTCTTGTTATAACTTAGCAGAGCGTGATAAGTGTCTGCATCTACATTTCAAGTTTCTTATAAGTTTCAAAGCTTCTTTCAATAAGCTTCTCTCATAGTTCATGGAGGGTGCCAAGCAGAAATTGAGGAAGGTTTTAATATGTTTTTCTAAATGTAGTGGTAGTCATCACGTGTCCCTTGTAAAGCTCAGTAGAAGCTGCCAAGTGTCAACATCCATAGTTTCTTCCTTTTGTTTCATTATTGAGTAAGGACTATGGTGGGCCTTGGGTGAGTTGCTAAAGTAAGAGAAGTGTGCCAAGTGTCATCATCTATGTGAATCTAAATGAGTCCCAAATTTTTATATAGTGTTTCTAAAGCTTATCGGAAGCTGCCATGTGTCATATTTTACAGGACTCTCAAAAGGTATCTAAAGCTTCTATGAGTTAAGCAGATGCTACCAAGTGTCCTCACCTATTTCATAGTGGGAAACATCATGTGTCACTTGTTAAGATTAGTGGAAAGTTCCACCTATGCCCATTCCCCTTTTGAAGCTGCTCAGGCAAGAAGTGTTGTGGGTCCCATTTTCTGTAAGTTGATAAACTTTCAAAGCAACAGACTGTGATAGATGTCAAAGATAGAGCACTCCCAATACAAAGACATATTAAAAAGGATGAAGCCCAATGGAAAGTAGCCAAATCAAGCAAGAAAGCTAAAGGAATTGCTAAGGAGGATGACGGGCCCATAGCTATCATATTCAATACAACCAACTAGCCGTTAGCTTTTAAATGATGATGGACCCAAAGATGTCAAATTCAAGGCAATGAAATAGCTATTGATCTTTACAGGCTTAAGGTAGACTCGAATGCATTCAAAATCCTTAAGGCCAAGGCCAAAAGGAAAAACCATCGAAAAGAGAAGTCGAAAGAGCCAGCCAAGTTGGGAACATAGCCCCATAAGCTCAAATTCCAATAAGTGACAAAACTAAAAAGGAGAAAAGATATCCCAAGGGCTCAAATCAAAGTAGAAAGGGGGAAAGGCCAAAATATCTACACAGTAGTTATTCCATTAGGTGGAACAGTCTGCAAAGTAGATATTTTGACTAGCAGACATTGAAGGTGTGACCTGTTGGTCTCCCTTGGAGTAAAGACAAAATGGATAGCTATGCCGACATCAGAGGGGATAGACTAGATGATCTAGACCTAGGAGAAGATATATGATATGAAATGGCATGCCATAGTTAAGGCAGCCACCCTATTTCCAGCATGGTCCTTTAACAAAACTAAAGGCACATTCAAAGCATTGAATACAACATGGGTCACTCCATGGAACAAAGTGCTAGTCTTTTTTGGGCTGATATATATTGTGAATCCCTTCTATTCACCAGGGGGGATATTTTTGATTAAAAAAGAAGCAAAACTCTGCCCAAATTGAGAGGCTATCACTGAGACTTTGAGCTTAGGTTTTTAATCATTTTTCTTTGTTTGAATGAGAAAGCAAGTTACTTTTAGACTTTGTGTTTTCATAGCCTGTATAATTTAGGATACTATTCTTATGTCTATCTTTTGAATGTGTTCTTGTCCATTTAATGAAATAAGTAGAGCTAGTTTAGATAATCAAGAAGGTGCCCCGAAGCCAACTGTGGGAGGAATTTGTGTTGTCTACAATTTCCTTTAGTGTGTTTCTTTATTTTTCTATTTTAATGTGTAAAAGACCTTGGGATGACTTTGTGCCCTCATTGACTTTCATATTTCACTCTTTGGGTAGTTGAAGTGGAGACTTTGTGCTACACTTCATTCTGTTGGTTACTATATCTTGTTACTAGTCACTTATCATACCTGAAAGAACTCTTATTGTTCCTTATAAGACCACTTTTGAAAGAAGAGAAGTACCTATAGTGTCTTCACCAAGATTTCTCCTTTGTCTGTGAACATCATCTCTAAAAAAAGAGAGATGGATGGTATAATCCTACCCCTGAGTGTTATTTTCTACTTATATTTATAGTATATAGCTCCTCATATTTAATAGGGAACATCCCCTTAATGAGAGGAGAGATTTCTCCCCTTTTGATGCTTTAAACCTGCACACTTGGCTAACTAATCTCCTTTGCTGTGGTTGATCAGACCTATTTTTCTCATCAGTTAGCTGGTTGACAAAATATTCACCCAACAAGCTATAGCCTTTGGAGATAAATAAAGTTGAGTTTTTCCTTTCTTATCTTTGAAATCACTATGTCATGCGATTTATTTGATCTTTTTTGAAATCCCTATTTTTTATTTCATTTTCAAGATAAATCATTTGTGGTAATTTTTACCCTCTTGATGTTATTGGTTGAAATAAAGATTTCTTCTTTTTGTTGAAAAATAGCTAAGATTACCTCTGACTTCAAATGTACAAAAGTTTATGTTTAAAGTAACTCAATATATTTTATACCCTATTATGTTCTCAAATTAAGCATTTAGATCCACTACACGAATCTAATGAAATCACTAGTTTAAGATCCAAAAATCACTAAAGAATGAGATTTTCACAAAATTAATATTTTATCAATTTACATCAGAATTTAGTGAAAGATAGCTAGACTTATCTAGAGATTAACCTAAAATTGCTAAGGTCCCATGACTTTGGAACTTTTTCCATTGTTTCATTAGGCACCTTCATAACAAGCTACAATATCAAGACACGTGCAATCTTATGTGATAACAGGGCCTACCCCCTCACTTCAGAATCTCATAGTGATAAGGGTGTCAAGTGATTTGTCAATGTATACCATTAACTAGGTATTGATACTTGGATAGAAAATAAATTTGGCTTCCCCCTTGGTGATGAAATCCAAGTAGGTAGGCCCTAAGAAGATAAGTGTTTAAATGCATTTTTAATGTTAAGTGGTTTGACAATGTGTGAAAAAGAGTAAAATAGTGTGACTAAAATGGTAATTAGAAAAACCACCTATTTATACTATGTGAGTTACTTTAAGCATGCAAATAACTAAAAAGGAAATGTGAATTAATTACTAGCAAATAATTATTAATTCCTTGAATAAGAATAGTATAGAGTTAGGTCATGTGACACTATATGCATAAAATATAGAATAGAGTTGACTAATTTGTTATTATTCTACAAAAGTATCATCTATAATAAAAAAGTCAAACAAGCTAACTATATCTCTTAGATAAAAGAGAGATTACATAACTAAGTTGAGCAGGTCAACTTAGATATAGGTTTGTAGTTTTGAAGTCTACTAACTTGTGAAAAATAGAACTAAAAAAAATATTAAAATGATAGAGAGAGGAAAGAAAGGAACCTTGATGTGATTGAAGATGATTTAAATTGAAAATTTTATGCTATAATGATTTTAGTTACTGCTTTCAATATTTGCAAACTAGGTTGACTGGTTAAATAGAGTTATCTAAGACCTACATAGATATAACAAAGTTATTTTGAAGTGATTGTGTGTTAAACATGTGCACATAAAGTTAGAACTAAACCAACTAGTTCAATATAATAATGTAAATATGGAAAAATATAATAAAATGATAAAAATAATGGCATTAAGAAAAACCTGTAAGGGTTAGATTCACATTAGGTTTACCATAATGTATGCAAAGGGAAGTATAAATGATATATAAATCAATCCTAGCTTAGAGAAGATAAATCCTACTCACACTTTGATTTTTGACACATTAGATATTTAGGGTCATGACCAAGATGGATCTGACATACCTAGCCAAAGGATATATTATCATAATAAATTCACTAGAGAGGGTTCCAAATCCTCTAGTTAATCAAAACTATGCAATAACCCTAACTAGGTCCTATGTTTTCATATTCACTAGACTAATAACAAGTAAAGTATAATATATTGCTCACCAAATCTTATGGCACAAAGTGGGGGTAATAAAAATTAAAAATAAACATGTATAAAAGACATATACTCATGTTAATGTATGCAAAATCCTAATGCATGGTAGAGAAGTACAAATGCATATTTATATACTCTTACAAAGGAGAAATAAAGTTAATAATATTTACCTTTGAAGACAAACCTGCTAAGTCTCAATCTCTCCCTTGGCCAAGGTTTTTCACCAGAGTTTGTTATGGTATGTAAGGATGATAAGGATAAATCATATCTAG
This sequence comes from Torreya grandis, assembly GCA_037957365.1. Lineage (NCBI taxonomy): Eukaryota > Viridiplantae > Streptophyta > Pinopsida > Cupressales > Taxaceae > Torreya > Torreya grandis. Next base: position 2,039,622 of record JARHVA010002871.1, read on the forward strand.
CCTACACAACCTATCTATACATCCAAAAGACTTCTCCATAATATAATATTTGTATCTCCAAAAAAAGTATGAAACCCTAATCTATGTTCCTAAAGTAGAATGGTGGATAAGAAAATACACAAAATATATCTCTTCTTCTCTTCCCTTAGAAATGATGAAATGGATGTGTTTATATAAATGGATATAACCCTAGTCTTTTTTGAAAGTTAATCTAATAAGGTTGACCCAATCGACATTGTATCATTATTGACATAAACAAATTAGGTCTTGGTCTAGGTCAGCCAAGGGCTGACCTAGACTCTAAATAATTTTTATCAATTAGAGTATAAGGTTGATGGGGTTGATAGTGTAATGGAAACTATAAAAAAGGATTTTAGGGTAGGAAATGGCTAATGAATGTGGAAAATGACTATAGGATGGTGCGAATTAGGAGGAAAATCTTAGGGTAATGTTTTTAGGAGATGGATGTGTAGATAACAAGTGATAATAAATGACAACAACCTAGCAAAGAATTAATGGTCTACTCACCCCTTTCCCGGTGCACCCCTTAAGGTATACACTCAGAGAGATTGAGACTCGATGGGTTCTTACAAAAGAGAAATCATCAATAATTGATAAAGTTTGAAAATATTATGTGTATATACTACCTACATATCTCAAACAGACCTCAATCCAATGTGGTTCTCCCTCCTAAGGTGATTGTGTGATACATGATTATACAACTATATGAATTAGAAGATTGATTGAAATGCTTCACAATGGATATCCTTGACCTAAAATAATATATATTTAGACTTGTATTATGACATTTATAATGCATCAAAATTAAATTTATAAGACATAGCATTCTTTTTCTTAGTTTGTAATAGAATTTTTAAGTGATTGTTAAATTGATCAATTATTTTATTTAGTGGCCTTGATATGCTTATATAGGGGAATATTTGAAATATTTTTGATAATTGACTTTTAAAAATGAATAGGAAAGCCATTTAGAACCATATTTATTTCAAAACATGATCGTTAGAGTGAGGATGGATAAGGATGGACTAGTGGACAAGGTTATATGTGACCTTATCCTACTTAACATAGACATTTCCCAAAAGGATAAAGACTACTGGAAAAAGTTTGACAAGACCCTATGGACTGAATAGGGTTGAATAACTTTGAAATAGAAATGCACGTATGATATTCTTAGTGTTTTCAAGATAGTTTATGCTCTCTTTATAAATTTTAAGCTATGGAAATGGTGAATAGACCAAGAGAGGTAAGGATGTCAAGATTAAACATTGTCAAACACTTAATGATTAATTGTATGTGTCTACATTTTCCCTTACTTTATTCTAGTAATGAAATGAAGTGAAATTAATAAAGTAAAGTAGATACAAACTTGAGTGTGGATAAATATTTTGTATTTTTATATGAAGCTTGATCATACAAAATGCCTTATTACAAAACCTATAAAAATTACATTAAAAGTTAAAACTATCCATATTTGAAAATTGAAAATATGAAACTTACAATTTGAAATATTTGAAAAGAGGAAAAAGTGTAGACATAAAAGTGTATGTAATATAATTCACAAGTAACTTGAAAATAGATAAGTTCCCCCCCTTGTTGAGGAATTTGGAGAAATATTTATTTTGTGGTGAATTGAGAGTGATAAAGTCTTAATTTAGAAACCATTGAATGCTCTTGAGTTGGAAAGATTATAAGCTCCAAATCTCATTTGATTATGTAGATTACTCTTTAAAATAATTGAATGGGTCCACCAAATGTGGATTATTAAATACAAAAAGTGTAACCATGTATGTTGAGTACCTCTAGGCTCTACCTTAGCCCATTTGCAACATGAATATGAATCACATAAATATAAATGGATCTAGATTATATTTAAAATTTTACACTTTAAAATTTTGAAAGTTTTGAAACTTGAAAAATATGAAATTTCCATGTAGGAACTTGAACATGAATGAGTATGATGCCCCACGTACTTTATTAAATTGATATTACATGCCATTTAAACTTGTAACTTTTTTAAATCTACAATATTTTTGAAATTTTCCACTTGTAACTATAGGAATGAGTGCACATACATGTCACATGCCCACACAATCTAAAAATTATTAATCATGCTATAATTTTTGAAAGTATATAGTGACATAAATCTAAATTTTATTCATGAGGATTTGAATTATCAAGACAAGCCCATTGTGATGCCACATTTTTGAGATGAGAGATGTAGCCTACAAGTCACATATCTCAAAATAAAACATATGTTGAAATATAAAATCATGTAATAACATTTGAACCTTTGGATTGGATTTATTTATAGTATTGAATATAACATTGAGTTTTGTATGAAACATGTGTTATAGAGATATAAAATTGAATAAAATTATTAATATGTACATGATATGTATCATGTCACCAAAGTAAGAGTAAAGATTAGGAGTAATACATGATATGAATCATGTTACCATAATAAAAAATAATGGTAAAATAATTAATATAAAAAAATGTCATGAAATTTGAATATAATGTCATATACAAGGCCCAAAGGCTAATACAAGAGACATGAATGCCACATAAACACACAAGTTCAAATGCCACACATAAATGGAATGCTGATGTTATACAAGTAATAATTATAACATATAAGGCTAAAGGACACACACAATAATAAAACAAGTCCTAACTTATCATGAGGTAAAATAAGAAACAAGTATAAAGAAAATGAATCTAGTTTACATTATCCATATCTATCAATGTTAGTGTTAGTAAATAACATATTCATGTAACACATGCATAATATGAGTGTGTAGAAAGAAATTTGTATGGTATGTATCTCAACATAGTGGAAAGGTTGTGGATAGATACAACTTTTTGAATTACTCACAAAGAATGAAGAGATTCCCCTAACTTATAAAGGCTATTGGGTACTAAAAGAAGGCTGACATCAAAATCATGTAAAATTATATCCATATCACACTTAAGTTCCTCATTAAAAATAATGAGTATTGAAAAATTTAAATATAGTATCTATATAACAAATAATAAATAATATATGGAAAGAGGTAAGCTAACTACAATTGAAAAATGATTTTTAGGTCTTGATTTTGAATTTTCGAAAAGATTTTGATTTTACCACATTTTAATTTTTTAAAAATATTTTAATTGAAAAGATTTGAAAAGTTCCTAGAAGAAAGGATTCAAAATATATGAAGAGGGAGGGTTTCAAATAATATTCAACAAGTGTGATAAATAATAGTGTGGTAAGAAAAAAGTAAAATAATGTACCCCTCAATGTATGTGTAAGTGAATCATAACAATGTAGCTTAAATGGTTAAGATATATAAGAATATACATGTTCCTCAATGGGAAAGATATAAATCTGATCATGTTAGTGTTATGAAATCCATTAGTATATTAGACATGTATGAATGATAATTTGAATAATTTGTAGGTTAGTTATTTTGGATTTTTCAAATTGGTTTGAAAATCAAGAGGGCAAGTTACCAAAGTGAAAAATAAATACAAGATCAAAAAAATGTTTGGATAAGGGATAAAAGTATAAAAAATGGAGTAAAAAGGAAGAATCTATACTTAAATAAATATTATGTAGGTAGATAATAAAGTGACTCAAATAAATTAATAGATTGGGAGGAAGTATAAGGTTTTGTCTAAGTATAAGGATATCATCAAGAGGATGCACATATTTATACCCAACCTATTTTTATGAAGGAGTGACTTCTTGTGAAGATGAAGTACCAATTTTAAATGCCTCTAAAATTGAATTATGATCATATGTTATAGGACAAACCTATGAATCAGCACTCATATGTCCATGTAAACCTATATCCTCATGTGCCATAGGAGATGATCTAACAACCTGCACATGTGGTTAGACTTTTTGAATAATCCATGGTAACTTAAGAGATGAAGACCTATTTTTATGTGACACTTTCTACTTAGGATAATGTACCATTCTATTTAAAACTATATAAATATGCTCATGTGTAATTTTATCATTCTCATAAGTAGATGAAGATACTAATTTTATAATATGCTCATGCTCATATATAGATTAAGAAATTAATTCTGTAATATCCTCATGCTCACTTATATATGGAGAAAATAATTATGTAATATGCTCATGCTCACTAATAGATGAAAAAACTATAATGTTTTTTGGAATACATAAATCATGCTCTTGTTCTATAGACTATTTCATTACAATGTTGCTGAATGATTATACCAGGTAATTGTTCAATATGAAAAGTAAACATCATTAATCACAAAGGCTATTCATTTTAGATTCTTAGAATTTTGACCTCATGATTATTATGAATATATTTGAGATATTTATTAATGTATAAGGTAATGATCATATATTTTGTATCCATGGGTGCCCTAATAGCATAATAAATACCCATGTGCTTGATATAACTAAAAATGGAGTAGGTAATATGAGATGGCCCACTTATAAAGGTATCACTATATACCTAAGAGCATTTTGTGTATGACCATCAAATACTTTGAAAAATATATAATATCTTATAAATTTTGTTATATATAACCAAGAGAGTAAAATAGTGTTATGGTGCATAAAATTTCATTAGATTTATTTTCTATCATAACACTATGTATGGATTGATTGTCTCAAATAAATACTACTTGTCTATGTCATAATTTACCTACACATTTCATTTTCATACTTAGTTTCAACATGCTTTTATACTATACAACACTATTTGGAACTATTATTTTAATATTTTTGCTAATGGAAAAAATGTTACAGCTAGATTTATTTTTGTATATGAGATATTTTGTCCTAATATTAAATTTTATGCATAATACTATTTAGTTCTACTTGTATATGATTATATATCAGGTACTATTGATGTCATTTGTGGGTGAAGGAATAGGTAAAATGAGCTAGGCTAGATATGGATTTTGATGATCAGTGGATATGGAATAAAGGCATTTGACATAAGTAAAAAGGGTAAATTTAATGAACCAAAACTTGTAATATTCTATCATTATGTATTTTCTATTTTATAGTCTTCTTGACTTGTCCGTCATACTTTTGGCTTGTATTCACTTTTTTATTTTTAATGTTTGTGGAATTATTTTTTTGAGGGATTTGATTATAATACTTTTGTGTGTCAATTTCAATTATTGTTCAATCTTGATTTAATTTTTACTTATATCACTTTTTAACCAAGGCAATGTTGATTCTTTGCTTGGCTTTTTCAATGTCATGGCTTCATGAGTCTTGACTAAATCTAATCTCATTTATATTTTTATTTTATTAATCATTATTGTCATTATTATTTTATTAAATTTTACTTTCCTTATCATATCCTCTAAAACCCCCTCTCTTTTCACTTTCCCCCCTTCAAATCCTAGCAAAGGACCCTATCAAATTATTTATAAGTCAAATTAATAATAATTCATTATTTGGTAAATTAAAAATTATTAATAATGATTTTTTGATAAAAAAATATCATTCTCACTTGGATGTGGGACTTAGATAAAATATTATTTTGGAAAATAAAGATTTTTCCTTGGCCATGGATTTTAAGCTAAATTAAATTGGATTTGGGGCCATCATTTTAATTTTTTGGTTTGGGCAAAAAATTAGATTTCTTCATTTAATTATTTTGGCACTTGGGAGGAGTGGAGCTTGCCCCCCCAACCACCCCTTTTACTTGATCTATAGGGTTTGAGGGGAGATGGAGGAGAGAGAGAGGGAGTGAGGGATTTGGAATAAGTAAGAGATAAATAAGGAGAGGGATGTATAGAGCTAAAGGAGGAAAGAATAAAACCTTAAGGGGAAGGGTGATGGCTTAGAGAAGGTTGTTAAGGGCATAATATTACTAATTTGGAGAGAGAACCTCCTGCTTGGTTGAGGTTAGATAAAGAGGTTTGGTAAGGTATCAAGATACATTTTTTAAAATTTCTCCTCTATTTTCTTGCAAGAAAAACAAGTAAGTTTTTGTATTTTTTATTCTTTCAAAAGTTTGTTTATTTCTTAAATATTGGAGGGAAAGTACTTAAAAAAAACTTGCAGGTTCATAAGGAAGTCAAATGACTTCCTAATGAGCTTGAAATGGGTTTATAGAGAGACTATTTTGTAAAAATCTATGCTATTCTTGCCATGGATACTAAATAAATTTTAATTTCAGACTTGGAGTTTAAAAAAAAAGTAGTTCATCAAAGATTTGATGCTTTCACAATCCACATGATTATTGAAGATTTTTCTGGAAAAACTTGTTTATGAGAATCAATAAGTCATACACATTTTTTTAAGAAAGGCTTTAGTAAAAATAGTTTAGTTATAACCTTGCTTAAAAATTTATGGCTAAATGTTTTAAGTCATTTCTAGTTTTTATTTTCTTTCATCTGACTGAAATAAAGTGACCTGGGTTGACCTAGGGCCAATTATTGATATTTTTGCTCACCCTATTGGAAAATGGCATCCTAGTTTAACCCATAAGCATAAAATTTGTTATTTTGTTTAAGCCATTTTGAAATTTTATCTGCCACCTAGATTTTTAGGTTTGCAAGTCAAATTTTTAGGTTGTTATGTTGGCAAAATTTGTGCATAAACTTTGTGGGTTTTTTATGAATAATTTATGTTGATGTTTGGGGTTTTTGGAAACCATTCTTGGCTTAACTTATTATTAATTATACTTAATACCAATGTCTTTTTTAGCATATCTAGAAATAAGAAATTATATTTTAAAGTTGTGCAAATTCCATGCTTGCTTGTTGTATAAAATTTGAACTAGCTTGATGATCAAACCTAGAAAAACTTTCATGAAACCACAATGTTTCAAGTGACTAAAAATAAATTAATTTTGGTGAGATGGTAATAACTATGCGATGTGTTTAAAATTATAGTGATGGATATGGTTTTATTTCTCATACATTCTTTTGGTTGTATCATATTAGAATAAAGGTTTTGCTTCTTTTTATTATTGTGGTTCACTTGGAACAAATGATTGTGTATGAGGTCACATAAATCAATAAGTTAACTTATAAAATCCTTCAGATGAATACCAAGATGCCAAAGGTCTTATTTAATTTTACACTTCTTTATTATTATTATTATTATTATTATTATTATTATTATTATTATTATTATTATTATTATTATTATTATTATTATACTGTAAATTAATTGGTTCACTCCTTTTATGTCTTGCCTACATTCCTAAAATCCTAAAATTTGGAATTCATCTCCTAACTAATAGTTGGGGGTGGTAAGGGCCATAAATTAGGGGGATCATAGGATGGGTCAAGATGGGATGGCTTCCAGAAGAAAGATAAATGTTTGCAATCAGCTAGTTATTATTATATATTGTGATTCTAATTCATTGTTGCCATAATGCTTCAACATACCTTGTAAATGACTTGTTAATATTTTAGTTTGGAATTAATCTAATATTGTAGGTTAATGTTTCTCTCATTAAGTTGTAGTATATGAAATGATATTCAATACCTTTAAATTTTAGTTTCATTGGTTAGTTACACTTATTTATTTTCTTGATTTTATCTTTAGTTGAAAGTTTTATTTTAATTGTAGGTCATTAAATTTGTTTTAATAAGTTTAAATTCAGTTTTATGGATTAAATGTACTCCCATATGTTCATTTTATACTTTAGATTGAAATTTAAACTTTCAAATACAACATGACATTTTATTTTATTTGATTATATTAAAAAAATAGTGATTATTCACTTAAAAACATTTAATAAATGTTGGACTTAGTTTATCATATGGTTGAGTTTAATATTTATTTTATCTTGAATCAATTATATTGGCTCTTAGAGTGATTTAAATAATTATATATTTTTTATGTTTCAAGTGAACGGTTAAAAATTCTCCAAGCAAGTAGAAATCTAGGCTTTACGAAAAAGCATTCTTTCTTAGTAATTACTTAGCATTATGATATGGTATAATAGATTTTATAAATTCATTCACATGGATGTAATTAAATTGATTCAGCTTACTTGTTGATTATAAACAAGCACCTACAGGTGTAATTTCCAACATATGATATAGTACTTATTTCTAATTTTAGTTACACTACTTGTACAAGTTTGATTTATTATCAAAATTTGGCTTACACATTTATTTTATTTATTTAAATATATAAAATAAAATTGAAATAAATATATTACCAAAGGTAATGAAAGAATAAATGGTTTAAAAATGAGTTATTGCTTTCATGTTATGTTTTAATTTCAGCTTTACGATCAAAGTTTTGAGCACTTGAAATAAGGCCAATTGAAATAGATATCAAGGTTCAACTTTACTTAATGAATTCATCTATGTCTCATTTTCAACAAAATAAACTTGTATAAATTTTATTAGATATTAACAAACTTAAAACAAGATAGTTATAAACAATATTGATCTTCTTTTGTCATAATAACCTGAGTGTGTTGTCACTCTTTTAATGGTAAAAATAGTTATTTGTTGTCTATAAGAGACCATCAAAAATATAATTTGTATATACTTAAGGTTAGTAATTGATTATGCCCTAATTCTAAATTTATACTTTTATATACATAATAAATGCATATTCAAATTTGAGTATAAACATGTATAGTGTGATACAATGATAAAGAATTGTCTTCATTGAATACACATTTTAGCCAATTAATACATGATTAAGTTAATTAAATAGACCTAATAGTATTTTTTTATAACATGACCATGATTGTTAAAGTACAAAACAAAGTTAGCATTCTTAAAGGAATAAAATTTAGAAGTTTATGTATCATAGATATATTTTTATTGAAGTGGCTTAAATTGATAATCTCACGACTATGACCAAGTGACATGTAAAAAACACTAGAGAAACATGATTCTCTAGAATGCTATTTATGGGATGGTCTAGTGAGAGTATTATGCTACTATGAATTAAGAATATCCTATTTGGTTACAAATAATAATGTCTTGATAAAAACTATAAATTGAGTATTTTAAACTTCATTTATTTTTAAAGTGAAGGAATGAGGTACAATGACCCCAAAACTATATATCATGGTATAATAATATAAAATTGGGGGTAGTAACATTAGATCCTTCACATTTATCAAGTATTTGAATTGCATAGGCATAATTCACATGCTAAAATATATTCAAACCTAAACCATTACTTGAACTTGTTAGATACTTGTTTGAATAACATTGATAACCTAAGTAATTAACTTATCTAACCCAACCTTGAAGAAGAGAAAATTAACTACCATAGCCTATACTAGGTTTCATGTATGACAAACATTTAGGTAGGATAAGGGCACCTAGGTGGTCATATTAGAAAGGTGTTTGCTACCATGCAGTCCTAAATATATCGATATGGATCACATATCGATGCACCCTAAATTGCATGAGGATATTCCTAGGGAAATAATATTACTTGTAAAATATTCTAGAGTAAATTACCTTGGATAAGGGTTTCATGCATGTAAACATGACATTAGGTTATAAAAAACCAAACTTTAGATTATAAAACATTTTTTCTATTATGAACTCTGAAAGAAGGGATGCTCAATTTTTTTGAGATAATTTCACTTAGTATCAAAGCTTACACGAAGTTTTTGATTCTAAATATATTAGAACTTAGAATAATTTAATTTTGGAATTTGCTTAAGAAACTAATTAGTGGCTTCTGAGGAAAATGGTTAAGACTAGAGCTAAAAGCAATTAAGTCAATATTGACCAAGGGATTGATAGACCAAATTTAAGAGGTAAAAGTAGATGCAAAGGTAGAAGCAAAGGTAGGGACCATACTATGAGGAACCCAAACCAAGTTAGGAATGAAACTATTCCCCCTAATAATAATAATAAAAATAGTGAAGAACCAAATGATAATGTGGCTAGAAATAACTCCATTGATAAGCAAGAAGAGATCCTTCATGGGATCTTATCTACTCTAAATTCCATTCAAGAAAAAATTGAAAATAAAGAGCGGAGCCTAAAAAATCTTAAGGGTTCCCCTCATGAAGAAGTTCCTTAATTGAGAGTTAGAAAAATGGGGGAGTAATTAATTTAGGATGTGCCTATAAGGATGGTAGACCCCATAATCAAAGAACTTAAAAATCTTCCCCCAACTACCTTCTCAAAAAAGGAATTATGATATGTAGCTGATGAATGGCTCATCAATCTATAGAAATAATTTAATCTTCATGATTACCATCTAATGTGAAGGCTAAGGTTTACATATATCAGTTAAATGGTTATCTTGCCCTATGGTAGAATCATATTTTTCTCTTAGATGGATATCAGCCTATGAACCTCACTTGGTCAAATTTTGAGAACCATTTCAGAGAAAGGTAGTTGAGTGAAAATTTCAAGGAGAAAAAAATAATAGACTTTCAGCTACTCAAGCAAGAAAATATGTCTATCCTTCAATATGAAAGATTTTTTTTTGAATCTAATATGTTATGTGGTCTACATGCATGACAAATATATAAATATCATCAATTTCAAGTTAGGATTAAAAGTAACATTGATGTATGACATCAATATGACTAATCCTAATACATTAGTAGCTATTGTAGATTCTACCAACAAGGTAGAAGAGAAAGACAAGTCTCATCAAAAAGTGAGACAAGACTTCAAAATGAATAATCAATAGTTAAAGGCCAAAAATCTACCTCCTCCATAAAAAGGTTGTAATACATCATATTAAAATCACAAGTTATAAGGGATCAACAAAATTTTTAATCAATTCTAAGGTCATAATAAAAAAGTTTACACCTAAATCAACTCTAAAAATGGGTCTCTCAAAAAAGGCCAACACCAAAATAGTCAACATAGACTAACCATAGGGGTAAAAACTATTTTGGTAGTTCCACATAGGATAGTGGTATGCTAGGAATGTGGTGATAACCACTACCACAAGGACTATCCAAAGCCAAAATTGGGATAACTAGTAGACCATATAGTATATGCTGCAATAGATAATCAAAAAGATGATTTTTAGGCCACTCTAATTGAGTTTTGAGGTAATCTTGCTAGAATTTACGTAGCAATTTTAATTGATTCAGGAACTACTAACATCTTTATTTCACCTTTTATAATGAATAAATACAATTTGAATTCTAAATCCATTGAGAGAAGGATGGGAAGTTGAGTTCAATACTAGCAAAAAGGTACCTATATAAGAATTCTTGGAGTAAACTAAACTTGATATGGTCCCCTTAAATACAAGTGTAAATCTATTTTTAACACCCTTAAAATCTTATGATATTATTTTAGGTATGGATTGGTTATAGAAACACCATGCAACATTTGATTGCTCTAAAAAAAATGCAATGTAATAATGAAAATTAAAAAAATATTGAAATCCATGGTCTTCTAGGACCAAAAACGTAAAAAATGTTTTTAGACCTGAAATTAAAAAAGGCTATCCACAAGGGATCTAATCTCTATAAAATTTAACTATAAGAACTTCCCAAGAAGGAAGAACCATCTTGTGATGATTTTCCTATCTTATGGGAATTTGCAAATGTTCCTAAAAAAATTCTTGGTTAGCTACCAAAATAATAATTTGACTTCTCAATTGAGATTATGTTAGGGAATACCCATGCACCAAAGGCTCTTTATCGAATAAATGTAACACATTTATAAGAATCAAAAGTCTAATTACAAGAACCTTTATACAATAAAAGCATTCAAACAAGTATATCACCTTGAGGTGCTCTATTGGTCTTTGTAAAAATTAAGTATGACACTTTAATGTTGTACATTGGTTATCAAATGATCAAAAAAATGATGATCAAGAATCATTATCCACTACCCTAGATTAATGATTTGTTTGATCAAATGAAGGATGTAGTAATATTTTATAAAATTGATCTAAGATCCAATTACCATAATTTAAGGATCAAATAGGAATATAGTTATAAAATAACCTTCTATACTCGTTATAGCCACTACAAGTTCACCATTATTCCTTTTAGCCTTACCAATGCACCTACAAATTTTATGAATCTAATGAATAGTGTTTTTAATGACTTCCTAAATAAGTTTGTATTAGTGTTCTTGGATGATATCCTCATCTACTCAAAGAAATAAGTTGAGGATAATCAACATTTAAGGCTAGTTTTAAAAATATTGAGACAACATTAGTTGTTTTGCAAATTGTCCAAATGCACCTTCTACTAATAAAACATTCCTTAATTGGGACATGTGATTTCCAATAAAAGAATAAAAGTGGAATTGGTAAAGTTTCAAGTCATTTAAGAGTGGCATGATCCATCTAATATACATGAATAATGTAGTTTCATGGGTTTAACTAGCTACTATTGGTGATTTATGGAGAATTTCTCTCACCTAGCTAACCCCTTTACATCTTTATAACATAAGGGCATAAAATTTGTATGAACACCTTAATGTGAAGAAGATTTTAGAAAGATCAATCTTAAGGAAGATAAAAATAACTATCCCATGCATGATTTAGAACTTGTTACCATAGAACATGCATTAAAATAGTGAAATCACTTTTTTAAGTAAGCATTTCAAGGTCAAATTTAATCACTGTAGCCAAGAACATATTTTCTTACAACATGACTTGAATACTTGATAGCATAGATGGTTGGAATTTATCAATAATTTTCACATGGATATCACTTATGTGAAAGGGAAGGAAAATCATGTGGTTGATGCACTTAGTAGGCATACATACCTTATTTCCTTGACTATTTTTCAAGGAAATTTTAGGAATGATCCTATAATAACAACTTGCTAATAATTACTACCAAGAAGTACATGATTGGTTGATAAGCCTTTGGCAAAAAGATTTACTAATTTTTTTTAAAAATTAAATGACCTTGTAAGGCATCAAAATACAATTTTTATACCCAAAATAGGTGGGATACATAATATTATACTATAATAATTACATAAAACACCTCATTTCACTCATCCATGGGTCACTAAGATGATTCATGAGCTGAAAAGGCTCTATTTTTGGCCTAGTCTAAACAAAGAAGTTGCTAATTTTATGGCAAAGTGCTTAGAATATTAGCATGTTAAGGTTGAAAACTACCATCCTAAGGGTTTTTTGTACCCAAATGACATACCATTAGACAAATGTGTAGTGGTTTCAATTTATTTTATTACAGGATTGCCTAAATTCTATAGTTAACATGATATTATATTGGTAATAATTGACAAAGCAAATAAAGTTGGTCACTTTATTACTAGAAATTTGACAAATGATGTTGTTATCTTTATTTAATGCTTTTAGAAAGAAGTGATTTGATTTCATAACATGCAAAAAATTCATTATCTTAAATAGAGATAAGTTGTTCACATCAAGGTTCTAGTGAATATTGATTACTGCCTTTGGCATTAGACTAAATTTTAGTTCTTTGTACCACCCAAAAATGGATGGATGAACTAAAACATTGAACCAAGTGATCAAAGACATGCTGTACCTTTATTTTATGGATCAAAAAACTAAGTGGGAGTATTATCTCCACTTATTTGAATTTTCCTATAATAACTCTTATCATTATGCAATCAAAATGACTCCTTTTAAAGCCTTGTATGGACAAAAATGTAGAACTCCACTTGGATGGGATAGCCTATAAAATTGTGTCATTGTTGGTCCATAATTCTTGCTAGAATATGATGAATAAATATCCATAACATGATAAAAATTAGAGGCTACTTATGATCAACAAAATAAATAAGATTATTTGAAGAGAATGCCTCATGATTTTGTTATTGGTGAGAATGTTTTTATGTGAGGACATAGAAGAGTTCCATCAAGTTTAGGAAAACCTCCAAACTAACTCCTCACTTTATTTTCCCATTCAACATATTGGATAAAATTAGCTCTATTTCCTACTAGCTAGCTCTACCTCCTCTATTAAAAATCCATGAGGTGTTCTATATTTCATTTCTAAGAAAATATGTACTTGATCCATCTCATGTATTAGATTAGAAAAATTTTTAGGTTTTGAAAGAGGAAAAGATGCAATTAGAACCAGTGAAAATATTGGGTCATCATAGCATTAAGCTAAAAATTTGATAAATTCAATAGGTTTTGATAGAATGGGATCCACTTAGTACCAAATATGCCACTTGGGAGGATACATAGCTATTTAGGTAGCATTATGCCTAGTTTTGAGTTAGCACTAGGATGACCCCTCTTTATTGGGAGGAAGATGTCATACCCTGCATGTATATTTCATTTTCATATTATCATACTTAGTTTCAACATACATTTATACTATACAACACTATTTAGAATTATTATTTTAATATTTTGGATAATGGACAAAAATGTTACAAATAGAGTTATTTTTTTACATGAGATATTTGGTACTAATATTTCATTTTTTGTGTAATACTATTCAGTTTTGCTTGTATACAATTATATATTTTAGGTACTACTGATTCCATTTGTGGATGTAAAAATAAGTGAAATGAGATAGGATAGACATGGATTTCAATGATTAGGGGATATGGAATAAATGCAACCAAAATAGGTAAAAAAGATAAATTTAATGAACCAAAACTTATAATAATTTGTCATTATGTATTTTCTATTTTATAGTCTTCTTAACTTGTCTATCATACTTTTGCCTTATTTTTCTTGTTAATTTTTAATGTTTATGAAATTGATTTATTAAAACATTCACTTATAATACTCGTGTGCATCAATTTCAATTATTGTTTGATCTTGATTTCATGTGTACTTATTTTGGTTTTGAACTAGAACAATGTTGATTCTTTGCTTGGCTTATTCGATGTCTTGGATTCACAAGTCTTGACTGAATTTGGTCTCATTTTTATTTTTATTTTATTAATTATTAGTGTCATTATTTTATTAAATTTTGCTTTCCTTAGCCTAGCCTATAAAAAATACTTTCTTATCACTCTTCCCCTTCAACTCCTAGCAAAGGACCCTATCAAAATACTTCTAAGTCAAATTAATAATAATTTATTATTTGGAAAATTGAAAATTATTAATAATGATGTTTTGTTTAAAAAAAATTGCCATTCTTACTTGGTCATGGGACTTGGATAAAATAATATTTTGGCAAATAAATATTTTTACATAGACATGGATTTTAAGCTAAATAAAATCATATTTGGGGCCATCATTTCATTTTTTGGTTTGGACAAAAAATTAAATTTCTTCATTTAATGATTTTGGTGCTTGGGAGGAGCTAATCTCACCCCCCAAGCTACCCCTTTTGCTTCAGCTTTAGGATTTGAGGGAACAAGGAGGAGAGCGACGGAGGGAGGAGTGGGGAAGAAGAAGGAAGTGAGAAATAAGGAGAGGGAGGTGTAAAGCTGAAGGAGGAAGGAATAAAACCCTAGGGGGCAAGGCGATGTTCTAAAAGACGCTGTTGAGGGTACAATCTTCCTGATTTGGAGAAAGAACATCCTATTTGGCTGAGGCTAGATAAGGAGGCTTGGCAAGTAATAATATACACATTTTTTTTAATTTCTCCTCCATTTGATTGCAAGGAAAAAAAGTAATTTTTTGTATTTTTTATTCTTGTATAAGTTTGTTTATTTTATGAATATTAAAGGGTAAGTAATAAAAAAATACTTGTAGGTTTTGAAGGAAGTCAAATGACTTCCTGATGCAAGGGGTTTATAAAGAGACTATTTTGAAAAGATATCTAATATTCTTATCATGGATGTTAAGGAAATTTTAATTTTAGATCTAGGATTTTTAAAAAAATAGTTTGGTCAAAACCTTAATTAAATATTTATGGTTGAATGTCTTAAAACATTTCCAGTTTTTATTTTCTTTCATTTGGTTGAAATGAGGTGACTTGGGTTGACCTAGGGACAAATATTGATATTTTTGCTCACCCTAATAGAAAATGCATCCTAGTTCAACCCATAAGTAGAAAATTTGTTATTTTATTTAATAAATTTTAAGATTTTATCTACTGCCTAGATTTTTAGGCTTGAAAGTCAATTTTTTAGGTTGTTATGCTGGCAAAATTTATGCATAAATGTTATGGGTTTTCTATGAATAATTTCTATTGATGTTTGAAATTTATAGAAACCATTTTTGGCTAAAATTATTATTAATTATATTTAATATCAAATATTTTGTTTAGAATACCTAGAAATGAGAAATTATGTACTTGTGCAAATTTCATGCTTGCCTCTTATATAAAATTTGAACCAGCTTGATGATCAAAGCTAGAAAAATTGTCACAAAAATACAATGTTACAAATGACTAAAAATAAATCAGTTTTGATTAGTTGGTAATAATAATGTGAGGTGTTTAAAATTATAGTGATGAATATGGTTTTATTTCTCATACATTATTTTCAAAATATCATATCAGAACAAAGGTTTTATTTCTTTTTATTATTATGCTTCACTTGTAAAAAATGATGAAGGTGTATGAGGTTACTTAAATCAATAAGACTTCTAAAATCATTCAGATGAATACAAGGATGTTAAATATATTATTAAAGTTTATACTTAAGTTTTAATGTAGTTTTTTTAAAATTATTATATTACTACAAATTAATTAGTTCACTCCTTTTGTGTCTTGCCTGGAATCCTAAAGTTTTTAAATTTGGACTCCACCTCCAAAATAATGGTTTGGGGTGGTAAGGGCCACCAATTGGGGGGATCATAGGATGGATTGAGATGGTATGACTTATATAATAAAGATAAATGTTTACAATCAACTAGTTATTGTTGTATATTGTGATTTTAATTCATTATTGTCATAATGCTTCAATGTACCTTGTAAATAACTTGTTAATAATCTAGGTTGGAATTAATTTATTGATATAAGTTATTATTTTTCTCATTAAGTTTTAGTATATGAAATAAGATTCAATACCTTTAAATTTTAGTTGCATTTCTTAGTTATACTTACCTATTTCTTTGCTTGGTTTTATCTTTAGTTGAAAGTTTTATTTCAGCTATAGGTCATTAAATTAGTTTCAATAAGTTGGAATCTAGTTTTATAGATTAAATGTACTTCCATATGTTCATTGTAGATTTTAGATTGAAATTTGGAATTTTAGTTATAGCATGACATTTTATGTCTTTTGATTATGTTACAAAATTAGTGATTATCCACTTGAAAACATTTACTAAATGTTAGACCTAGTTGATTATATGGTTGAGTTTAATATTCATTTTAGCTTGCATAAATTCTATTGGCTCTTAGAGTGATTCAAATAAGTATATCTTTTTTATGTTTCAAGTAGATGATCGATTAAATTTTTTCCAAGCAAGTAGAAATTTGTACTTTCCTAAAAAGAATTATTGCTTAGTCATTACCTATCATTATGCTATGGTACAATAGATTTTATAACTTCATTGACATGACTACAATTAAATTGATTCAACTTATTGATTATAAACAATGACCTACAACTGTACTTTCTATAAGATAATTTTAATTTCATTTATAATACTTGTACAAGTTTGATCTACCATCATACTTTGGCATACATGTTTATTTATTTTATTTAAATACATGACATAAAGTTGAAAGCATTTTATTGCCAAAGCCAATGAAAGAATACATGATTTAATAATGAGTTATTACTTTCAAGTTATGTTTTAATTTTAACTTTATGATTAAATTTTTGAGCACTTGAAACAAGTCTAGTTGAAATGAATATTAGGCTTTAAATTTACATAATGAATTTAATTGTGTTTCATTTTCAATAAAAGGAACTTTTTAATTTTTTTTTTAATCTATTAACAAATTTGAAAAAAGATAGGTAAAAATAATATTAATCTTCTTTTATCATAATAACTTGAGTGTGTCATCACTCTTTTAATGGTAAAAGTGGTTATTTATTAGCTATAGGAGGCCATAATTTTTTTAATTGGTATAGACTTAAGGTTATTACTAGTTATTACCTCAATTCTAAATTCATACTTTTCTATACACAACAAATGCATATTCAGATTTGAGTATAAACATGCATAGTGTGATACAATGATAAAGAATTGTCTTCATTGAATACACATTTTAACAAGTTAATACATGTTTAAGTTGCTTTAAATATACCTGATAGTATTTTATTATGAAATTACCATGATTTTTAAAGTACAAAACAATGTTAGCATTCCTAAAGGAATAAAATTTAGAAGTTTATGTATCATAGATTTATTTTTATTGAAGTGGCTTAAATTGATAATCTCAGGATTATGACCAAGTGACACGTAAACAATACTAGAGAAATATGATTCTCTAGAATAATATTTATGGGATGGTTTAGTGAGATTATTAGGCCACTATGAATTAATAATATCCTATCTAGTTACAAAAAATAATGTCTTGACAAAAACTATAAATTGAGTAGTTTAAACTTCAATTATTTCTAAAGTGAAGGAATTAAGTACGATGACCACACAACCATAAATCATGGTAAAATGATCTAAAATTGGGGGTAGTACCATTTATATCCTTTACATGTATCAAGTATTTAAATTACATAGGTATATTCCACACACTAAAATCTATTCAAACCCAAACCATTACTTGAACTTGTTACATAATTATTTCAATAACATTGATAATGTAAGTAATTAACTTATCCAACCCAAGCTCAAAGAATATCAAGTTGACTACCCTAACCTATACTATGTTTTATGGATGACAGACACTTAGGTAGGATAAGGACACATAGGTGGTCATATTGGGAAGGTGCATGCTACCATGTAGTCTCAGATATATCAATATAGATCACATATCGATGTACCCTAAATTACATGAGAATATTCTCAGGTCAATAATTTCCCCCATAGAATATTTTAGGGGCAATTACCCTAGATAAGGGTTTAATGCCTATAAAAAGGGTGTATACAAATCAAAATGTAACTAATCTAGTAATCAATCCTAGTTTAGATAATTTGAATACTACTTACACTTTCGATTGTTGATAAATTATATATTCAGGGTCATGACCAATATGGATCTGTTAGACCTAAAAAAGAGATCTATTACCAAAATAATATCACTATAGAGGGTTCAAAATCCTATAGTCAAATAACACCATATAATAACCCTAGCTAGGTCCTATGTTTTCATATTCACAATGTATAATGAATAGTAAAGTCTAATCTAGTGCTCACCAAAGAATGTAACACAAAATATGGATTAGTAAACATAAAAGTAAACATGCATAAGAGAATCCTAATTAAAATATCTATGGTTAAAAACCTAATGCATGGAGAGAGTAATCTAATCAAAATATATTACTTATGCTACTTCTATCTATTAAAATAGAGTAGTAAAATTAGAGATACTTATGTTGAAGATAAACCCATCAATATTCAATCTCTCCCTTGGCCAAAGGTGATTCATAAGAGGTTGTTGTGGTTTGTAAGGATTAGTAAGAAAGGCCAAACCATCCAATAGTTTTCCACAAGATAATATTATTATCCAATTATAAATTCTAAGATATGACTCCTCAAGTATAATGGTAGAAGATTAGATTGTAAACAAGTGCAAATTAATAAATAAATCTTGTTATCTCTCTAAGAAATGGTGAAATGAATGTGTATATATAGCTGAATCTAATCCTAAACCTTTTCAAAATTTTAGTCAATAGATTTATCCCAATAGACTCTATATCATTATTAATAAAAAATAATTATATATTGGTTTAGGTCATCTAGGGGCCAACGTAGACCCTAAATATGTTTTATTAATTAGAATAAAGGGTTTAATGGGCTGGTAGTGTAATGTAAATTGTCAAAAAATGTTCTAAGCTTATAAAAGTGATAATTAATGTGGTAAATTGTTAGATGGGGTTGAAATAGAGGAGAGAAAGCTTAATCAAGTGTTTAGGAGAAGGTTGTGTAGATAGCAAGTGGTGGTATATGGGACAACAATCCTATAAAGCACCAATGTTCTTACCATCTCTTTCTTGGTGCAACCTTTAAGACATGCACTTAGAGAGATTGAGACTCAATAGGTTCCTACAAGAGATAAATCATCAATAATTGATAAAGTTTGAAAAAAATATTTGTATACATATTCTTCACTTGAATCTCATCATGTGTCACTCAAGTGTAATAGGGATGGTGCTTCAAGAAAAGAACATAATAACACACAATTTTGAAGATAAATAAATTTTAAAATTTTAAAGATTAAAATAATTGAAAGTAAATAAATAAAAATGAAACAACTTAAAATAAAAGTAGCATATGCATACCTTGGCTTACCTTTATCACTAGATGGTTGTTTGTTGTGTTTGTAGTTTTGATTATGAAGGGAATAAATATTGCTTTGGACAAAATGAATGATGCAAAATTAAAGAGCAAAAACAAACAAACATAAAAAAGACAAAATAACGAATGTGGTGTAGATGAGATGTACTTGGAAATTTGTTAAGTTAAGGTGACAAATGCAAAGTTAGGACCAAATGACCAAGTCAAAATTTTAGAGTAAATTGAGTAACTAAAAATCTAAGGATACTAAAGATTTAAAAACTCAAACAAGTAAACCTCAAGTAATAAAGGAAAACTAACCAATTCAAACCAAAAATACATGTCAAAAATGGTAATCAAACATCAATGTGAAGCAATAACAATCCTTACTCAAATAAATATGGAAAAACAAATGGTAAAATAACATTGATGAATGAGCAATAACAATTCTTACTCAATCATCAATGAAAAATGTACATAAAAGGGGAAAATAACATTAGTGAGTGAGAAGTAACAATCCAACCTCACTCAATAATAGAAAAAATACATAGAATTATAAATAGGATTAGATGTTTGAAAAAAGGAAGATACAACAATAAAAAATGGTAAAAAGAAGCAAAGAAATTCTAAAAATGTAAATTAAATGTGTAAAAAAAGTAATTCATAGTCACTCAAGCATGTTGTTTTATTTTAAGGATAGATATAACTGAAATAAATTAGTGTTAGCATGTTTTTAAGATTTGAAGAAGAGGAAATATAGAATTGGGAAAATATATTTAGAATTTCAACTTTCATATCAAGGAGGAAAATTAAATGGGTGGAAAAGAAAATGAAGGGAAAAAAAGTTAGAGTGACTCTTTATCAAAGTCAAGACACTCAAATTAAGTTTATCAAAACAAGAGAACTTTCAAAATTAGATAATATAAAGAATTATCCTAGAAACCCAAATCTTAGCTCACCAAATGAAGTATGAATATTATCCCATGAAGGCTATATGCATGAAAAATAAAATGTATCTACCTTCCCATAATGTACTGTGAAGATTGGGTACTTGCATTAAAAAGTATGTAGCACCATAGATTATTTTTAATTCTCCTATCCCAACTACTATCCTAATGTACCCCGATGGACCATGGCTCTATCATGAGGCCAAATTTGGATTTTAAGATTTAATTGGTGATAGGATATGTGCCATGAATCATTCCTTTTTATGTGATTTTGAATTTTGAGTTTGTATGTTGCCTTTTTATCTTTACCTTTTGTTTCAAATGATTTGGTTTTTAACTTTTTTTAAGGCTTGGTCTATTCCTCCTCTATATGGATTCAGAGAACCAAACATGGGTGCTAAAGGTGACTATAATTTGAATACTTTAGAATTGGTTTCTAAGAAAAATAAATTAGAGATCATGGTGTCTAAGAGTATTTTAAATTTAGGTAAAATAAAAGTGTTATCTTTACTTGAACCTTGATTTATCCAAAGTGGAATGAAAGGAAAGGAAAACAAGGGGAATGGAACATGAAATAATTTGAATTATCATAAAAAATGTGACAAAGGTGAAAAGGGGATAGAATAATAGGTAAGTGTGATTTCTTATCATAAAAATGTTGAAAGTGTAGGGAAACATGCTATCATATTTTTTTGTGTAAATTTTATCTACAAAAGAAGTAAAAGCTAAAGATGAGAATAATGGATCATAAACTTGTAACCATTTCTTGACATTAAAGAAAAGGAATACTAAATTAATTAAAGATGGTGATTTTATGAGGGAGGCCTAGTTTTATACATGGTCTTACACTAAAATTCATAAAAGAGAAAACCAATAGAGTGCATAAAACATGTAAAAAATAATAAATATTAGAAAAGCTGGTATTTGTGAGGAAGGCTTGGTCCTATCCATGGCCTTACACTTTAACTCACAAAATAAAAACCTAAGGGGTGTGTAAAAATCATTGAAAAATAATGAAATAAAATGAGCAAATAAATTCATGAGGAAGACCAGGTCTTATCCACAGTTTTATAATGAAACTCATGAGAAAAAATAAACCAAAGGACCAAGAGAAGGAACTAAGGTTTGTGGAAAGAGAAATTATTGTAGAGGGTGAGACCCATGTAGATATCCTAACAAAAGTGTTAGTAGGATATCATATAGAAATAATGATAAGAGATTAAAATATTTAAGCAAAATATTTTTAAAAAAATTGTACATTGGTGAGTTCTTTGTAAACATGGCCTTCATTAGTTTGACGCTGATAGGTGCTAAGACCAAGTTTGTCTTTGACTAAATAAGAGCCCTACCATTTTAGGGTGTATTTACCTTCTCTATCATGAGTGTCATATAATTTAAGGATAAGATCACCAACATTGAAATAACAATGTTTAACCCTTTTGTTATGTTGTTTGGTGATGTGAGCCTTATATTGGAGATTTTGTTGTAGAGTGGATAGATGGTTTTTATCAAAAATATCAAGAATATGAAGGCAAGATTCATGTAATTCCTCATGAGGTATGGTACTATGAATATATATATACAGAGAGAGGGAATCTAAAATTCTAATGGAAGGACATATTTGAAACCATATACTAAAAAAAAAGGTGTTTCCCTAGTGGTAGTGCATATGCTAGTGCAATTGGCCCAAAAAGCAAGATATAAATTAATACCAATTTGTGCAAGTTTCATGAGTTGTATTTTAGATAATTTTATTGAGTATTTTATTAGTGGACTTATATTAACCATGTAATTATGGATGGTAGGGTTTGGAAAATGTGTGATTAATTTTGAATTTAACACAAAGTTGTTTCACATATTTATTTTTGAAATTAGTGCCATTATAAAAAATGATAGTATGGGAAACTCCAAAACTAAAAATGATTTTATTGAGGATGAGTTTAGAAATGATGTTACTGGTAACATTGATGAGAGGCATAGATTCGACCCATTTAGTAAAACACTTGGTAGCTATGAAGATAAAGACATGCCCATCTTATGATCTAGGTAGTTTGCCTATGAGATCTAATCCCCACATTGAGAATGGCCAAGGAGACTCCATAGTTTGGAGCTTAGTTGGTGGTGAATGGATAAGATAATCATGAATTTAGTAGGGACTACATTTTTTGGTAAACTTGATGACATTCTTTTCAAAAGTGTAACAAGACTATCTTATACATAGGCATTTGCATATTGTAGCATGTTCATTATAGTTACCATTGAAAATGCCCCCATGTGCTTGTTCAAGAAGAGAAGGAACCTATTATTAAATTATATAATAGATTAGGGTACCTTAAACATTTTGATAATAAAGGATGTTATAGATAAAGACATATTTGAAATATTGTTTACATATTTGAGTCTTTTCATGGGAATCTATGTTTAGAGGATAGGTTTGATGTTCAACGAATTAGATAATGTCTTTGTATCACGAGATCTATTGAATGGTGATAGCATCAATATTTTAGATAAGTCAATCTTGTGGTTGAATGGAATATGAGGAATTTATTATTTGAATAAGAAAGGTAGAATCAGTAAAAACTTGGTATAGATAAAATAAAGATGCTGAAGAAGTGAGTGAATTAGCAATATAATTTTGATCTCTAGGAATGGGGTTAATGGTAAAAGAGTTAATTTATTTGCCAAGGTTAGTGGATATTTAATTATAAGTAATAAGGTTTTCACTTTTTCTTTGATAATCAACATTAACCTATTGGTAGATGAGTTGGGAGTCACCCAAAGCATGCAAATATGTAATGTCTCAGTCAAGTGTCGCTTTCATGCTTAGGATTAATGATTTATATTATTTCATGTTGTTAGTGACATAAAATTCAAGTAAAAATTACAAAAGAATTATTTTACCATGATTACTAGTGAGCATACAACATGTCCCACCTCCTTAAAGGCATTTGGCACCATAAAAATGAATAGTCAAAGTATCTTTATGTAAAGTGATGTTGATTTCAGGAAGTTCTTCGATGACTACTTTAGGTTTATTAGTATTGACAAGGATATAAGAATATTCTTGATTACTAGCTTCTATACCAATAGTGAAATTAAGGAAATTAATATTTTTGAGATATAAATTGATTAAGACCTTTAATATATAGGATATTATCATTGGGGAGACTACCTTGAAGGTGATCAGTAGCAAGTATGGGAGCTACTACAAATTGGTCAGCAATGATTTGTCCTTTAACAACTTTTTTAATGACAATTCAAAGATAAAATTCAATTAAAAGGACCATCTACTTTCTAATTCTATCTTTAGGTAGAAAGGCTTCAGAGAAAATGTGATAGAGTGGATCAAAATGAATGATAACATGAGTTATTTGATAAAGTATATAATGACAAATATTTTTAGCTATAAAATAGATAGTGAGGTAATCATGTTCAATTTTTGTATAATTTTTTTCATAGTTAATGAGACCTCAAATGATATAATAGATGGAATATTCTCTTCCAATATTATCTTGTTAGGTAAGCATTGCCCAAACTGATACATGTGTGGAAGAAGTGTATAAGATGAAAGGACTATCATTGGAGGGTGGACAAAGGGTGGGTTTATGAAGCAATGACTCTTTCATATTGTCAAATTATTTATGACAAGGATCTATCCATTAAAGGGAATTAATAGAATAAATGTGATAAATATTTTGGGGATAAATCATCTTATTACCCCAAGATTTCTAATGTAAGTGAAAATATCTGGAATGGAATGAGAGATAGGCATGTTGACATTAACATTGATATTAGTGGGATAAACATCAATACCATGAAGAGAGACTAATAACCCTATGAATTTACTAGATGTGAATCCAAAGACACATTTTTAGTGGTTTAGTCTAACTTTATATTTGAAGAGTCAATCAAAGATGATAGTGAGATCATAAAAATGAGTTTTGAGGCTTTTAGAGTTGGAAATACGATAGTCTACATAGGTTTACACAATCATATGGATAATACCATGGAAAATGTGGGTCATATCTTGCTAATAGGTATCTATAAAATTTTTAAGGCTGATGGGAATTTTAACATTGCAATAGGTGCCCTATTTTATGGTGAAAGTTGTCTTATGCTGATCTCTAGGGGTGATATGAATTTGATTATATCCCAAAAACCCATCCATAAGGGATAACATTTCATAGCTAGTAGTGGAATTGATAATGGCATATATGGAAAGTAATGGGAAGTTGTCCTTGGGATAAAAAATATTGAGATTACAAAAATTGATGAAAATGAGAATGACCATGGTTACTTTCTTGTGAAAAGGGACAATGTTTGAGACCCATTCAGAATAGTCCACATGCTTGATAAATTTTGAATCAATAAGTTTAATGATTTATTTATGGCATAAATTAGAAACTTTGGGAGAAATTTCAACTATTTTTTCTGCATGGGTTTGGTGTTAGGATAGGTGATGATGTTGCACACCATGATACTAGGATCAATGTCAAGCATGTCCTCATAGGACTAAAAAAAAGTCTTATATATTTGTCAAATAATAAACTAAAGTTATCATGTTGATTTGGTGTGAGTTTTTGAGAGATTTTTATAGGTTGATGGCATGATGGGGTGCCATATTTGATATTTTTAGTTTTTTTGATAAGCATAGCATTTTCATATTGTAAATGATATGGAATGTTAGGCAAAGAAAAAATGGGATTTATTTTAGGATCAAATATAGTGATGTTAAAATGAGGGGATTTTTTCCTAAAATTCCTAGGTTTATGATGTTGCCAAGGAAGTTGAGGTTTTCAAGCATGGAGTAATTCAAGGATGGATTAATCACTAGGAAACATGGGAAGATGACCATACTATTCCACATCAAATTTTAGATCAATAATTTTGTTACTGTGGTGGTCATATTTAGAATGTTTTTGATGTACATCTGTGGCCTTGGCATTGAGGGTGATATTAGGAGTAGGTGAAATGGTAGAAGAAGGTTGATCAAATTCAATTGGTTTATTATTATCACTATTGATGGGATGAATATTAGAGAGAATGAATGGTACAAGAGGTAAGATTTGTTCCACCACCCAAGGAGTATAGAGAAGTGGAAATTTAACTAGAGGTGCATGGCCTTCAAGTTCTATCTCAAAATATGTGGAAAAAATATGAACATCATAGTTGAAAGCATGTATTTGAGTTAAATTTTTTGATAATGTTTGACATAAAAATCTCATGATTGATCTTGGGTCATGATGTAGTTATCATCATAAGTTAGATAAATTATTCATGCTTGTGATTCAGGAGGAACTTCATGAGGGCAAATGCCTAAATCATTGAATATACATGGAGACATGATTAAAGGAGTTTGAAATAATTTATCCACTCCATAATCATTTCATGTGAATTCATATTTTATGTAAGATGTTTCATAAGTATTATATGGAGGGTGAAATTGGAAATCTCATCAATGAGAGGGATGGTACAATCATGAAGTAATAAGGATCAACGTATCTACTTAGTGATGTAAGGAGGTATCTTGGTAGTATTTTAGGTATTTTACAAGCCATTAGGCTCATCATCATCATCATAATCATCAATATTGAAGTGTAAATCTAGATTCATATTGATGAATTCAAGTCATGGAGCACTATTAATATTTAGAATAGTGGGAATCTGATATTGAGATTTGGGATTTGTAAGATGAATACTCCATGGGTTAGGATTGGGATCATGTTTATAATTTTTTAAATTATGAAGTAACTTGATACATTATCTACCAAAAGAGACAATATCCCTCATTTGATGAGTCCATGGGCATCTTAGGAGTATGTTATAAGGTAAGGGTAAATAAAGGACCATAATCTTAGTTCATATAGTCTTAGGTCCAATAGTAAGAGGGGACCAAATACAAAAAATTGGATTTTGATTAGTTTTTTCAAATAAATGACATGTCAAAAAAGTTTATTTGAGATGATATTTTTTATAACCAAGTTTTTGGATGAGCCAAAGAGATGTTAGATTAATACTAAACCCTTCATCTACTAATAATTTAAAAATTAGGGTGGTATTAATGGATATTTTAATGAAGAGGGGTGGATCATCAGATCAAAAGAGAATCTCATCATTTATCATGTCTTCTTTGAATAAATCTATGGAGGGTTTTAAAAAAATACAAATAGATTCAATGGTATACACTTTTGTTGGTTAAGGATCATGAGAATATGGTTCCTCTTCTAAAGGATAGGGATCTTTAATTTAATAAATTTGTTCCATGAGGAACTTATGATGATAAGGAGAGGTCTGAACTAACTCCATGAGAGGATTTTTTCAAGGCATAAAGTTGAGTCCTTCTAATAAGTTCCAATGGGTTTTGGAAGAAGAAGAACTAAAATGAGGCTTAGAAGGTAAAATAGGTATAGAAGGAAGAGAAGTGATTTGAAGTTTAAAAGGAGGAGATGGGTCCTCATTAATCTTTGAAGCTAAGTGAGTGGTAGTCGTATCTTTGAGAAGTTTCTCATTCAAAGATGGTTTGTTAATTCTAGTAATGGGATCTTTGTGGGCTGGTTTGCATCGATAATTAAACTTAGTTGAATTGACATATTAGGAATTAGTGTGATATTGGTCATAATTGGAAATAATCACACAAATATATTTTTTGGATTGTTGTGGGTTAGTTGTGGATAAATACTTTGGGTTGTTAGAATAAGAATATTTGGGCACTTTGCTCTTTTAAGAAGAGTTAACATAATCTTGATGATGTATTTGAATCATGGATTCGTGATTGAATGAATCAACAAGCATACAATAAATAATTTTTTTTGTAATCCTTCTACATGTTTCATGGGAATGATCTATGTCAACATGTAACCAAGAAAATTTATTAGAATCATATCCTTTAGGAGGATTATTGAGGTAAGTGAATGGTTTAGAGGGTGTTAAAAATTATTTCATTTATTGCACAATTAATGGTATGTAAGAAGGTTGGGGATTGTTAGATTTGGATAATCTTAGTTTGGGTTGAAGAAGATTTCTAGTTATCACATTAATTGAGAGTTGAAATGATCTGTATGAAATCAGAAATTCATCATATCTATAAATAAATCCTAACTAGGAGAAGATAGAGCATACCTACACTTTTGATTGGGAACACATTTGTTAAGTAGGAGCATGGCCAATATAGGGGTACACTAGACCTGATTAGGGGATAATTTATTATAATAAAACATGATAAGGAGGGTTAAAAAGCCTGAAATATAACATAATCATGTAATAACCCTAAGAGGGTCATAGTTTTTGATATTTCACCTAAACTAATAATAATAAAAATCAATCTAATCTGGTGCTCACAAAAGCTTGTGGCACAAAGTGGCGGTTAAAAATAATAAAACTAAACATGCATAGAAGACATATACTCATGTAAATGTATATGAAATCCTAATACATGTAAGAGAATTAAAAATGCATATCTATCTACTCTTATAAAAGGAGAAATAAAGTTAGGAATATTTACCTTTGAAGACGAACCCGTCGAGCCTCAATATCTCCCTTGGTGAAGGTGCTTTACCAGAGGTTTTTGTGGTATGTAAGGATGACAAAGACAAATCATATTTAGGATACACAACCTATTAATTCATCCAAAAGACTTTTCCACAAGACAAGATCTATATCTCCAAAGAAAGTATGAAACCCTATGCTTTACTTCTAAAGTAGAATGGTCAATAAGTACATTTTCATTCACTCTTACTTCTTATTTTGCTTCTTATAAAATGAAAAAAATAAACTTATATTTATAGTAATATTTGACCCTAAACCATTTCAAAAATATTGGCCAACAAGGTTGACCCAGTAGACCTAGCACAGTTTAAAAAAATAATTTACTAGGTCATGAGCTAGGTCAGCCAAGGGTTAACTAGCTGTTAAGTGAAAAATACCCTGAAACTATATAGGGTTGACCCAGTATATCCAACTAAAAAACGTGATTTAAGTGAGGAATATGAGGATAAAATGTATCAAATGATAGGAATGGGTATAATAGAGATGAACAAGCTTAGGGTTAATGGTTTTAAGAGACAAGTGTGTAGATAACAAGTGGTAAAAGGGATAAAAATCCTACAAAGTACCAATGGTCTACCCACCCATTAAGGTGTGTAATTAGATATATTAAGACTCAATGGGTTCCTACAAGATAAAAAGTGTCAGTAATCAAAGATCATCATGTGTCACTAAAGTGTAGTAGTGGATGGTGCTTTGAGAAATAAAACATGACAACACATATTGTTGATGCTAAGTAAGATGTAGTAAGCAACAAAGAAGATAATTGAAAGGACATAATTGAAAAACACATACCTTTAATTAACTTAGTGCTATATGCAAACTAAGATAAGTGAAGGCATCTAATGTGAAGAACACTACACAAACTTGTAGAAGTTAATACCAAAAATAGCCAAAAATTGAAATTTTTAAAAGATAGTCATATGGTAGTGGAAATGATTCTCTCTATCATCATGATTCTAGAACATTCTATAATTCAAAAAATGGATGAGTAAAAACAAGGATAGAGGAAAAATAAGGAATCTACCAAAAATATTTAGATTTTTTGATAAGTTGATTTTAAATAGGGTGAAATGAAAATCATTTATAATTTTTGACTTGTGAATGAGAGAAAAAGAGCTCTAAGAGACCAAATGAACTAGGATGGAAAGGAGATGATAGGATAGGTGAAAGGGAGCCCCAGAGGTGTTAATAAGTACACTATATGTAGGCAACTAAAAATCTTAATCCATTTTTTTAAAATTTTAGTGATTTAAGTGTATTTTTAGAAATTTGTGTTTTTAAGCATTTTTAGAAGTCAACATGAAACCAAATTAGGGGTTATGGGTAGGAAAAACCAATTATGGAAATGGGTTTTAAGGGTTTAAGGAAATATATGCTAGAAGTCACTTATTTCATAAAATGTAAGGGATCTGTAGGGGAAAACAACTGGGTCAACCCAGTCGACCTAGGAGGCTAAAAAATGACAAAATCTACACTACCATACTTAGAATGTATTCATTGACCCTGTACATTTTGTAGACTACTGATCTAGTATAGTTTACTAACTCAGTATAAAAGTCTAGTATGACAACACAATACTAAGGGGAGGAAAATAAGAGGGTTGGCTTAAATTTTAAAGTTAACCAAGTCAAAAATGGGGAAATTTTGGTCAAACTAGTGTTTGACCAAAGGATCAAAATAGTAGAAGAATGTGTGTAAGTGATTGAAAGAGTTATAGAATGATCCAAAATGATCGAGTGAGGGATAAAAGGGGTGAACAGGATAAAACATGTTCAAATGAATAAATGAAAGTAGTTTAAGCTTGTTTTTGATTAAAATTTTAAAAAGAATGTATTTTGACTATACATGACATGAAGGATCTAATGCATCTTTTGTTGTGTCTTGATTGCAAGGATGAACAAGATTATTCCATTTGATATATGCATCATGGCTACTAGATATATTATAGAACTTCTTGATAGAGGATAGGGCTAGACTAATCTGTATAGGCCTAGGAGGTATAATAGAGATGTGTAAGATACCCTTGAGCTCAGATCTTTTAGTCATGCTCTTGGGATGCTAGGAATGATTGGCTAACACCTTCAGGTGGGAGGTGGAAGGGGATAATATAGAGGTGGGAATCATACTAGGGGATGTACATGACATCTTAGGATTGCCTATAACAGGGACACCTATGACTATTGGGATACTTGATAGCGATAAGGAGAGGAGAGTCTTAGTTGTATGGGCCATAGGCTAAAAGAGGATATACTTAGGTTAGAAAGTGACCATGTTTGATGTGTATAACTCATAGGTTTTGTATATCTAAAAGGATATGATAGGACTTGTGACAACATAAGTGTTATGTCATAATTCAAATGGTAAGGTACCATTTTTTGTGATATCCTTAAGCTGGATGATATTGGAGTAGAGGGTGCTATATAACATGGGGTATATCATCTAGGTAAAACTTTTACATGATATGTATGGAGTGTTTTATATAGGTAATAATTCTATTAGATCGATTATATTATTGATGACATGGATCTATGAGAGGGACCCATGTATCAACTGATTAGGTTACCCCATGTAGTCGATGATAGGTCACCTTAGGTATAGAGATGGAAATAGGATAAGATATCATGGGTCATGCCCACATGCTATAACTATAGGTAGTGATATGAGTGGATATAGTATGGTAGTCGTATGGGCACATTGCCACTACATAGCCTAGTTGGGACATAGTTGCACTAGTTTTGGGATAGATAGAGGTGATAGGGAATTATACTTGGTAGATGGAGCCACATCTGATGGCATGAATACCAGGGTAGATGGGATTTCTTCACCCAAAAAAATTGATAGCGATGCCCATTTTTTGGGTCTAGCATGTTAGAGAGCCATGAGGGAGGGAAGGATTAGGTATACCAGTGGTAAGGTCAACACTCAAACCACATTATGAGAGACCATAGATGGTCAAGCATGATAGGTATCAAAGAAAAAAGAGATGGGTGAAGAGGTAGGAGTAATAAAGGTACCATTACTAGCTCTATAGTGAGATGAGCAATGACCACTAAGGACATGAAATTGATGGAGGTAGCAAGAGCATGATATAAAAAAGATAGTATATGTCTTAGATGACCCAACATGTGGGCTAGAGTAGATTTGGAATATATAAAAACCACTTAGGTGGAGCTTGAGATGGGTACGAGTGGTATATATAGGATTTATTTTTAGGAAGTAACCAATAGAGGAGGTTCATGAAGGTTTTATAAATGAGGAGACTATGCTTAGTGGTCATATGAATGGTGAGATAGTAATGGCTGACACACAAATAGGTAAAAAAATATGGTTAAATATTGTTTTAAATTTTACTTGAGATAGACTAGAGATGGATAGATTTTAAGATATATTAGTCATCTAATATCTATCTAGTTTTCTTTTTGTAACTTTGGTAGAGGATAAGGAGATTGGATGGGGTTATCTAGTGAGAGGAACACTCCATGATGTCCTAGATGAGGCACTAATGCCATATGATCCCACTACACTAGAGGATCATAGGGTACCATCTACCCTAGCTCAAGTAAGATAGTTTAGACTAGTAGGAGAGGCCAAAAGGTAGCTACAAGCATATAGAGAGGGGATTCAACCACCAACATAAATGGATACAAGAGAGACATGGGCATGGTAGGCCCTAGCTAAGGAGAGAACTACACATCTGGATATAGTGACATAGATGACACAAGCACATACCCAAGAGAGAGTGATACATGTAGTGACCTTGACCTATATGTCATAGGTACAGGAGTAGGATATAGTAACACATTTGGTTACCCTATCTTAGTTGGCATAGGTGTAGGTTTAGGTAGCTCATCTATAATGGAATGTGTCAAGATTGAGATCTTGAACAACCTCTTTATAAATTTCTATGTGGAGGAGTCAAACCAAGGCATCGATGGGTAGCATGGCCAGGCCATGAGATAGGTAGGATGGGGACCAACCATAGAGTTGGAGTATTGTATATGGTTGTAGTGGTTGTATGAAAAACTCATGACACACACACACACACACACACACACACACAGACACACACACACACATGTATGTATGTATGTATGTATGTATATATATATATATATGTATGTATGTATGTATGTATACATATACATACATACATACATATATATATATACATATATATATACATATACATATATATATATATATATACATATACATATACATACATACATACACACACACACACACACATATATACATACATACATACATACATACATACATACATACATACATATACACACACACACACACACACACACACACACACACACACACACACCCACACACACACACACACCCACACACACACACACACACACATATATATATTATGGATCATTTTGGATATTGATTGTATGTTTTATAATTATGGTTGTGGTTGTTAATGATTGGATATATTTCTTTATATCACATGTATTTATCTAATTTTATATATTCTATAGGAAATATATGATTTTTGGTTTATTTTTTAGCATTATGTAGGACACATTCATAATGCTAAAAAATGTAGGACTTGGTAAAATATAATCAATAGAAAATGTACTAGACACTATTTCATGTTTGTAAATGTGTAATAACAAGAAAATGACTAAGTATAAATAACCAAAGGGTGGTAAAATAAGATGGTAAAAAGGAACCAAATTAAAACAAAATACAATCACACTAATTCACATTGAGAAGTATGAGAATAATGTAATAAAATGGAAAGCACGTAAAAGGAGAAATGGTATAAAAAAAATCAATTAAGTTATTTAATCATACTAAATAACATTGGGAAGTATAAGAGGAAAAAAGGTTGGAAAAATTTGGGTCTTAAATTTATCATACTAATTCAAGCTAGAAAGTATGACAAATTTCAAGAAATGGTTGGATTCTTACATGAAATCATAAAATAAGAAAATAAAAGTGAAATTGAAATGAAGCACAAAACATATTAATCAAGTTGGGAATCATCTCAATGATGTATAACTTCATGATCAATCATATCTTATCTCATATTTGACACATGTAATTTTGATTGTGATTTGTATCATTGGAAAATTTTGTTAGGAGGGCCAAGTCCTATCTGTGGTCTTACAATGTAACTCACAAAGGGAAAACCAATAAGGTGGAAAAATGTGAAAATATATTAAAACGAGATATGGGTAATAGGAAG
The DNA here is from genome assembly GCA_037957365.1 of Torreya grandis. Lineage (NCBI taxonomy): Eukaryota > Viridiplantae > Streptophyta > Pinopsida > Cupressales > Taxaceae > Torreya > Torreya grandis. The sequence goes on from JARHVA010002871.1 coordinate 2,073,523, forward strand.
GTAAAATTGTGATAATATATGAGGATGGCCAGGTCTTATCCATGGTCTTATAATGCAACTCACAAATGGAATCCCAAGGGGAGTGATCAGTGAACAAAATAATATTTCTTAAGTGGAAATATGAGGAATATAGGGAGTGAAAATGGGAATGTAAAAATCATGACTTATGCATCTTATGAGAATATCTTAAGAGAAATGAGGCATACTAAGGAAATGAGAAGGCACTAAGTGACTAGTGACCATCAATGTACAAAGGAAACCTATTTGTTATAGACACTAAGTGCTGAAGGCAAATAAGAAATATACTAAGATCAACTCATGAAGGTAGATTGGTATAAGAAAATTAAAATGGACCTACCTTTTCATGATGTGTTCCTCATTCCTCAAGACCCATTATAGAGTCATCAATCTATTATGAAGATTGAGTTACTTGTGTCAGAAAGTAGGTAGTACTAAAAGTTTTTTTTTATTTTCCTTTTTTAATATACTATCCTATCATACCCCAATGGATCTTGGCTATAGAATGAGGCCAACTATGGAGTTTGACCTTTGACTAGAAGAAGGAGATGTGCTTTTAATGACATCTTTTAGTTTTATTTGACTTTTAAGAATTTGAAATTTATTTACCTTTTATATCATTGTCTTTTGTTAAATTATTTAGATTTTATTTTTTTTTAGGATTTTTAGGATTCTTCCTCCATGTAGAATTGGAATGACCAAAAACAAGAGATAGAGTTATATACATGAATGAGTTGTAAGCTTAGGCTAAAGGAAGCTAAGTAACAAAAGACAAGCCTGACTAGAAAACTTAAGCTTAATAATGAACCAACATGTTATCTCAAGTCTTAACCATGTATATGCTTAGTTTACAAAAAGGAAAGAAAGGGAAAAGGGAGATCCAAAGTGGACCAGTGAAATAATATTATAATGAAATTAATTGTTTGATAATTGATCACATGGTAATAGGTAATGACTAAAGGGAACCAAGTTTGTATAACAAGGTTACAATAATAATTAGACATGAAAAATAGAGATAAGAAAGTAAATAATCATAAATAAACAAGAAGGGAATTTTTAAGAAAGAAAATGTAATAAGGAAAAATAAAGTAATGATAAAGAAGACATCCATAAGAAAATATAAATGATAATATAAGTAATATATGATGTAAAAGTAAAGTCACCATGTAAGATACATAATAATTTGACACAGTGTCAAATGATATAATGGATAGATAAAGATCATATTGGAGAACAAATATAAAGTAAATTAAAATATAAAATCACCATGCATATGCTCATAAACATTGATAAATTTTCCCATAGACATTATCTAGAACATTGGATAGATCTCTATAAAGTTGGATACCAATTGCTACTAATTTCTCATCTATCTTCAATAAAAATTGGGAAAATATTTATCTAATCTCTTCAATAAAAAAATTAATAATTTTGGATGGATCGTGATGAGGAGGGAAATTAAGAAAGGGATGATTAGGATAATGCATGGGAGTAGACTCTATGGGATATGCAAGAATCACTAGAGGAGAAGGGTCCACAGGTGAGGGATTCATGGCTGGAGAAGGATCCACTAATGAGGGAAGGTTCACGGGTGAAGGAAGAACCACAGGAGGGGATGGAACCATAGGAGGTGAAACCATGGGAGAAGAAGGAGGAGCCTTATTTTGATAATGAACTATGGGAGGAATGGTAAAAGGTTTAATAATAGTTATAAGATGATCATTAAGGTGTTATTAAAGGATAGAACAATAATCAGTGTGATCGGTGCCACATTGGTGCCAAAAACAATACAAATTTCCATACTTAAGCATATATTTAGGAAGCACCTTCAGGGTAGGTATGGATTTGTTTGAGGACCAAGGGGAAGAAAGATGCAAAGTATCAATTTATTATCATAGCTTATGAAAATGCATGGAAGAATGATTATCTATTCCATGAAAGCAATAGATATACTTATGATTAGGATTATTAAAATTACTCATAAGAGTAGGTGTAACAAAAATGGAAGGATATTGGGAAGGGTTGTTAACCCATTTAGTGGGAAATGTAGCCATCTGAGGTAAAGGAAGAAAACCATCACCAAGGGAAGTTGATGGTGGGGAAGGAATGAGAGTAGGCTCAATGGAAGGAGTGATGGGATCAGAAGAAGGGATAGACTCAGCAACAATAGGAGCAAGAGTAGGCTCAACTATAATGGGAGTAAGAATGGGATCCAATGTAGGTTCCACTGAGGGAGGGGAAATCTCTACAAAAGGCCAAAGAAGGGTTTATGAATCTTAGGGATATGTATGTTATAGGGGTCAAGGTAGCTACCAAAGTGGTAAGCCTCAATCATAACATGATTCATAAGCATACTCCTATTAGGTTACTTATAAACTAAAGGTGTCAATACCATATATACCCTAAGATAAAGAAGAAAAATATTAAAATTAAGAGCTATAAATGAGGGAATGTGGGAATATATATTAGAATACTCAAACAAAGAATAATGATAACAAATAATATCAATATCACAAACCTAAACAAGGCCACCTAAGAATAGATCATCTAATGAATAACCTTCATTGTAATCAAGTGTGTGAAGTTAAAAGATGTAAGTGGGGATTTCCTTGTCATTTGATGAAGTGTGGTGATTATAATGCCAAGCCTTAGTTAGGATAATGGGAATATTATCATAAGGAGGTTTGTGATAATGAGGCTATAATGAAGCTAAAAGTTGTGAGATGAGATGAGGTGAGAGATCAAATTTTTTAATATTTAGGTTAATCTCATCAAGATCATCATCTTCACAATCTAAGAGGTTATGAGGAATATTCCCAATGAGTTCAAGATGACCATTTTAATCTCTAGTATAATTTATAGGAAAATTGAAGCATTGAGACTCATGAAATGGAACACTGGGCAAAGGTTCAAGAGTAGAAATATTAAAGACACCATGGTCTTATAATTGTTTATTCTAAGGGTTAGTATCACCTTGAATCCTATATATATATATATATATATATATCAATTTTGATGGAGTTTAATGTATTAGTAGGTGAAAGAAGTAACTGCTCTCATATAGTGAGTCCATGACCTACCAAGTAAAATGTTATAAGAGAGAGGAAAGTTAAAGATAATTACCTTCATATGAATGGTGATAGGTGGGACATTAATGGGAATCCACACACAACCTAATAGAGGTATTTTACTATGATCATATCCTTGGCATGTGTTTTATGTGTATTTAATATCGCATTGATAATATCCAAGGGTTTTGATAAAATCAAGATAGGTAATGCAAATACTAGAACCCTTGTCAATCAATGCATTCTTGACATGGATTTCACTTATTTGGAAACTAATGAATAAAGGAGTATCATTTGCACAAAGAAAGATCTCATTGGGAATCATAGAAGCAATATGGAATTGTAAGGAAAGAGAAGTGTCCATTATTCATCAACATGGATGGACATCTCTTCACATTGTTATAATATGCTATCCTCAAATCCAGATAGGTTACTTCACATCCTACTAGTGGAGGATGAGGGATATTCATTTTGAATAATAGTTACATAAGATAGTTTTTATGATGCATAGAGGTCCTCATAAGCTTGAGGAATGGATTTTGAGATGGGAGATCAGTGACTTCCATGATGGGATCCCACTCATCATAACCCATAAGAAGGTTTGTATAAATAGGAGCATAATGATTAATGAGGTCCTGAAAAGGAGGAACCAAAGTGCATTGGAATTTGTGTTCATAAGAAGGATAAGGTTTTAAATTATGTTGAGAAGAAGAAGTGATTGGTTTAGTTTGGTTTTGAGAATTGGTAGAAGTATTGGTAGAAGATTGATTATCATTATTGTTATAAGATGGAGGGATGGTATAAATAGAGTGGGAAGTGTTATACAAGGGATAATTGGCAATTGGATCATAAAAATATATAAGGTAATATTGCCCCAACTCATTTAAATGAGTTGGAAAAGAATCTTATATAACATGATATGTTTGATATAATGGAGTGTAGATAGGTTGAGAATCAATAAAATCAACCAACCTTTGTATATTAGTCATCTTAAACACATTCTCTTCAAAAGTGGGGTCAATAAGAATTTTTACATTGTTGGAAGAAGGGGTGTGCTTGTCTTGGGTAACTGGATTAGGTTGGTGATTAGGAAGAGGGTATTTATAAATAGCCAAATGAGTATTATCTTGATTTAAGGCTTGAGATTTAGTATGTGATTCATGAAACTTAAAAAAATGTCATAGGCTTGCTAAATTTTTTGAATTATATGATCATGATCAAAATTAGGACCAAGAAAAAAATCTATAGCCAAATTATGGAGCTGCCTACAAGTCTCATGAGAATGACCCAAACTAGCATGAAACCAACAAAACTTGTTGGGATCATTCCATGATTTCATAGGATGAGTGGGATCAAGTTCTCATGGAAGAGGCCTAGGTATAAGTTTAAGTAATTTAGTTGAGAATAAGGGTTTATAAGCATGGATGGTATTTCATGAAGATAAGTGAGGATTGGTGTATTGTTGAGAAGGGGGAGCTAGTTATGAAAAGTGATTAGGAACAATATATTGAATAGTGTGAATGGTGTCATAATATTATATGAAACCATCATTAGTATCATTATTATTCTTGTTCCTAAGTAAGAGATGAGGACTCATAGAAGGTTGGGGTGGCTTGAATTGATGCATAAGGAAATATCGACATTTAACTTGGTCAATAGCCTCCTCCAAAGTACATGGAGAGAGAGAGTGTGTAAAACTTATATTATAACTTGTGAAAAAGAGCATTAGTTAAGAGATGTAAAAGGTTATCATTGGCCATGTTATGTTCACATTTGTTTGACAAAGTTTTTTACCTTTTAACAAAAGCTTGGGCAATTTCATTTTCAAGTTGTTTACATTTATGAAGTGGGCTAAAGTGTTTTTAGGAAGATAACTAGTTTAGAATTCTTGAAATTAAACATACACTAAATCCTCTAAAATAGCAATGTAATGAGTTTTAAGTTTATTTTACCAATCTAAAGCACCTATGAAGGTTTTGGATAAGAGCTTGGTAGAGGTAAAGGTGTTAAATTTGACCCAATCCTTATAAAGATTTCCAAATGTTTTAAGATGAAGGGTAGGATTAGTTTATCCATTATAAGAAATTGTAGGGGTGATACCTCCTAATAAATATTTTCAATTTTAGTGGTAAGAGGCTCATTTTGAAGATGTTTAATAGTTTTTTGATCAAATGAGGTTGAGGTATGAGATTGCCTTGGGAATCTCAAAGAGGAGGGGAAATTTTTTGATTATGCATGATCCAAATCATTGGTTTATGATGAGTTTGAATATGGAAAAGATGAATTGTATTCTCATAATTTGATTTTTATTATGAGCTTGAAATTTAATCATTTGATTAAGTATTTGTAACAAGAGTTGGTGGGTTTGATTAGAATTGTTAGCATTATTTGAAGCATTAAAGTTGGTATTATCGGATTGGGTACCACTATTGGTGTTGATAGGAGATTGAAAGGAACTATGAGAATGTGAGACACTAGTATAAAAAAATTCTTATGTGTCAAAAGGTATACTAGTGAAGGTATGAGAAGAAGAAGCACTAGAAGCATGATTACCTTGGGTAGAAAATGATGCACTAGTAGAAGAGTGAAGGAGAGTGAATCTTCTTGAAAGCAAATCAATGGTAGTGGTGGTGAATTGGTTATAAAATAAAATCAACTTCAATTCCAATCCTTCAAAATCTTAACCATTAAAAAAACCATTCATGAATCATATAAACCATTAATTGTAATGAAAAAAGAAAATGATTTAAGATCAAAGCACATAACCCATGATTTATGTGGGAAACCCTCATGGGGGAGAAAACCCACTTGAAAAAAGCTTTGGAATACTATCTTATAAATATATTTATTTAATTTAAATCAGAACCAACTAATCAAAGAGCACTAAACCCTCAATTTAGTCAAGCACCCACTTTACCATTAGCTAACATCAACTACAAGGAGGCTAAAACCCCCTAGATGATCTAACACCAACTCAATCACCTTAAAACTAATATCCACCTCTGATATAATGTATTACACACATGATGATGGTATTATCTCTTTATAACACCTGAAAATTTTCCTTTATACCTCATACAAGTGATGGTAGTTTATTCAAACATAAATTTGCCTCTTACATAGGCATTCAACAACTCTTTCTCTTCTTTACCCCTCATATGCATGTTCATGACCTTGAATCCATTGCTCCTTCACACTCTGATATTATTAGATGTAAATAAAATCTTGAAACATTATAAATATTAGTCATACAAAACTTGTGCATTACTCTTTCAACATATAATCGATTCTTTTCTTCACTCTAGGTCATCTAGATAAACTAGGCCTAATCATGCCTTTAATCAATATAAAACTTACTGATTACCTTCATCACCACTATTTGATATTTATGACGTGTTATTATGATTATTTTACTTCCCTCACACACTTATGAAAAGTCTATACCATTTAATTCATTCCTTAATTATCAAAACCCTTGCACTAGGTCACCAAAGCAAAATAGGGTTAATAGCCTTGAAACAAATATTCTTACTTGCTCATGACCTGAAAAAACAATGTTATACCCTTATAATATATTAAAAATTATTTTTTTGATGTTTTTAAAGGCCTCTTACCCTTATAAAAATTGATATATAATTCATTTCACTCTTCCATTGTTTAACTAGGACAATGAGGCCAAAATTGTCTTCTACATATGCATTATTCTTTCTCTAATAAATCTTAAATAGACATATCACTTTAATTAACCATTAATGCATATATTCCACTTGGATAAACATAGATATATGTATTATTAAACATTACATACAATTTAAATCAACTCATTAGGTTGGCCATGCTTCAAATGGCTCAAAACAACACACTAGGCTTAAGCAAGACCTAAGCAATTATCCCTCCATTAGGCCACATGTTACACTTTGATGTTAGTAGCCCTTAACCAAATATGGAACCATTTAAAACACTTTAAGACAATTTTATACATTCCATATTTATTTTTAACAATTTATACAACACTTTCAAGTCACTTGCTCACCTTATGAAACCTCTTTTATCCCTCAAGCCTTCAATAGGTCCCATAGAGACCTAATTCATCTTCATGTAACACTTTAAGCCACTATGTTCTATATGGCCCTTACCAATGAACCAAAAAAATTAAATAAATTTAAATTAATTATCCATGAGTGTTATCCATGCTCAAAAAATTTCAAATCATTCTCTCATACTCTAAAACCTCCATAAGTTCTTAAAGACTTATTAGGCTTAACTAGCCCAAAAACACTATCTTCACAAACAAGGATCAAACTACCTAAATATAAAATTTGAATGTATAAAAAATATATATATGGAAATATAAATAAATCATTAAAATAATCCAATCTATAATACAAAATAATTAATCCTCCAAAGGCTCATAAACACCACTATATTAAGCTTACTCATACCTATAATAATTATAGTCAACAAAAGTCAACTTTAACCTACAATAACTTCACCTGTAATGTCATTCAAAACTCCAAATCACTTTGATAATGATACATATGGATTATAATTAATTAATTATTTTTATATCAACATTATTTTATCAATAATTTGTATTATACAATCATTTCTTTGCACCTTGGTTTATTCATAAAAAACACAATCAACTGTCACATGAAATAAATGCAATTGTATGACTAGTCAAACCTCTTAATCAAATTTCCTAGATATCCATTAAATTACTATACAAATTTAAATTTTACACCACCATAAAATTCATCCATTATAAAAAGCTATAAACAAAATACTACTGACTAGTTTTCCTTTGTTCACTTGATATTGCAAATTTGGGTAAGTAGGGAAAATAGTGAAATTTGCTTGGGAGGCCAAATTTGCACCACCTTAAATTTTGATAGAAACCATATCAAGACTTTAAATTTTAACCACATGATATAGGAATAAATATTAAAAAACCCATGTGATCACTTTCTTTTGAAACCTTCACATGTGTAAATGATGACATCATCAATATGTTTGCTCAAGAAGATCTACCAAGTTGACTAAGATCACCTAGACCTTCACAAGACTATTCAAATGGATTGATTTCACTTAAATAAATATAAAAATCACTAATTAACACTAATTTTAACCATAAAACATGGTAAATCATCTCAAAGGATTGTACACATGATATTCACTCTCAAATCCACTTAGAACCTATCACTTTGTCATTAATGCATTACGTATTAGGATCACCTTGACATCAATGACAATAAATGAATCTCAAGAAAATTGAAAAAAATATCTTCCTTTATAATTAATGGAAAAAACCTTTCATAATTTTCTCTCCCAAAGTGAGCAACTCTTTCATTCTAAATTTTCTCCCCCTTTGACATTCATTAATGACAAAGGGTCTCTTCCTCGACATGCCAACTTGATCTTTTGACCTGTCAAACTATTCACAGATCTTAGAAATATCCCCATAGCATCATGTTTATCTCATATAACCTCTTATAAAAACATAATAAACCATACAATCTCCTTGGAATTGAAACATCTCACATATGTTCCCCCTCACTCTATGCATACCTTACATATTATCAATCGAAGAGAACATACCTCTATCTAAATTTCTCCTTGATTCCTGGATTATAGAAAACATACCCAATATTCACATATTCCTCAATTAACCTTAGTTATCTCCCACTAAATCTATATTCCATATGAACAAAACCAAAATATTGTAAACATACACAAGCATAATCTTTCACAAGAACATACCTTGAATGGAGCCATCTTCATCCACACAGGTTACCACAAGTATCCAACATCCTTTCATTAGGAAACCAAATTAAATGATGATATTATTGGGCCCAAATTAATTATTTCAATTGTATAAAAACTTTATTATATAAATCAAACAATCACAACTAATCTGAACAATAATAACATGCTCAACAAACCCTCTCATATGAAAAACAACTAAATAAACCTAAATCCATGCTTATAAGATCTCTTCAAGCTACCGATATGAACAAGATGCCTCACTAGGCCATATATGGATGAAATATAATTTAATTCATACATTCCTTCTACTAAATTCTGAACTTACCTTCCTGATCTTGTCCTTTTAAGAACCTCTCTCTTGCACAAGAAAATATACTCCTCTCCTAGGTCACTTCAAAGAGATTTATTACAAACAAAGATACATAACTTGAAAGTCTCATACATTTGCATCAAGGGAATACCTCTCAACATACCATAACCTCATTTAATACTTTAATATCATCATTTTACACCTGATCACCAAGTGTGGTGACTGAAGTCATTGTATAACCAAAGATACACCATGTCAAGGATTTTGAGTGTTAAAGCCCTTATACTAATTAAGGACACTTAAAGTAGGATATTATTCCAAAAATAACTTCAAAAATTTAAATCAATTCTAAAATATCTTAATAGGTGATATAAATCTCTTAAAATCTTTAAATCAATTGAAAAAATCCATACTCAATTATATGCATATCAAGACAAAGAACATACCTTGACCAATGACTAATTTCTCACTTATCAACCTTGCAACACCATTTCATGATGATTCAATTGATTTAGTAATGCCTATATGAATCCTAATAGATAAAACTCACCTTACATGGCACCTATAACACCTAAAACTTTGGATATTCCCAAGGCTTCATACTATCACTAGTTTGCTTGTATTTCCTAAGCCTCCTCATAGGCTTGATTGGCTCATCCATATTCTCTTTGACTCGTTTGTCAACATGACCTGATAAATAGTATTATTGTCTTGAATTTATAACCATATTGACTGATATTATCATAAAAAAAATCATTTTTGGTCTCAATCTGATCTCTTTTCATAGTCTTAGGTCTCCATATCCATGTATGACCTCTTCCTTCCACACTAGGAGATCCATACACCTTGTTTTGACTTGATAACTCATTTAATTTGTTATTACAATATTTTTTAATGTGAAAAACTCTATGAAATTTAAAACAAATAATATCATTCATACCTTTTTATTGATGATGGATATTATCTCCTTTTGGCAAGTTACTTCTCCTTTTTACAATCTCTTGCAATGTGATCAAACTAATTGCAAGCATAACATTATTTATGAGATGAATTAACAAACATCATGTAATTAGGATGAATTTTTTATATTCTCACCTTTTTTTTCATTCTATCATCCTTATTTAATTTATTCAATTCCTCTTTCTCAACCTTTCTCATTTTGACCACTAGCTTCTCATGCTTAACCTTCAAGGATCCTAGCTCATTTTTCAATTAATCGCACTCATCATTCTTTACCCTCAAACTTGAATTTTTAGCCTCTATATGATTATTAATATCATTAAAAGTAATATTATTTTAATATTTACATCATTATCTCAAACTTGGTTTTGAAATGACTCACCTCTCCTTCACATTCCATAGAGGACTTGACCTGCTCTCTAAGTTTTTTGATGATCCTTTCATAGTCATCTTCCTTGGATTTATATTTACTCCACCTTATCTTAAAATAAATAATATTATATTTAATAAATTTTACCATAAATCTTAATTTTTTATTCTCTTTCCTTAACTACTTAGCTATTTTATGTTTCAAGGACCACCTTCTTGCTGTCAAGCCTTCCTAAAGGACCTACTCTGATACCAATTGTTGGAATCAAAATCATTGGGGGGCGAATTATGAATAAAATAAAATAAATTTAAATTCAAATCCTTCAAAGTCTTAACCATTAAACAACATTATTCATGAAGAATATAAACCATTCATTGCAATGAACAAAGAAAATAATGCAAGATCAAAGCACATAACACATGAATTATATGGGAAACCCTCATGGGGGAGAAAAATCACTTGAAACAAGCTTTGGAATACCATAATATAAATATATTTATTCAATTTATATCATAAAAAACTTATCAAGGAGTACCAACCCCTCAATTGAGTCAATCACCCACTTCACCTTTAGCTAGAATCAACTAACAAGGAAGCTACAAGCCCCTAAATGATCAAACACCAACTCACTCACCCCAAAACTAATTTTCACCTATAATATGATATATTACACACATATTTATGGTATTATATATTTATAACACCTAAAAATATACCTTTATACATCATACAAGTGATGCTAGTTCATACAAACACAAATCTACCTCATACATAGGCATACAACAACTCTTTCTCTTCTTTACCCCTCATACACATGCTCATGACCTTGTGTCCATTCCTAATTCACAATATGATATTATTATATGTAAATAAATTATTGAAAAATCATAAATATTATTCATAGACAACCTATGCATTAATATTTCAACATATAATCAATTCAATTCTTCACCTTAGGTCATCTAGACAAACTAGGCCTATTCATGCCTTGAATCGATATAAAACTTACTGATTACCTTCATCACCACTTTCTAATATTTATGAAATTATAAAATTTTTATTTTTACTTGTTCATGACCTAAAAAAAACAATGTTAGACCCTTGTAACATATTCAACATGATTTTATTATGTTTTTAATGTATTATAACCCTTATAAAAATTTATATATAATTTGTTTCACTCTTTCATTGTGTAACTAGCACAATGAGGCTAAAATTGCCTTATACATATGCATTATTCTTTCTCCAATCAATCTTAGTCAGACACAACACTTTAATTAAAAATTAATGCATTTATCCCACTTGGATAAAAATAAATATATATCTTAGGACATAATATATATATTTTAAATCAACTCATTAGGTTAGGCATGATTCAAATGGCTCAAAATAACACACTAGGCTTAATCAAGACCTAAGCAATTAGCCCTCCATTAGGCCACACATTACACTTAGAAAAAAATATCCATTAAAAAAATATGGAACCATTTTAAATAATTTAAAACAATGTAATAAACTCCATATTTATGTTTAAAAATTCATACAACACTTTCAAGTCACTTGCTCACCTTATGAAACCTATTTTATCCCTCAAGCCTTTAATAGGTCCCATTGAGACCTAATTCACCTTCATGTAACACTTTAAGACACTATATTCCATATGGACCTTACCAATGACCCAAAAAAAATCAATAAATTTCCTTGATTCTCTATGATCATTATACATTCTCAATAAACATCAAATCATTCACTCATACTCTAAAACCTCCATTAGGTCTTAAAGACCTATTAGGCTTAACTAGCCAAAAAACATTGTCTTCACAAATGAGGCTCAAACTACCTAAATATAAACTTTACATGTACAAAAAACATATGTATGGAAATATAAAGACCTAGAAAACATCATCCAATCCATAAGACACCTTCATTCACCTCCAAAGGCTCATAAACACCACTGCAAGAAGCTTACTCAGACTTATAATAATTATAGTCAACAAATGTCAAATTTTACCTACAATAAATTCACCTTTACTAAAATTAAAATATATAAATTATTTTTATGATGATATATATTTATTATAATTTATTTTTTATTTTTATACCAACAATATTTTATCAATAATTTTTCTTCTAGAATCACTTATTTGCACCTTGGTTTATTCAAAAAGACATAGTCAATAATAGTCACCTCTCACATGAAATAAATGCAATTACACAACAAAAAAAACATTCTAATAAGTTTTAATAGATATAAATTGAAGTCTTATATGACTTTATGAGTTCACCAATTTCTCTATTTCGTAGCCTCATCCATACCTAGTATATATCTTTTTCTATGTAAATCCCCATAACCATCCATGACTCATACAAATGAATGAATGCAATTTATAATTTTGTTTTTGAAATGATATATATATATATATATATATATATATATATATATATATATATATATATATATATATATGTTATTTTATTAATTATTTATTATTTTTAATTAATTATATTATACTTTTTTGACTTTATTTAACAAGCATTTGAAGGATAATGTAAGACTGCATAATCTCATTTGGGCACAACACTTGCAGGCTACCCACATCAACTATAGGCTCCATCTATAGGCTTACCATAGCCATTAAAGGTTTCCCATAATAAATATAATCTCCACCTATAGGCTACCCATAGCCACTATAGGTTGTCCACAATAATTGTAGGCTCCACTTATAGGCTGCTCGTAGCCACTATACAAACTAGGCCTATTCATGCCTTGAATCAATATAAAACTTATTGATTACCTTCATCACCATTGTATAATATTTATGACATGTTAAACATGTTATTATAAATATTATAATTCCCTCACACACTTATAAAAAGTATCATACCATTCACTTCATTCTTTAATTATCAAAACCCTTGCACTAGGCCACCAAAGCAAAATATGTTTAATAGCCTTGAAATAAATATTCTTACTTGTTCATGACATAATAAAACAATTTTAGACCCTTGTCACATCTTAAAAATGATTTTATTATGTTTTTCATGGCCTCTTACCCTTTTTAAAATTTATATATAATTCATTTCACTCTTCCATTGTGTATCTAGCACAATGAGGCCAAAATTGACTTATACATATGCATTATTATTTATCCAATCAATCTTGGTAGGAAAAAACACTTTAATTAAACCTTAAGGAATCTATTAAACTTGGATTAACTTAAATATATGTCTTAGGACATGTTATATACAATGTAAATCAACTCATTAGTCTGGGCATGCTTCAAATGGCTCAAAACAACACACTAGGCTTAAGCAAGACCTAAGAAATTAGCCCTTCATTAGGCCACACATTACACTTAGATGCCAATAGCCATTAAAAAAATATGGATCCATTTTAAATAATGTAAAACAATGTAATACACTCCATATTTATGTTTAAAAATTCATATAACACTTTCAAGTCACTTTCTCACCTTATGAAACCTCTTTTAGCCCTCAAGCCTTCAATAGGTCCCATGGAGACCTAATTCACCTTCATGTAACACTTTAAGACACTATGTTCCATATGGACCTTACCAATGACCCAAAAAAATTCAATAAATTTACCTTTATTCTCTATGATTATTATACATTCTCAATACACATCAAATCATTCACTCATACTCTAAAACCTCCATTAGGTCTTAAAGACCTATTAAGCTTAACTAGCCCAAAAACATTGTCTTTACAAATGAGGCTCAAACTACCTAAATATAAAATTTCCATGTACAATATGGAAATATCAAAACCTAGAAAACATCATCCAATCTAGAAGACACCTTCATTCACCTCTAAAGGCTCATAAACACCACTGCAAGAAGCTTACTCAGACCTATAATAATTATAGTCAACAAAAGTCAAATTTTACCTACAATAACTTCACCTTTACTGACATTAAAAACTCTAAATCATTTTTATGATGATATATATTGAATATAATTCATTTTTTATTGTTATACCAATAATATTTTATAAATAATTTTTCTTTTACAACCATTTATTTGCATCTTAGTTTATTCAAAAAAAATATAGTCAATAATAGTTAACTCTAAATGAAAAATATACAATTATACGATCAATCAAACCTCCTAATAAATTTTAATAGACACAAATTGAAGTCTTATACCACTTGATTAGGCCACCAATTACTCTATTTTTTACCCTCATCCATACCTAGTATATATCTTTTTCTATGTAAATCTCCATGACTCATACAAATGAATGAATGAATTTATGATTTTGTGTGTGCGTTGATATATATATATATATATATATATATATATATATATATATATATATATGTTATGTTGTGAATTATTGATGCTTTTTCCTTGATCATATTATACTTGTGTAAATTTATTTAACAATTATTTGAAGGATAATGTAAGATTGCAGGATCTCATTTGGGCACAACACTTACAAGCTACCCACAACAACTGTAGGCTCCACCTACAGGCTACTCATAGCCATTGAAAGTTATCCACAACAATTATAGGCTCCATTTATAGGCTACATGTAGCTACTGCAGGTTGCTCATAGTAATTTTAGGCTCCACATATATGTTTCCCATAATCACTGTACAAAATAGATATATTATTGTGATAAGATCTTAGGGACAAATCTATCTATCTTAAGAACCAAATAGATAAATGGAAAGGACCATAGATGTTATACAGAATCCTTACATGCAAGGAAATTTGGATGTGATACCAAAGATGACAAAGATAAGAATAATGTAAATGAGACAAAAGGAAATAAAATAGCAAAATAGTATACATTATCCTTAACCCAGTCAAGCCTAAAATAAGTAACTTCGATTATTAACCACTTGAAGGTTGACTGAGATAGTTTCTAAAGTATTTGTATTTTTCTTAGTTTGGTATCTTTGGTTAGAAGTTAATAAAATACCTTCTTTATTTAATAGTAGAACCTAGATTAGATTAAGAGTTAGTGAAGTTGAAATTAAGATTGGATAGTTAATAGAACTAGATAAGTCATTACATTGTAATCTTCTATAGCAATATTTAATTGCTATGGATTTGAGTTTTGAGAAAGTTGATTCTATAATAAAATTTTAAAAATTTATTGAAGGATTGGAACTTAGTTCTGATGAGGAAGGCCCCCCTCAAAAGGAGTTGTAGTGAAGATCTTAACCCTCCTTAGTAAAGAGTGTGTAAGTAGATTTCATTATTAATCTAATTATATAAAGTGTGATGCATGTGTGATTTATAAGTGTGAAGTATTTCTATATTACTATCATAATAGTTTTATAGTATAACTATTTGGTAAATTTAGCATAATTTCATTGTACTACAAGTAGTAAAATAGGTTGATTTATGAATCAATAATGCATATATAGTGCTAACATCCTTGAAAAGTGTATGTACCCTAGGTTGATAATTAATGTTAATCAGACTCAAAAATTTGGTATTCATTGGGTGATTAGTCTACACAAGACCAATTTACTTTTTACACCACCATCAAATTCATCCATTATAAAAATTTATAAACAAAATACTACTAAATGGTTTTCTTTTGTTCACTTGATATTGCAAATTTGGCTAAGTATGGAAAATAGTGAAATCTACTTGGGAAACCAACTTTGCACCACCATAAAAAAATTTATACACCATATAAAGACCTAAAATTTTAACCACATGATCTAGGCACAAATATAAATAAACTCATGTGACCAATCTTTTTTGAAACCTTGACACGTGTGAATGATGATGTCATCAATATATTTACTCAAGAAGATCTACCAAGTTGACTATGATCACCTAGACCTTCACAAGGCCATTAAAATGGATTCCTTTCTATTCCATAAGTACACAAAGCACTCCTTACACCTAATTTTACCATTCAAACATGGTGAATCATCTCAAAGGATTACATACATGATATGCAATCTCAAATCCACTTGGAACCTATCACTTTTTCATTAATTCATTATGTACTAAGATCACCTTGAATTCAATGACAATAAATTCATCTCAAGAATATTCTCAATAGATTTGGGAGAGGCCTACTAGATGTAGAACCTACCATGATAGTGGATATATTAGGCATGTAGTTATAAGAACTTAAAAAAGAAGAGGCCAGGTTATGAGAAGGGGTCATAATCAAAGGAAGAGGTTGAGAATCAAAGAAAGTGGCACCTCCAAATCTATTTGAGAATGTGGGAGTAGGTGAATGAGGCTCTTCAGATTAACCACTAATCATGAGATTTTAAGTGGTATATGGATATTTTTCTTGATGTTGATGAAATTTAGAGATAAATAAGAGTATTTTAGGGTACACTCTAATTTGGGTTGATATTCTAAGGAGAAGAGAGGATTACACTATGAAAAGGAATGAGGAGGTGTCCCATATTTTGTTGTGAGAGTCGCTATATGAACATTAATTTCATCCAAGAGAGGAGCCCTACTATGCATATGGGAGAACTTATGAGTGTTGGTAAATCTCATAATGTTTGTTGAATTCAACTCAATGTTATCTTCAAATAGAAAATTCATGATGAAGGGAAAAGGACTACAATAGGCAAGAGAGGTGAGAAATCAAGGAAATAGAAGTGATATAAATAGTACAGAGTTGAATAGGTTGACCTAGAAAATAAAGTAGGTCTTATAAATAGTATAAGGTTGACTAGGGTGACCTAGCATAGTAAACAAAGGCTAAAAAAGTGTACAAGGTTGATTAAGTTTAGTAGATAGGGAAAATCAAATAGCCTATAACAGACTATGTTGATTAAAATAACCATGTACTAAAACAAGAATATTATTTCAAGTATTTTGAAAATCAAAAATTGAAGGGAATAAAATAATCAATTAGATCAATGAATGTGGCCCATTTGAGGCACGCAACATAAAAATTTGCACTAACACTAGCCAATGCAAGTTTTTATAATACAACACACAATTGAGTAAAGATTAAGCAATCAACTTGAAAAGTAAAAGCTAGCTAGATGGTCAACCTAAATGTTGTTAGATTATTTAGAATATGATTTAAAATGTGATAGAAAATTGGTTGTAAGTAAGGAACTAGAAAGCAATCTAAGGATAGTTTTAGGAAGTTTGGGTTGAAAGGGATTTGTATTGGCAATGGTATAGGCTTAGTATTAGGGCCTACCCCCTCACTTCACACACCATAATGATATTGGTGTTGGGTTATTAGCTAGAATATACCATTAACCACATGTTTATACTTGACCATAAAACCAAGTCAGCTTCCCCCTTGGTGATGAAATACAAGTAGGTTGGACTTGGGTAGACAATTGTTAAAATGCTTGTTTAAGATTTTATGATCTGGTCATATGTCCATAAAATAGAAAATAGTGAAACCAAATGGTATATTTAAAACCACCTAATTAGACTATGTGATCTATTCTAAGAATGCAAGCAATAGGAAATGAAAGTGTGAGTTAATTACTAGCATATAAGTGTTAATTCCAATTATGAAACATGATACAATGTCAATGTCATCGATAGTGTATGTATAAAATAAAAAATATGGTTGAAATTGTCACCATTATATTATTAAATCAAAGTTATATAAATAAATAGGGTTAATAGAGTTGACCTAGCTATCTAGACAACACACAAAATACAAAACTAGGTCGATAGGGTTGATCTAATTGATTATATAAGGGAACTTCTAAAGACTACAAATTGTGATAAGAAATACAATAAGGAAGAAGAGAAAGGATAGAAATGAACCTTGGTGGTTTTAAAGATGTAGATAAGTGAGATTAATATCAAATAACCTTGCTAAATACTTGCAAATCCTTCTAACAAGGCTGACTAGGTGGACATCACTTTACAGAAACATATTACTAAGGGCCTAAAATGTATAGGGTTAACTAGGCCAACCTAGTAGTCTGAATTTGATCCCTGAAAGTGTACATGGTCAATTAGGTTGACCTAGTAGTCTGAAATGGATGTTTAAAAGTCTAAAAAACTATACTATGCCAACTGAGTCAATATAGTAGCCTGTACTTAAAAAAAACCCTGTATAAAAAGAACATAGTCATTTGGATGTGACTGTGTGTTAAACTTGCACATAAAAATTAGAACTATGTTGATATAGTCAATATAATATTGTGAATATATTATAATAAAAATTATAAAATAAGTGAAACAAATCCTATAATGGTTAGATTCATGTTGGGTTAACCAAAATTTATGCAATAAAAAATGAATTATGTCTATAAATCAATCCAAACTTAGAGAAGATAGAGCATACCTATACTTTTGATTGAGAAAACATTTGTTAAGTGGGAGCATGACTAATATGGGGAATTATTAGACTCGATTAGGATATCATTTATCACAATTCACCATGCTAAGGAGGGTTCCAAAGCCTTCAGTCTAACACAATCATGAAATAACCCTAAGGGGGTCTTAGGTTTTGATATTTCACCTAAACTAATAATAAGAAAAGTATATCTAATCTAGTCCTCACCAAAGCTTTTGACACAAAATGGGGTTAGAAAAAATAAAACTAAACATTCATAGAATACATATACTCCCGTTAATGTATATAAAATCTTAGAACATAGAAAATAAAAACAAATGCATATTTATATACTCTTACAAAAGGAGAAATAAATCTAGGCATACTTTCCTTTGAAAATAAACCCACCAAGCCTACAAAACCTATCAATGTATCCAAAAGACTTTTCCACAAGACAAGATCTATATCCCCAAAGAAAGTATGGAACCTTAAGCTTTACTTCTCAAGTATAATGGTCAATAAGTAGATGTTCATTATCTCTTTTTCTTTTTCTTTTTCTTATCAAATGATAGAAATGAAATTGTATTTATAGGATGAGTTGACCCTAAACCCTTCTAAATATCTTCACTGATAGGGTCGACTCAATTGACTGAGAACAATGTTGGACAATAATTAACTAGGACATGAGCTAGGTCAGCCAAAGGTCAACTAGATCCTAAGTGAAAAATACCTCAAAACTATATAGGGTTGACCTAGTACAACTGACTAGTAAAATGGGATTTAAGTGAATAATAGGAGGGTAAAATGTAGAAAATGACTGAAATGGGTACAATAGAGAAAAACAAGCTTAGGGTTAATGGTTTTAGGAGACATTGAGTGTGTAGATAACAAGTGGTAAAAGGGACAACAATCTTGTAAAGCACCAATGGTCTGCCCACCCCTTTCTCGATGTACCCCTTAAGGTGTGCACTTAGAGAGATTGAGACTCAATGGGTTCCTACAAGATACAAAGTGTTAGTAATCAATACAATTTTGAAAATATTATGTGTATACATGATCCTTTAATGGTTTTGGTATAAGGTTCAAATTGTTTCATTAAGAAGTCTTGGCACTTACCTTGGTCAAGATCTTCATTTAACATTTAGGGAGCAACATTTTAAACCTTGTATTGGAGTGAAGGTGTTAATGTGGTTATAAGGAGTTTAAATAAGTTATCATCTATCATGTTGTGATTGGCATTATGAGACAAATATTTTCATCATGCGATGATTTGGTGGGAGATTATTTAGCACTGATGAAATGGCTATGGCTATGGCTATTTTGTGAGTCCCTAATTATATGTTGAATGTGAGTTACTATTTTATGATTATATAAAAACACTTCTTAAAGGGCATTAAATATAATTATGGTGTTTTATATTAAAAAACCCATCCTTTACTCACATGGAGATTATATTAATCCATTTTTAATTGAGGAAAATTGATCCTACCTTATATACAAAAATAAATTATGAACATTTGTATGTAAATTATTTTAATGAAATTAAATGTTATCTTCATAATCAACTTCTTATCATTCAGAGTTTATGTCTCATCTAATCCCATAAAAAATCTTTAACTAGAGGATTGACTAAATCCTCTAGTTGTCATATTTAATGTTGGGGAAGTTAGTTGTACCATTATAATAGATTACTAGTGAAAGTTTTAACTAATAGTTTGGTTGTGGCAAAGGTATTATTTTGGATCCAATCCTTATAAATATTAATGAATGACTTAAGAAAAGATCTAGGGTCTTTATTCCCATCATATTTAATAGTTGGAGATATATTACCAATAAATGAAAGGGGCTAAAGCTCATTTTGTATGTGTTGAATCATCTTATTGTGCATGATAGGTTGGGGTATGCCACTCACAGTGACATTTCTAAGAGGTAGAGGAATAAATTTTTGATTATTTTGAGGGAGAAGTATGGGAGGTTTATTATCCATGTTGATCAAATGATTTTTTAGGTACATCATTTGGGAGGTGTTACATGTTTGCATTATGTTCATTTGTTGCACTATTTGTGCAAGAATTTGAGTGGTATCAATTGGTGGGTTAGTGTTTTCAGGAAAATTATACAGATTGGTATTAGGGAGAGAATCATTTAGTGGTAGATTACTTTTGGGGTTCTTGGATAGACTTGTGTCAATTTATCCCACATTATGGTGATATGTTTGAAGATGGAAATTGTCTTGAGAGGTATGAAAAAAATATGATCCACCAATATCATATGTTGGATTGATGTGAACCATGTTTAAATAAAAATATGAGGGAGGATAAGAGGTACTCCAAGAGTGAGGATCCTCTTTGGAAGTAAACATAAGAAGAATAGAGAACCCCATATAGTGTCTAAATGGATTCAATTTGTCTAAAAAGATTCTGATAGGGGTTTTCATGATGATTAAAAAGATAATATGAGATTAAAAAATAATAGTATAAAAATATAAGAATAGAGTCAGCCAAATGGAGAATATTGTTGGCCAATAGGTACAAAGTTGACTGGGTTGATAGAGTACTACTTAGACAGAGGCTAAAGAGTACATAGTTATATGGGTCGATAGTGTGTTATTGAATAAGGAATAAGAAATAATAAGGCACAATTAGATAGGTTGACTATGTACTTCTTAGACAAGGACTGAATAAGAAGATAAGGAGACACATTTGGGTAGGTCGACTGTGTATTATAGATAAGAAGGATAAATAGTTTATAAGAGACTATATTGACATAAATGATAGTGTTTTGAAATAGAGAAAAGTTTTAAAAAATAAGATATAAGAAAATAGAATTAATCACACAATAAATTGGATCAATGTAGTTGATCCAATTGGAACAAATATCAAAATCCTTACACCAATGCTATCTAATGCAAGTTTTGATATAAAACATATAATAATAAAAGATAAAGAAACAACTTGAAAGTAAATGCTAACTAAATGGTCATACTAAGTGTTATTAAGTTGTAATAAAGTTTAATTTTAATGTGAATGGAAAGTTGGTTGTAATGAGGAACTAGAAAGTAATCTAATGTTGGTTTTAGGATGTTTAGGATGAAAGGGATATGTATTGGCGATGGTATTAGATTGGTATTAGGGCTTACCCCATCAATTCATAATCCCATAGTGATAAAGGTGTTGGGTACTTTGCCAATATATAACATCAAACACATGTTTATACTTGGCCAAAAAACCAAGTTGGCTCCCCCCTTGGTGATGAAATCCAAGTAGGTAGATATTGCAAAGAAAATGTTTAATGCTTTTTGAATGTAAAGTAATTTGAAAGTGTGTGAAAAAGAGAAAAACAATGTGACTAAATTGGTAAATTTAAAACCCATCTATTTAATCTACATTTTTTACTCTAAGCACACAAGCAACTAAAAATAAATGTGAATTAATTACTATCAAATAGAGGTTAATTATTTGATTGAGAAGGGTACAGAGTTGGTTAAGGTGACACTGTATAAAAATAGTGTAGAGTAGAGTAAACTGGGTTGATAATATTTTTCAAAATCAATATCTTAAAGACCATAGTAGAATGAGTCAAATATGTCTTCAAGATAGAAGATAGGTTATATAAATATGTCAAATAAGTCAACCTGGTTGGTTATAGGGATGCATTTTTATAGACTACAAACTTATGAAAAAAAGTATTAAAAAAGAATAACTAAAATGACAAAGAGAGACAAAATGAAACTTGATGGGATTGAATATGTTTAGGTTGGAAAATTTTATGTTGTGATATTTAAATTTAGATTCAAAATTATATTAAAAAGGTCTACTAGCTTGACATAGTTTTCAAAACTTGTGGGCTAAAAAATAAGTTGTGAATAGATTCGACTGACTAAACTATGTTTATAGATTCATATGCTAAAAGAAAATAATTGCAAATAGAGTCGACTGGTTTGACTATGTATGCAAATTTGGATTTGAAAAATAATACTTTACCAAATTGATCAATCCAGTAACTTGTATTTGGTGAAAACTTACACAAACAAAATAGAGTCATTTTGTAGTGACTGTGTGCTAAACCTGTGCACAAACTATTAAAACTATACTGACTAGTTTGATATAATACTAAAAAATAAAAAATATAATATGATGATGAAAATGAAAGTGTGAAATAAAAATTACAAATGTTTGATTCATGCCAAGTTCAATTAAATTTATATAAAGGGAAATGTAATTGATCTATTAATCAATCTTAACTCA
Organism: Torreya grandis; assembly: GCA_037957365.1. Lineage (NCBI taxonomy): Eukaryota > Viridiplantae > Streptophyta > Pinopsida > Cupressales > Taxaceae > Torreya > Torreya grandis. The sequence goes on from JARHVA010002871.1 coordinate 2,096,533, forward strand.
AAGAAGATAAATCCTACTTACACTTCTGATTGTTGATACATTAGATATTCAGGGTCATGACTAAGATAGATCTATAAACCTAACCAAGGTATTTATTACCAAAATAACATCATTAGAGAGGGTTCCAAAGCCTCTATTCAATCAAAACCATCAAAAAACCATAGCTAGGCCCTATGTTTTCATATTCACAATGTTTAATGAAAATTAAAGTATAATCTAATGCTCACTAAAGCATGTGGCACAAAATGAGGGTTAGTAAACATAAAAGTAAACATGCATAAGATAATCATAATTAAATTATGTATAGGTGAAACCCTAATTCATGGAGAGAGAAATATATTCAAAATCTATTACTTACGCTATTTCTATCTACTAAAATAGAGGAGTAAAGTTAGAGATACTTACATTGAAGATGAACCCATCGAGACTCAATATCTTCTGTGGACATATGTGATTTGTAAGAGGTTGTAGTGGTTTGTAAGGATAGATAAGAAAGATAAAAGCATCCAATACTTTTTGAAAAGATAAGATTCTTCTCCAAGTATAACCCTAAGCTATAACTACTCAAGTTGAATGATGAAGTAATAGATTGTAAAGAAGCACAAATGAATAATTAACTCTTGTTGTTTCTCTAAGAAATTGTGAAATGAATGTGTATATATAGATGAATCTAACCCTAAACCTTTATAAAAGTTTAGCCAATAGGGTCATCCCAATTGACTCTATATTGTTATTGATAAAAATAAATTAGATTTTGGTCTAGATCAGATAGGGGCTGACCTAGACCCTAAATATGTTTTATCAATTAGAGTATAGGGTTAATGGGGTTGATAGTGTAACATAAACCATAAAAAAGTGTTTTAGGATTAGGGAAGGGATAATGAAGGTACTAAATGGTTGAAAGAGAGGATACACAACTTAGGGAAGTGTTTAAGATAAGATTGTGTAGATATGAAGTGGTGGTATATGGGAAAACAATCATGTAAACCACTAATGGTCTACCCACCCATTTCTTGGTTCACCCTTTAAGGCAGATACTCAGAGAGATTGAGACTCGATGGGTTATTTCAAGAGAGAAATAAATGATAGTTAATAAAGTTTGAAAATATTATGTGTATACATATAACTTTAGGTTATGAAAAACAAAAATTCAAATTATAAAACAATTTTTTCTCATTACGAACTCTGAAATAAGGGATGCTTAAATTTTTTTGGGTCATTTTAGTCTATCTAAATCATTAATTTCATTATCATCAAATGAAATAAAAATACATGATGTTTGTTTGCTTATAATTGTACCGATGATGTTATCAAGTGGATTCCCATATATAAAAGGAGGAGGATTAACATTATATGTATAATGTGCTTCATAATTAGCCTTGTAATTTGTTGTTTCATGATTTGGAAAATTATATTTGTACATTTTGAACTTTGAATTGTTATATACTTGTATCTTAGCCTATTTAGTAGGTGTATCAATATCAATAATGTTATCATTAATAATTTATTAAATCTTATTATTAAGCTTGAAACATATGTTTTTATAATTCCTAATACATCTATGGTAATCACTATATGCATTTCCATCAATTTTTTTAGATTTTGGTCTAGACATGTCCACATCCATTAGCGGAAGAATAATTTTGAGGTTTCATTCAATTAGATTTTGAAATAATACATGAGGAGGTGAAGGTAACCTTAAGAATTTACTCCTTGGTGGAGCTTATAATTGAAGATTTTGTGTTGGTTGTGGGATAACATTAACTATAATTTGAGCTTAATTATTGCTTTTATCTAGTTTGTTCTTATAATTTGGATTGTTTTTAATCTTAACATTTGAATTATAAGGATTCTTTGAAGTATACTTAAGCTTTTTCAAAGTAAGAAACTTGACCTCATTTTCTTTAACTATATGGCATAGTTCATTCAAAGATTTTAACTTATCAAACATAATTGACTCTTGAAGTGGAGATAGAAAAATTTGAGTAAATATATCTTGGAGCTAATTAACAACCATTTGATTTGTATTTTTTATAACATAGTCTTTTATCTTATCACATATTCACTAATTTTTTTATTAGACCCTTGTTTGAGTTTTACAATTTGAGTATATGAAAGCTTTTCACCAATGTTGATATTAAAGTGTGTTAAAAATTAATTAGAGAAAGGGTTGAAAGCCTTTAATAATGAAATAGGAATATCATAGTACCATCTAATATCATATTATTTGAGACTTATTCAAAAGAGCTTTGTCAAAAAAATGTCATTATCTACATAAAACTAGCCAAACTACATGGAATTCACATAAATGTTGTTCAGTATCACGTCTCACTTCATATAGAAGAAAATTAAGAGACACAAATCCATTTATTAATAGGTAATATGTAATTTCAAGTGCCAAATAGATATGCAACAAAGGTCATGTGTCTATAGAGGGACTAACATGAATAATAGTTTTCTCAATATGAGATAAATTTACTTGTAAGGCAAGAAGTGCATGTTCAAGAGTAGAGTTTTTAGAGGTAATGGAAGGATTTTATATATCATGAGTATTCATATCCATGTATAAATTTTGGAAACCAAGTGATGTTCTCAAATGAATAAATGATGTGATACAAGTAGATAAATGTGTATAAATAATAATGGATGTAATAATATAAGTGAAAGCATTAGAAGTAGGGGATTTGGTAACCTAAAAAGGAAAATATTATAGTATAAATATGGTTAATTTAACTTGATGCTCAATTTTTTATCCTAGAAGTAGACTAATGATCTTATCACCTCATGAAGGAGACTTTGATGAAATTTAGATAATTCTTGCACTTGATTATGATAAACTCTATTAAACTCATGTGGTTCAATATGAGTTTCATGCTCATTACATGCATCATTGTACTCCTCATTACCTTCATTATTAGTTTCAATGTGAACTTCATTTGTAGGAGACCAAGTAATTTGAATGGTAGAATTATTAATTTGAGAAAAAAGATCATTATTTTCCATTGTAGAAAAAACCAAAGGAAGATGCATATGTGAAATATAATAACATGCACCATGAATTATATAATGTAATATGAATAAATTAATGCTAATGAATATGAATATAATATAATAAAAAATAAAGGTATAAGGGTGATCTAGGTAATGTTTGAATGATTGTGTGGGATATCAAATATGCTTGATTATTCATTGATTAGTGTCATCCCAATGTTTCATAGCACTAAATACAAAGTTAAAACTATGTTTGTATCCCATTAACCTTGTTTTTTAGGGAAGGGTGAGAGTAACTTCCCTTGGTGATACTTTCCTTTGAGGTTAACCATAAAAAAATGCATAAAAGAGGCTTTTTATAATATAAAAAAGGGATCATAGGAATTTATGATATAACATAAGGTTTTGGAAAATAAATTCCATGTTTAGAATTATATAGTGGCTATTATTATTGGAGTAAACCACTCACACCATGATGTATATAAGATAGATAACCATGTAGGCCTTAATGATAGCCACTAAGTAGTTTTATACCTATTGAAACATAGCTCTAAAAATAAACACAAATAATATAAAAATAAAGTGGAAATAAAATCATATTTTAAAAAAGAATCATTTTTTTTTTGTTTTTTGTAAAATTTTAGTTAAAATCATAGACCACACTATTTTGAATTGATTGATTCAAAGTAATAGATCTAAAGTATTTAAATTTATATGCAAGAATATACAACATTTTAAAAACTTTTTAGGACTTACTAAATGTAAATACTATGTTTGTTAATGAGATGAGTATAGTAAATTAGGGTAATAAAATACAATAAATACAACCATTATTTGTTACAAGGTTGACTAAATTTGAAATTTCTAAAAATAAAAATAAATAATGCAAGTCATAACTTAGCTGGAAGCTATAAATTGAGGTAAATGATGGTTTGAGTATCAAAAATAGGATCCCAATGTCAGAACCCCTCTTGAATAGTATCTCTCTAATTAGAGAGTAGTTCCATAATTGGATATGTCGTGATAGTGTCCCTATTTTGGTAGTAGTATCTTATGTATAGGAATATCTAAGCTTTTGGCTGCACTTTTGTCTTGATCTATGAGGTTTTTTCCTACATGCATGTCTTATAAAACCCTATATATTACTTATTTTGACTAAATTTATGGGAAAACCTTAATCCTCTATGTTACTAGGGCATCAAGTTGATACAAGCTAGAAAGTGTGTTTTTTAATGGGGTAGGTTGGACATCCTCAACACCTTGTTGTGATAAGAGCTGCCTACATACCATTAGTTTGAAGAGGGATCAAGATTGATGTAATTCTCCCCATCTAAATGCTGGTATAAGTAAAAGTGAATATAGTATGATAGCTAACTTGAGTGATTTGAATGTGTGTGAGACTAGAAATATGGGAAATCTAAGTTTAGGATTGTTATAGATGGTAGTATGCAAAAGTGGGGTAGAACATGGATCGATAACCTTAATTGTGTATAGCCTATTCTAGGTTTACATATGTAATTTGTATCTAATTTCCATTTAATGGTTATAGGGATAAAATTCATGTATTTTTACTATTTTGATGCTTATGTGGGTGCTAAAATATGTCTAAGCTGACCCTAAGAGGTTTTAGATTTGAAAATATATCCATTTATGAAAAATGGAGGAAAAAGACATTAGAACCATTATTGGGACACTAGTGTCATGTGGTGCTACTATCCATATTATGGAACTAGTGTCCAAGTGGTAAAATACTAGGCACAAAGGGACATGATGCAAGAATGAGGGTTTAGGACTGCTTTAGGGATGACTAGGGATGCCTATGGCTTGCATGAAGGTTGGATAAGTGTAATAATATGATTTAGGATAGGTCTAGGGCTAAGCTAGGCATAAGTGACCTCAAGTATCACTCTTAACACTCAAATACCACTTTTAAGTGATCAAATTTACCCTCCCCTTATTTTATAAATAAAATAAAGTGAAATGACTAGGATAAAGTAAAGATAAGTGTACCTAGACTTACCTAAGAGGTGAAGCCCATGAGTTTGGGTTTGCATATGTGAAACATGCTCCAATGCATGTATTATAATGAAACATACACAAATCAATCCTTAATTAAGAGATATCAAAATCAAATAAAAAACTGAGTAAAGAAGCAAAAGTGAGTAAAACTAAGTAAAAGGATAAGAGAGAGGAAAGGAATGAATACACCTTATTAGGTACATGAACCAATGCATAAAATTGGTAACAACCTATGTTTGTATATGCATATAGTCATACATAAATGAATATATTGGACTAAGATAATGGATTTATCAATCCTCATGTATGGGCAGCTCAAGAACTCAATCTGGATTTGACTCCATCATTGCCCACCCCTATTTGGTAGATCATGACCTATGAATATCTTAGATTAGACTAATGGTGTGTCCAAACCTCTCATGTAGGTGGATCAAGAAATCAAGTAGGCTATGACTCCATCATTTCCCACCCATGTGTATTAGATTCATTTGAAACTAAAATTGAATGATGTAACTATAAATGTCTAACTAGTAATGTCAGCTCTATGGCCACTTAGGTATATTAGGTGGCTCAAGGATACTCAATAATGCAAACCACTAAAGATGGAGTAAGGCATATAATTGGTGTGTAACCTAGAATATTATTTCATATCTATATAACATAGAGAATGATATGTAATTTTTCATGCCATTTGATCAACTGGTGTGTAAGTGAGCATACAAAAATAATGTGTCATGCACATGCCACTAAATCTAATATTTGAGCATATGGATTTTGTACTAAATTTTAATAATCTTGTTGAGAGTTTTTTTGACACACCAACTTAGGTAAGAGTTGTTAGTCCCTCCCTCTCCTAAAAGGAGACTCATGAAAGAAAATCTACCCAAGGTTTCGATTACCAGGTCTTAGTATGTAGCGTAACCTAGTTAGCTCATTGTTGCCATTCTATTTAAGTGTCCTATATGTGTGTTTCAATCATGCCAATGTGCATTAAAAAAATATGAATAGATTATGCCTATAGAACCATATAAATAATATAACTATGAATAAATAGTTGATTCAGAGAGACGCATCTATTGCCTAAAAGTTTAATAATATATAAATGAGTAATAGATAGGAACATGTAATCAAGATAAGCATTAAACTCAAAATGTAACTCAAAAACTAAACTAACCCATTGATTAAAAAAGGGAAAAAGAAAATTGTGAAAATAAAGAAAAATGCTTGGGAAGACACAACCAAAATCCACACTTGTATGATCACTTACAACCCACAAACCAATCTTGCTTGGCCAACATTCACATAATTGTAATGAAAGTAAGTGATAGAATCTAAGGAGAAGGGGTCCAAAATAAAAATATACACTACTACCATATACCATGTGTAATAAAATGCAAAAAAAATATTCCAAAACTCTTTGTATTGAATAAAAATGTATCTTGAGTAACATAATAAGGTTACAATAATTATTTGAGTGTAGATATCACTATCATATCCCCATATAAAAAAGAGGATGAGAAAAAGAATTAAAAAGGGGAAACAAGTGGTAGATGGATCTCCTATCTCTTTTAGAAAAGAAAAACCAACTATGATGGCACTCTAGGGAAGAAAATCTAACCTTTATTATGATAAAATTATTTTATATATAGATCTCAAACCACCAATAACCACCTTTAATGCACCATCTAATTTTTGACAATGGCCAACCACCTTCATTAATGCTTGATGACTAGTAATGTGGTCACTTGATAGGTGTAAAGTAGTCATCTAATAGATCTTAATGTAAAGTTATCTCCCCTCATCATCTCCTAACATTGTTCAACACCCGCATAAGGTAAAGAGAACAAGTTAATTTTAAAAAAAGTGATAAAATAATGGAGATAAAATAATATAACACAAAAAGTTTAAGTCAACCTACAATAATGTGGTTGATTCATGATAATATGGTCATTTGTCAAGCTAGTAATAGGTTGAATAATGGTAAAGTTGTTAACTAACAACACTATCTTCAGTTGATAACATTATCATCAATCAATAACATTCTCATTAGTTGATAACATTACTATCACTTGATGGCATCATTGTCACCCAATGGCACTACTTTCATTTGATGATAATAATATCATATAATGGCATTACCATAAATTGATGGCATTTTTATCATATGTAAACACCCCCATCATAATATGGCTTAAAAAAAACTCTCATAATAGGTGAACATAATTTGGAATTTTGTGAGATCTAGGATTTAAAGGCAAAATAGGAGGCTCTAACTTCATTTTTATGCTAAGCATGAAATACCAAATTAAATCACAAGGACATGGTATTTACAATAGTGGTGGTTTCAAGTACAAATTATACATGTAAATAAATATAGACCACCAAGGAAAGTTGTAGTGTGGAGACCAACAAATTATGAGAGTGTGTAGGAGTAGAGCAAAAGAACAAAAAAGATTGTCCACATTTTTTGGTTAAAAATGGGGTGTGCTGTGTAAGAAATAACAAATTTGTATTTGAGTATCTAAATTAAATATGGAAATGGGAATGTTTTGTATGATTCCCCTAATATGATTAAACTAGTATGAAATTGAGCTAAATTAGTATGAATTTGAGAAAAACTGATAAATCTATAACTGAACCTGTGTAAACATGCATTATACATGATGTACTTTTTTAGCCAATCTAGGTTTTTATGAAACTAATGCTACTAGATAGTGTTGCCATATCTTAATTAATAGTACCATGTGGTGTTAGTGTCCCAATTTAGGTGCTAATTTCCTTTTTCTCTAATTTCTATGCAATTTTAATGATCTCTGTGTCACTATTTTTGCACTATGTTTACTTGAGTTTGATTTCTATAATTTGAACTTGTGTGCTAAAAATGTATTATGAGTGCACTATGGTAGTCTAATCTCTATGATAAACCCATATGAATTCCTCCTCTTTTTAGGGGAGTTTTTGAACCTATAAAATAACTATTCTCAAAAGAAAAAGCTCTACAAAATGTGTGTTATCTAGAGCATATATGATATATATGTAATAATCAAATATAATGTGCATACATAACATCAAAATGTAAGATAATCTAAGCATAAGTTTTTAATTTGTATTTTATATCATGTATGACATTCATAAGGGTGTCAATATAGGTATAAAAATGTATGTAACAATAAATGTGAATAATAACTAAGTATCTACTTAAGGGGATGGGGAATTATGTCCATCATGACACCCAAGAAGGGAGGGGAGATGCATGAGGTCCCTCATGGAATATAATACTAGAGTGTGTAAAACTTAACAGATAAGTGGCATGGCCATGATGTATACAAGAAATCATACATACAACACACATGAGGCACACAAAGTAAACCAAGGGGCCAAAATACAAGGGACACGGGAACATGTCACTAAATCTAGGAAAACAAGACATATAAGGACATGTTAAAATGCATAAATATGAAAGTAACAAACAAGTTGGCATAGATCCACATGGAATGACATGTTCAAATGTTGACATACACAATTAGGAAGGAACACAAAAGGACATGGGCACATGTCTAAAGCATACATACTATGAAACGAAGTGGCATAGAGCCAAAAGAACAATGGCATGTTTAAATTCCCTCAAAATATAAGAAGCATAGAGATACAATCAAGACTAAATCAAGAGATCTATAAATAAAAATATGCATGAAGATGTAATATGAATATGTGTAAGATTTAACATGTAAATATATTGAGTTTAAAGTAGTCATAGTTGGAAAAAAAATTGATTAAGTGTAGCATGATCAATATCAAGATATAATAATTATAAATCTATGATATATAGTATATAAATATAGAACATGGTAATCAAAATTGTGTATATGGTGCCCCCAAGTGGGTAAATGTTTCAAATTAAGAACCCATGTATCGGTGTATATTCCCCCAATGGGTAGATAAAAACAAACCTAGATTGATGTAGTGGACCTGAGTCCTATAGTAATTTGCAAGCACTTGATAATAACAAGTGAAGCATGTATGTATGATAAAATTGACTATATTAAGATAGCTAGCATATGTAGTGTCTAGAAAATATAAGACATGTAAACATGACAATGCATATAATCTATTATTTTAATTTTTTTGAGTAAATATTTGAATATTTTTGTGTTTTGTGAAATATTGTATTATTTTTTTATTTTCTGGATGTAATTATGTATAAGCAACATGAAAATGAAACTATATACAAGGAGCAAGAAATAAGGAAAGTATGTAAAAGTAGGGAGGAACAGTACTAATAGATGAGTCTCATGCGAGACTCACTATCAATTTGGCCTATGTCAAAAATAAGAATGGTAATCTCTCATGTAATGTGATTTCTATGTTGTAGTTGAATGGTGTTACAAGATGAATCTAAGTATTGTTGATTATTGAAATCATAATAACTTGGAATGCTAGTGTTGACTTTTGTTGTATTTAGATGAGCATAGGGAAATTCCTCACACTGTGGTATTGACCTTTTTTAATTTTGCTTTATAATAATGATTGTGATTTTCCCTTTAAAATTATGCTTCTGGTAGGCATATGGATTTATGGAGGCTCCTTTGCTAGAAAGCCTCATGTGAGAATGCTTGTTGACTTAGCATAATTTTGAATTTACAAGTGAAGTTATTTATCTTTTTGTAACATTTATTATGTATCTAAATATTTAATTTGATAAATTATACATGTGAATTATTTGCCTTAAGATGTTCAATAAATCCCAAACCTTGTTGACCAACATTATCAACGGCTAGAATAGGAGTAGTGATGCCTTGGGCCTACTTGCCCAAACCTTGACCATGATAATCAAAATATTGTAGATATTTTTGACCAAATCCATAATAGTTTTAAATTTGAGCCTCATTTTAGAGAGATATATTTACATCATTTTATTTCTTTATTTTTGCTTGTTTTACTATTTCTTTCTCTGATTGTGCTTTGTGAACCTTTTGTTGTTTTGAGTTATGTTTTGGTAACCATTTTTGTATTGTTTCTAAATTTGACCCTTTTTTAAAATTTAAAATGTGCCAATGTATGTTTTTTGGATGATATGCCACTATTTCAGTCATCTATATCCATTATCTATTGTATTTTATTTTTTAATGCTAAACATGAATCGTTGTGGTGTCCATTTATTCAATGATGTGCATAATAATATTTGGATCTATGCATTGGGTGCATTGGAGGTAGGATGATAAAATTTTATTTAATAATTAACTTCATTATCTCAATTTGATTATTATTGGAACATTTTAATATTTTTTAATCACTCATAATAGATTCATTATGTTGTACTTTATGATTTGGATATGAAAGAGTGTTAGGCACAACTTTGCTAGGTGATGTAGGATCATCACTTATAGGATGGTTTTCATTTCAATTTTGTTTTTTTTTTGAAATTTTATTTTTATGATGGTATAGGATTTATTTTTATTCCTATACCATCCTGATTTTTCAAATCTATAAGTTAGTTTTAGTCATAACTTAATATACTTTCAAATTTCTACTTTCCTGCCAAAACTCAATTTTTGAAAATTTGAATTATTTGGCTTAGAATGAATATTGAGTAGGTGTGTTGAGGAAATTTTCAAGGTAATTTTTTTTAAATTATATATTAAATACCCCTTATTAAATTTCATGGGTCAAAAGTCTTTAATGTATGGAATATCAACTTTGTGTGTGTTCATATTTCCTAACTAGCTCTTTAGTGACCATTGGAAGGTCCCAAAAGGAAGTTAGAGAGGTTATGGAACGTGAAAAAGGTTGTATTTTCATGTGTGATGATTTATGAACATTTTTATAAGTTAAAGTTTCAATAAATTATCAAGATAGCTCTTTTTTTTAAGGAAAAGACATTAATTACCCAATTTTTGTATGTATGTGCATTTTAAAATGGACTGTGTATTGACCAAAGAAGGAATACATCATAAAGATATATTTATACAAAATTTTATGATTTGGTAAGGTTTTTAAGGTTTATTGAAGTTAATTTATGTGTTTAACTTTTATATATTCATGTTTATTTATGAAATACATAGCATAAACCGCATAGGCTTGTAGAAACCACAGAAAACATGCACAATCAAACACAAAACTTGATAAATTTTTTTAGTAGAGGATTTAGGGATAATTTATGAGGATTGGAAAAGGTTAATAAGGATTTTAAAAAGGTTTATAATCATTTATATTTATTTTAATGGTCTTATATAAGTTAATAAATAAATATAACCCCTCTCGGGTCTACATAAAATAGGGAAATGTTGAGTTAGGGTTTTGAAACCAAAAAGTCATTTTTATGAGTTGTATCAATCCAAAAAGGTCCAAAATGTTTAATTGATAAGTGTTAAAGGTTTTATAACATAATAAATTGATTTCCAACATTTATTAATAATTATGTATGTATATAGAAGTCTGTGTTGAATTAGGCCTTAGAGAGACCTAATTGAAAGAGGCCTACGGCTATAAAATTGATCTAGAAGATGTTTTAAGCTAACAAAACTTGTGGGAAGGTGAAAATTGATATAGGTTACTTTAAATTAGGCCAATTTATATTATTTAATCCTATATCATTTTTATAATTAGGAAAACATAAAAAAAGGATAAAATAAAAGACTTAAGGATGAGATAAGTGCGTATAACTTATAGGGTTGAGACTTTATAAGAAGTTGATATACATAATTTTACTTTCAGAGCCAAAAAATAAACCTATAAGTAAGTTTAAAAGTATATATTACTTTAGATGAAGATAATCAAGAAAGTTTTTGAGAAATTACCTAAGAGAAGACAAGATGCCACCAAGGATGAATGCAGCAAGTGAGAGAGCAATAGCCATATAGATGGGAGATACCATATTTAAAGAGTTGAGGAACCTTAAAGTCAAATTTGATGATATAATCATAATATTTGAGGTTAATAAAAGAAGGGGAGTAGTCACAACTGATTTGAATGACCAAGAGGAAGAAGATCTATAATCACCAGAATTAGAAGATGAAGGAGAAAGGCAGACTAAGGAGCATAAGTTTGAGAGATTACTAAAGGTGGTAAAAGGATAGGTATCTGATCCCAAGTTATATATTCTAATATTTTAAAATAGCCTCAGTGGATAACTCCTTGATTGGATAGGAGATTTGGATAAGTACTTTTATTTTGAGGATATACTAAAAGAGCAATAGGTGAAGTCTGATAGGACCAAGTTAAAAGGTCATGCATCCATATGGTGGGATTACATATAGGATAAGATAAGGAAGAAATAAAAGGCCAAGATCAAGTCTTGGGATAGGATGGTTGAAAACTTGAAGATAAATTTTTTTCCTAGTGACTACATCACCAACTTGTATAAGAAACTTCAAAATTTGAAATAAAAAGAGATGGGGTAAGAGACTATATTGAAGAGTTCTATAAAATGATCATTATATTAGGTAATATGGAAGATGACAATGAAAAGGTGTCTAGGTATCTCAATGTCTTGAGATACAACTTGAAATATGAGTTAAGTCTTGCTAGTCCAAAGATACTAGAAGACTCTACTAGTTGGCATTGAAAGCTGAAGACAAAATCAATAAGAAATAAAACCAACAAAATAGAGGTAGAGGAAAAAATTTTAGAGGTAGGGGATAATGAGGAGATAGGGGATATTCACTAAGAATCCAAGGAGAATCTATTACCTCACATGATCATCCATCTAGTTTAAGAGGAGGATGTGGAGGTAAAAATCTTTATTTTAGGGGTGGATATGCACCAAAGGGTAGAGGATCAGGTGGACTTGTAGGAAGGTGTTTCAAATACAACAAGTTTTATGGACATAGATCATGGGAGTGCCCAAAATATTAGTTAGTAAGGAGCCTAAAAATTAAAGGAATAAATTAGATTACACAAGGTGTTAAGGAGGAGAATGTTTGTTCTCCATCACTTATGGAGGAACTATTGTAACACAAAATTTCACCCTCATGAGAGAGTTATTCAATATATCTCACTCTTATCTACAAAATGGGATCAACCCTAGGTTATGGGTATCTTGTGATGGGGTTGAACCTCCATAAAAGGATGGTTCCTCTTGGTAGCTCACCTAAACTATTGGTTCTACTTGGAAAAGGGGTAGAGGTGTTGTAAGGGATGACTAAAAACATAAAAAATGTGATGCACCAAAATTAAAGACACTCCAAATTGTATTAAACCAACACTAATATAGTTCAAAAACAACCCTCACTCACATAATCTCTTAAATTAGTCATTTTTGCATCAATGTTTCTAAAACTAGGCCCACTAAGTAAGAGATGAAGCATATAGGAATATAAAAATCACACTATACCTTCACTAATGACCAAAAAAGCACAATTTCAGACCTATAACAATGGTTTAATACCTATAAAAGTTAAATAAAGAAGGACAATTACTAAGGAAGAACACCTCTCCATAAAACAACCATACACATACTAACTAGCGCACTAGATGCAAGCAAGAGATAGGAAAATAAGCTATCTTATTAATTGAAAAGGCTATTTTAAAAAAAATTGATGGGGTTTTACCTTTTCAAATGAGAATATATCTTAAAAAATGGGGAAGACAAGGGAGATATAGGAGAAAAGTGAAGAGAGAGGAGAATAAATGTCTTAGAATTCAATAAATGTCACTCAACTACCTTACATGGAGTCTTAACAACACTTAGATTAATTAGTCATTGATCCTCTCTCATCAAATTAACCTCCAAAGGTCAAAATGGTCTTCAAGCCTTTTCATTAGCCTAAAAAGGCACTAGAAGACAAAAAACTTTAAGGAAGATGATGTCACACTCCACTATCTTTGAGGAATGTCTTAAAAGACTATAAACCTCTTTTAATTCTCCAAGTTTCTCCTCCAAGCTCCAAACTCTTCCGCTTGAACTTCTATGCCCCATTCTACTTGGCTTCTAGAAGTCACCTACCATCATGGTTAATGATCTTGGCTTTTGATGCTTAAATGAACCTAAAGTTTATCTTTGAGTGTTTGATTTTTTATGTTTGATTTTTTTCTCAACTCATATTTTCTCTTCCAACCTTCAAAATACACCATTGAACCTATAAATCTCTTAGAATCCATTGATGGAGGTCTTCAAGTTTGATCCATCTTTAACTAGTTGCCCTAGAACTTGCTCCCAAAGCCACTTGTCACCATGAGAATCAATTTTGGACTTTTAGAAGGATTATAGACATCAATAAAATTCATATGATGAAGAAAATGAATATTTAAACCCATTTCAAGACCTATAATAATGGTGTAAATCACCATTAAACCTGCAACCATTCATAAAATGTTAAAAAACTTGGGTTTTTGACCCTTTAGCTTAGTAAGGTACCCTATAAACCCATATGAAGGGCTAAAAATTCCATATAATGGTTATTCAGGTCCCATTAGGCATCTTTAGTGCATTTATACCATTTCTCTCTTTAAATACCTAAAAAAATAAACATTTTAAGGCCATTTTGGGCCTCCTATGCACTCACACGTGCCAACTTATTCTTAAAAATAGGTTATACATGATATTTATATAGTCGTATAAATGTTACATTTGGTTTCCATGTGTTTCCAAGTCATTTTATGGACCTATGTGTTTCTACGCTATTTTCGCTTTCACATTCAAAGAGAGAAAATGAGAAACTTAAAGAAATGGTCAAGGCATTCTCCAGTATAAGAGAAGTCGATGGAGGAATAATGGGAGAAGAGGGTTCTTCTACCTGTGATGGATGAATAGGAGAAGAAGACTCTTCTACTTGTGAAGGAGGTTGGTCAGGGACAAGAGGCAAGATAGTGTTGACCGTGTGAATATCATGCTCGTGGGAGCTATCATCCATGGTCTGGACATTATTTTGAGTAGGTGGATGGTTTGGGAATGGTTTTTTGAAGATGTCGATGTGTTAGTTGGGTGGGGCATTCAGGTTATCCAAAACAAGATCCCCCTTGTCGATCATGTCTTGGACTATGTTTTTGAAGGTTCGACAATTGTCGATGTCATGGCCGTGGACGCAATGAAAGTGATAGAAGTCGGCCTCCCTATACCATGAAGGGAGGGCTTTTAAAGGGTCAAATTGAGGTGGTTGGATTAGAGGGAGATTGAGGACCCCCTGTTTGACAAGTTTTTCCAAAACGGAAGCATATGATTCTCCAAGCGAAGTGTATGAACGCTGAATGTACCATTGTTGGAATTGTTTGGTGATGTTTGAAGATGTAGAAGGTTGAGAGTGATTAGTTGTTGTCAAGGATGGTGATCTAGTGACCACAGTGTTAGCCACCCCTTTGGACTTGGAGTTGGTAAAAGAAGAAGGTCTGGAAGAAGAAAGGTCATTGGTTCTTGCGTTAGTATTACACAATTTGACCTTATCCTCTTCAATGGCGCGGAGTTCAAGCTTTCGGGCCATGGTGAAAGCTTCATCAAAAGTAAGGAATGTCTGAATCTGCAAGGTAAAAGAGATGTGCCTGGCACATGCTTGAAAAAAGAGCTCGATGAGCTCAGGTTGAGGCAAGGAAAAGGAGAGCTAGTTAATCAGGCCTCTCCAACGGGTGACAAAATCAACTATTGATTCGTCATCAAATTGCCTGATAGAGTAGAGGTCTATGATTGAGACTCATTTGGTGATGTGATATAAAAATGGTCAAGAAATAATTGGGCAAGTTGAATGAATGAAAAGATATAATGTCTGGTAAGAGAGCTATACCAGTCAAGGGCAGAGCCAGAAAGGGACATAGGGAATGTACGTAAAAGTAATGCATCGTCATGGGCAATGAGGTAACAGGCATGTCTGAATGCCTGTAAGTGCTATTGCGGGTCTTCCTTACTTTGGAAGCGAGTAAATTTAGGAAGCTCCCACTGGTTTGGGTATGGTCAGATAGGGACAGAAGGATGGATGGGTTCATTGCAAATTTGCTCATACGAGAGAGCATTGCACGAACCAGAAATAGAGGTCTCGAGATTGGACATTTTGTCCATCAGCATTTTGATGATATCTGTTGACAGATTGGTAGGTGGAGTGCCCCCTAGATTGTAGGGTGCTTGAAAAGTGCTAGAAGGGGCATACGACGTAGTCGGTTGTGCTTGTAGGGGTGAAACATATGTGTAACTAGTTGCAAAGACAGAAGTGGAGGCCAAAGGTGGTTGGGTCATGAAGGTAGAAGGCATAAGTTGAGTAGATACCACCAAAGGTGGTTGCATGGCAGCATTGGCAAAAGGGGAGATAAAAACTCCTACATTTATGGATGCAAGAGTGTGAGGGGTCAAGATAATCAAGTTCTGGTATGATGTAGAACTTGGTTGGATTGCATGTGGTTGAGGGGGTAATGAAACCCCGATGGAGGTCAATCTAAAAATAGATGGGGAAGCCAAACTTTGCGTATTAGCCATGGTTAGGTTAATAGTTGAGGCAATAGGCTGGGTAGTGGGTGGTGTTAGTGTCATCACCGCTTCACCCAAAAGGTCTCGCATTGGGTTTCTTGCGAGATAGTTTTGGAGGGCTGTGACATTGAGGTCCAAGAATCTTTCAAAATATTGGTCCCCTTCAGGGATGATGGGGGTCTGAGTTGGGGTCGGTTGAGTTGGAGTTCTTTTGGTCTCCGAGTGGAACTCCATTATAGGATTGGTTATAGATGGGGTAGATGGAAGCGGTTGATGCCTCGTGTGGTTGACTAGAGCCTTGGTTTGACTGTGTGTCAAAACCATCCAAGGCAAGAAAGGGTCAGGTTTTAGACAATTGTGTTTTTTTCAATTTTAGAAACTTAGAATGGGTGTTTAGACAGCAAGAAAGTTGGATTTTAAACTTGCTATTTTTGAGAAAGAAGATTGGACAGTGACTGACATCGGTAAAAAAAACTGATGTTGGTGAATAAGGCCACCAATGTCAGTCAGATAACCGATGCTGGTGGAGAAAAGTTGCCGACGTCAGTTATAAAACCGCTGTTGATAACTGTGTTTTCCAAAAACTCAAAAAAATTAAAAGTTTTTGGAAATAAAGAATAAAACATCCTTACCAGCTCAAAAAAATAGATAAAAATAGAAAATAAGATGAAGATAGGCAGATCCTAAGCGTTAAATCCCTAGAAATAAATTATTAAGCTCGTGTGGCTTATGCCTTAAAGTGATGTTTGAGGAGGTTAGCTGTTAGAAGGGTCCTAGAAGAGGTAGTCTATGGATGGTTTCAGGTATGTTTAGGCACTCAAGAAGTCTGGGTTAGGTTTTGTACATGGCCTGGTGCTAAGGAGCAAGCTCCCCTCACTTCATGATCCCAGTGGTAAGCTGGTCTCAGTTAGTCAAAATATACTTTCCCTAGAGATTAGACTCTGCCAGAGAACAGAGTGGGCTTTCCCCTTAGAGATGAAATCCAAGTAGGATTGCTAGAACAAGTAAGGTATCCACTGGGGGATGAAATCCCAGTCGGGCCTTATCTCAGGTAAGTTTGATGTTTGATTTAGTGCACGTGGTTTGGTTGTGTAACATCAAGTGATCTACGATTAATTCAATATGTGATTTATTAATTACTAAGTGTGGACTAAGAAATGCAAGCAAGCAGAAATGGAATGCAATGTTATTTTAAGCCCCAAGTCGAAATGTTAAGTTGGAATGAAAACAAGTTGAGAAAGGGTTGAAGAATATGATTTTTGACTAGTCTAGAAATGCAAGAAAAGAAAGAAAAGTTCTTTTTATTCCTGCTTATGATGTCTTTTAAAAGAGAAGAAAGAGGTGAAGAGGAAGAAACCTAATGCACCTAAATGAAAAAAGAAGGAAAGGAACCCAAAGAAGGCCCTAAGGGTCCCACCGGGTGTGCCAAAATGTTTCTATGCAATTTCGCTTTCACATTCAAAGAGAGAAGATGAGAAACTTAAGGAAATGGTCAAGGCTTGTATGTACCTGGATGTAGTCATGCGCACCGTTATCCAGACATTGTGATAACTCCTATTTGGTTGTGGAGGATGACACCTACAAGAGAAAGAGACTAAGATAAAGAAGGCGTTAGATGAGGAGATGGTGGGTTACCAAGCAAAAGCTTGATCCCAGAAGCAAAAGCTTGAGGAATGTCAACCCACTGATTGATAAAAAGATGTCTGATAAATAGCAGAATGATAAAAGACTGAAAAGGAAATGGAAGCAAATACTTACTTGAATGATGCTGTTAGGCTGGTCACAGTCGCCGGCATTGGTGGTCCTATCGGCGTCAGTTGTCAAGGTCTGTCGACGTCGGTTAGTCTGCTGACATCGGTTAGTTTGCCAACGTCGGTTGGGGAAGTGGTCTCTGAGGCCAGCGTTGATTGGGGCAGTAATCTGTGGATGAGGTCTGGCCGAGTTTGTGGTCTATGGACGTGCAGAATGGTCTAGAGAATGGTCTGGGTCTGTCTAAGGGTCTGAGAGTCTGGTTTGAGGTAGTCAAAGGGTCTGTGTAGAGATACAAGGGAGTCAAATGGATAAAATGTCAGATGGATAGAAGGGTAAAGGAGGCCAATAGGGAGACAGGGAAATAAGGATTCAGGTTTGGCCTGGTTGATAGTCTGGTCTGGGGGTGATATTACTGGAAAGCAATAACTAAAAACATAAAGAAAAACATAGACAATATACATACCTGTGCCTAACTGAAGGAGTGTTGCTGATCCCTATGCCTATTTTTGATGTAGCCTATGTGGAGGCCATGTTGCTGGTGTAGAAGACTGATGCTATTGCTAGTGCAGAAGCCCTGTGAGATGCAGAGTGAGAGGTCTGGTTTGAAGATTGGCAAAATTGATTGGCAGAGTGGCGGATGGTCAAACACTAAAGATTCAAGGATTCAAGAGTCAGATCAAGAGCAGAGGCCCAAAATTTTGTGATTAGATTCGTCAAAGGCTTGAATTTTGGTTTAAGTAAAACTGGCATCAGTAATATTGCCAGTGTCAGCCAACACTTGACTGACGTCGACGGGTGAAGAATGAGTAAAAGAGCCACCAAGCCCATTTTTCATCTGCCAAGTGCACGATCCGTTGGAGAATTGTCGAAGGTTGGGCTAAATATGCATGAGAGTTGGTTAGGCGGTTAGAAAGAAGTAAGAATAGTTCTTGGGTGAGTCATAAGGTGGGAAATAGCCCAAGGCAAGGTGTTAGATGAGGTGTTATAGGTGATGTGTCAAAGGGGAGGATATTAATAATAAATTATTATTTTTAAATTAGTAAGTGCATGGTTTAGGAATGGGTTAGGAATGGACCAAGAGGGAGGATGACCAAGGGTTAGACATGATTTCGGTGTCTACATTTGTCCCTTTTTGTCTTGTTGGCTGCTCTAGATGAACTGCAAGACAAAAATAGGAGTTGGTTGCCCCAGGTATGGGATAAGGTTGATTTCGTCTTGTTGGTTGTTTAAGTAAACTACAAGACAAAAATAGGAGGGTTGGTTGCCCCGATTATGGATGAGGTATTCCCCCTCAAAGTAGGAGTCGAGAGAAGGGAACCTGGAATTAGGTGCTGATTTGACAGAGAGTGGATGAAAAAGGTGAAGCTAGAGTGAGAACACTGCAAAAGTCATGATTGCGTGTACACCACTTCACGAGATGGTCAGGTCAAATTGTCACAGGTCGAGGGTCGAGGAGTGCCAAAATTGAAATAATCAGGCCCCAACATTTAGTCATCTGCTGATTGGGTTATTCAATCTAAGCTGAAGCTCCAATGGTCATCGTGTTCTAGGTATCTTGGGCTTAGGAAGTGCTCTCGAAAACACGAAAATGTCACAAGTAGTGGGGATCAACTGGCTTGCAATCCTATACTTGTGAAGGTCAAAAATATGTGCACAATTTTGCTAACCAATCATGAGGTAGCATACATGCAAAAACAACCAAGGCAAAATCGCTTTGGAAGTAGTCGCGGTCAGAGGAGATGGTCATGATCTCCAAGGTCTGGTGGTTGATGCGGGCAGAGGAAAAAATGATCTCAAGTGTGCTCCAGGGGGCCAAGATGACTTGTACTGGAGAGCTGACTGATTAGGGGCATGATTTTAGGCAATGATGAGGTTTGAAGCATACCGACGTTGGTGACATAACCGACGTTGATGCACAAAAAGGACCGACGTCGACAGACCAGGACATGAATATGCTGACGTCAGCGGCCTACCAAATTTGACAAAACTGGATTAGTGGCCCACCAAAGGTCATTTGCTACTTGTTGACTGAGGGAAAAAAAGAGCTCTAGAGTTGATTGAGTGAAAGTGACCCAGAGTTGACCGAGTGAGCGGGCTATGGTGGAAGAAAGGCATTAGTGGAGAGAGGGAGTGAGTTGGAGAGTGATTGGAGGCTATAGAGGCATTTGTGGGCCAGAGGTAGACAAGTCGGCGAGCTCGAGAGGGTACTAGTGGAGAGAGTACAGTGCCAATATGGACTGCATCAGGATGTGCCACCCGCCTTTCCACTATATAGATGGGATGACATTGAGGTGCCGCTCCCATTGCTAGAGGAGACAGAGGGACCAAATTTTGAGGAGTTACCAGCAGGCCTCAAGATAGTAGACCCAAGATGTATAGAGGCCTACTTGACATGGTGGGTAGGTCAGTATACAGGGGTGCAAGTGGGACCACAACTTGATTTATAGACAATGATCAGAGAGCGGGATGTGGCCCAACAGGAGAGAGATGCTATCATCCAAGAGAGGGATGCAGCACGAGGACAGGTTACCATTTTGCAGGGGCAATTGGCCGTAGCCCAAGCACAGGCATTGGTAGGATAGGGTTTGAGAAGATAGGGCCTAATGCAGCATCCACTTCAGCAGCTAGTTCAATAGCCTACGCAGTCAACATCAGTGCAGTCAGGGTTTTCACAATCGTAGGGTTCAGTGTAGGGCATGGCAATAGGTCTGATGGGTCTAGCGCAGACTGTATCTATAGTTAGATACAATGATGCACTGGATGAGATCACTTATTACGAGAGGGCCATCAGGGGGTTCCCTTAGATACAACGATACTCTGAGATGAGGGCAGAGTTGAGCTGACAGAGGTCTATGTCTCGAGTGATGGCTTCTGGGTCTCACAGACGACACAGATCAGAGGGGGGAGAGGATACAACATCTTCTCGGCCATTGCCACCACCACCACAGCCATAGCCTTAAGGGCAAATTTTGATATTATGTATATACTGGCCTGTGCACCGATGATGTGAGATGTATTTGATTTTTTGAGAGAGAGATAGAGGCACAGATTATGCCATTGTAAAACATTGATATATATATATGATGTGATTTTGATCATTGATGTGTTATGAAAAATGTTATGGATGTGTTTGTATGTTATTTTGATTTGATAGATGTTTTGATATGATGTTTAGGATTATGATGCTGATATTGTTGTGTTGATATGATGATGAATGTATGATTAGGATTAATGATTAATGATATGGATGTAAATGATTAATGTTAATGATTATGAAAATAGGTGATTGTTTGTGATGTGATTGGTAGGTGATGAAAAAAATGTGATGGAAGAAATGCGATGAAGGAATGGTCGAGCTAACCCTAGAAGACCCCATGTCAACTGAGTGCTACCTACATAGCCCCTATCGTTAGGGGCCTCATGCCTATGTAGTTCTCCCAAGAGGGAGGAAAAATATCAAAGTGGTTGATTTTGGTAATGATAATGATATAGCACTTCCCATATGTCTGAGGGTACATGCTTGAAATGATGAGGAGAAGATGATGCTACAGCCTTTTCCAAATGGTGTATTCTGTCACATTGGTTGGGGTTCTTCATCCCTTAGTAACTATCCATATTCGTGATGGATGTATGCTAAAAATGAATTGCAGGTCGATTTATGTTTCAACAAGTAATGGTTTATGCTTGACATAAATTGTGTGGTTGATAGTTTCCATGTGTATTGGTGTCTATGGAAACCAGAATGAGTAGGCTATGTGAGTGGTTTGAAAAGAGTCGGATTGAATTGTTTTGACAAATGATGTGGTTGAATGTGACCAAAGTGTAGGCAGAAAGTAAAAGGCATAAGCGCCCTTTCATTGACAAGGACCAAAAAGACAACATAGATAGGGGTTGTTAGAACCAAGAGCCCCATTCATGCATTGCATCGTTGACCATGAGTTGTGTTAGAGTGGTAATCAAATCACTTTGACATTAAAGTGAGCTCGAAGTCCCTTGAGCAGGTGATGTGATAGGAGGAGAGGGTAACCCATTTTAGAGTAGGGATAACTTTTCCCCTTTTTATAGGAAACCTTGAGACAACTACAAGTCAAGTCCATGACCCATTTTTTTTTTTTTTTTAAAGCGCAAATTGATCAATGTGGGAAGTCCATATAGAGATGCCACTTTGCTTGGTGGTCATTTGTGAAGCTGATCAATGCGAGAACCTTCTAAAAAAGGTGCTGTTTGTAGCAAGATTTAATCATAGCCATCCTTCGAGGGAGTGGTCTATATTTTGCTTTATAAATTTAAGGGCTTTTGAATAGCTGTCCTTCGAGGGAGTAGTCTATTAGCTATAACAATGATAGTATAGCTATCCTTCGAGGGAGCAGTCTAGTTTTTGATTTGATTTTGTGACCTTGGATATTTTGACATCTTGATTTAGTTTTGACAAAATGTTGAGTCATGGACAAGACTATAGAAGGTCAAGGGCTCCCTTTTATTAGGACAAAGCATCCATACTTCATAAAAGGGTTGTAGAGGATTTTGTTAAGGGAAAAAGGGTGGAAAATATTGAGGATTAAAAGGACAGGGATTGCTCAAGGGACGAGCTCAAGTTAAATGTCAAGTGGATGAGTACTCAACTAACAGTAGAATGGTCACAGATGCAAAGCATTAACGGGCTCCAGTTCTGGTCAGCCTTCAAGAGAAGACAGATGATAAGTCTCTGATCCATACTTGTGCATAATGATGTAAGGTCCAAGCTAATTAGGAGCAAATTTGCCTCATTTAATCCGTTCCATATTGGTCACATATTGATGTTGGATGTGAAGCCAGTTGATATGGTCGCTGGTTGGTCAAGACTGGTTGAATGTTTTGATAAAAAAGGTTGGTTAAATGTTTGGATTGAATGTTTGGTCGAGGTCATGATTGATGATTGGTTAGTGTTTGGTCGATGGTCTGGTCAATGTCTTGGTCGAGATTTGGTTGAGGACTTGGATTGATGATTTGGTTGAGGTCTGGTTTAAGGTCTGGATTGATGATTGGTCGATGTCTGGTTGATATTTGTTGATATTTGGTTGATGGTTGGGTTGAAATCGGTATTAGGTCGATGACTGGTCGAATTTGGTTGAGACTGGGTTGAAAGGTTGGTCGAGGCTTGGATGAAAGTTGAACTCCCCCAGCGGCTAGGGGGAAGGTTTGATAGATTGGTCAAGGTTAGTTGAGGCTTGGTGGTCAGATTGACTATGTTGATGTTGAATAAGGGGGTCAAAGGTGGCAAAGGGACCATAGTCTGGCATGGAGATCCTAATTTAAGTGATGAAGTTGGAGAAGTATGGGTTGGTGTTTATAATTTGTTGAAAAAGTGGTCAAGAGGATCCTTGATGAGAAGGGTATCCTTTCTCTGATGTTGATGAGTGATAGATTTAAGAGTGCAACAATGCTCAGTGTCATGTCCCAGAGTGGTGATAATGATAGAATTTAGAGTTGTCGAACCAAGATGGTCTTGATCCAAGGGTCGATGAGTGGGGTGGTGTTGAAGGCTTGTTGCTAACATAGTCAAGAAGAAAAGTGTCATTCTCCAGACATTGGCGAATGGTAACTTTAAGGGCACAACAATGCTCAATGTCATGCCCAGGCGTGCGATGATATGCACAAATCTGAGTGTCGTCAAACCAGGGTGGTTTTGGTCTGAGATATTGATATGGTTTAAGAGGTGGAAGATTGATACGAGAGGACTGCAACAATTGCCATAACAGCAAGGCGTAAGAACCTGCTAATGGGTCTGGATGTTTTGTTACAGTGGGGGTTGATGACTTTGGTTTGAGAGGCGTAAGAGGCATGGGTCGATGGTTTGAAGGGGATATATGTCTGATAGTTTTATAGAGTAATGAAGGCAACTTACTTCTGTGAAGTATGGGAGTAGGAAAAACTCCTATTAAAGTGGACGGATGCGGGCCCAAGATTGAAGGTAATGATGAAGGTGGGGGAAGAGTGCTTCGATGTGGTCTAGTGGTGTTCTTTGGTTTGGGTTGAGGACCACCATTGTATGAGGTGAGGTTAGATGCGGGTTTGGGTTCAGATGTGGACGAAGGTGAATGAGATGTAGTAATCTTAGACAAAAGGCAAGAGGAAATTGTGATTGGGTCTTCCTTGATTGAAATGAGTGAAGAGACTGGTTCTTCTCTTGGTGGAGAAGAAATAGGAGAGTGTGACTCCTCAGGAGGGAAAAGGGCATGGATGATGGTTCCCTCTGCTTGTGGTTGAGGAGTAGGCAAGGTATGGTCCTCCATTGGTAGGAGGAAAGATGAAGGTGTGGCTAATGGTGTAGGTATGGTCAAGGCATTTTCCCACCGGGTGTGCCAAAATGTTTCTATGTAATTTCGCTTTTTACATTCAAAGAGAGAAATAAAGAAACTGAGAGGAAATGGTCTAAGGCTTATATGTACCTAGATGCCATGCACACCATTATCCAAACATCGTGAGAACTCCTCTTTGGTTGTGGAGGATGACACCTGTAAGAGAAAGAGACTAAGACAAAGAAGGCGTTAGATGAGGAGATGGTGGGTTGCCAAGCAAAAGCTTGATCCCAAAAGCAAAAGCTTGAGGAATGTCAACCCACTGATTGATAAAAAGATGTCTAATAAATAGCAGAATGATAAAAGACTATAATGATAAAGACTAAAAAGGAAATGGAAGCAAATACTTACCTGAATGATGCTATCGGGCTGGTCATAGTCACCGGCGTCAGTTGTCAAGGTCTGCCGACATCGGTTAGTCTGTTGACATCAGTTGGGGAAGTGGTCTCTAAGGCCGGCATCAGTTGGGGCAGTAATCTATGGATGAGGTCTGGCTGAGTTTGTGGTCTGTGGACAGGGTCTATGGACATGCAGAATGGTCTAGAGAATGGTCTGGGTCTGTCTAAAGGTCTGAGAGTCTGGTCTGAGGTAGTCAAAGGGTCTGTGCAGAGATACAGGGGAGTCAAATGGATAGAATGTCAGATGGATAAAAGGGTAGAGGAGGCCAATAAGGAGACAGGGAAATAAGGATTCAGGTCTGGCCTGGTTGACAGTCTGGTCTGGGGGTGATATTACTGGAAAGAAATAACTAAAAACATAAAGAAAAACACAGACAATATACATACCTGTGCCTAGCTAAAGGAGTGCTGTTGATCCCTATGCCTATTGTTGATGTAGCCTATGTGGAGGCCCTATTGCTGGTGTAGAAGACTGATGTTGTTGCTGGTGTAGAAGCCCTGTGAGATTGAGAGTGAGAGGTCTGGTTTGAAGATTGGCAAAATTGATTGGCAGAGTGGTGGATGGTCAAACACTGAAGATTCAAGGATTCAAGAGTCAGATCAAGAGCAAAGGCCTAGAATTTTGTGATTAGATTCGTCAAAGGCTTGAATTTTGGTTTAAGTAAAAGCGACATTAGCGATACCGCCAGTGTCGATCGACACTTGATCAACATCGATGGGTGAAGAACGAGTAAAAGAGCCACCAAGCCCGTTTTCCATCTGCCAAGTGCACGATCTGTTAGAGAATTGTCAAAGGTTGGGCTAAATACGCATGAGAGTTGGTTAGGTGGTTAGAAAGAAGTAAGAATAGTTCTTGGGTGAGTCATAGGGTGGGAAATAGTCCAAGGCGAGGTGTCAGATGAGGTGTTATAGGTGATGTGTCAAAGGGGAGGATATTAATAATAAATTATTATTTTTAAATTAGTAAGTGCATGGTTTAGGAATGGGTTAGGAATGGACCAAGAGGGAGGATGACCAAGGGTTAGACACGATTTTGGTGTCTACACTATGAGTTAAAAAACCCAAAATAGGTCAAAAAGGCTCTTTCATAGCTCAAATAAGCCTACCTTCTAAAGGATCATTCATAAAATATAGGCCTCCATTCCAAATTTTTTTGACATGAATATTTATTTCATATAAACCCTAAAATTTCATAGAATATTAGGTTCCCATGTAGAAGGTGTGCAAATATACATATGTAAAAAGTTTGATCATGGGGTTTTACATGCATTCTAGGCCTGCTTCTAATCTTAATGATTGTTTATAAACCTTATTATATCAACTAGACATAATAACTAATATATTTAAATTAAATATGGGTATTCAAAATATACTAATATGATTTGGATCAACTCTTTATGTGGTGAAAGATATGAGCATCTAAAGAGGGCTTGAATTGGGTGTCTTAGACTTGAAAAGTTTGAATTTCTCCTTGAGAGTGAAATTGAATCCTCCATCTTTTTCCCCTGATTTAAACCATCATTATAGGACCTATACCATCTCATCATAAAATTTCAAGAGTTTATCTTTCATTGGAAGGTCTAAATGTGCCTTAATGTGATATAGGCCTTATAGGCCTTAAGGCTAGCTTTAAGCCTATTTACTGAGTTTCAAGACTTTAGGAACATAAAATATTATATGAGGGATTAAAAAAAATTCTTAACATTCATTTTCATCCCTTTTTACCTACTTTTTATTCTCAAGTTTCACTTTGCCTTCATGCTTCTTAGGACTGCCTTTGTTTTAATGGTTGCCTACCTGCTTATTTTAGCCATATAGGGCATGGATTATATTTAAATTAGAGTGTGATCACATATAAATATGTTATTTTAATATTAATTAACCCCTCCTTTCCTTAAAAAACCCCACAGAATGTGGAAACCACCTTGTATACCTATAGATCTTCAAGAAATCTAAGCTTGGATGGTGATTGCCACAAACATGTGGGGGAATGTCAAAAAATAGTGGATAATTAAATATTATTTATACCAAAAAAGTATGTTTTATATTTATAATTAATCATAAATGACATATCCACCAAGTTTCATACTTGGATCTTGTATATAAAGTTCTGTAGATGAATTTTCATCAAAATTTGCTTAAGTTGCTTGTGTTCTTTGACTATCAATAGATAAGGGGTTGAATATGATAAAATAGTGAATATTTACCCTATTATATTGGCCTCATAATTATTATTTATAGTTATATCAAATCATGATGATCATCTCCACCAAGTTTCATGCTTGTATCATGCATATTATAGCCTATAGGTGGATTTTCCTAAAATTTACTAGTAGGCTACCTCTTTTTGACTCCTAAAATTGAGTTTTTATCATTTTTCACCTTGATTTGTGCTTGATCATGGTGAATATTATTTTAAATTTCATGAAATTCCCTCTTTCAGTGGTCTCATCCTCCATTGGTTACCTTGCAAACTTATGCAACCAATTATCATACTCGGCTTCTTAAGGAACCTCATTATGACTGTGTGCCATTACTACTATAGGTGAATATTGAGGGGAATGGAAATTTTTGATGAATATTACACCATTATTTTTTAATTTAAATAACAATTAAGTTTTTTTAAACTCTTTAACAACCTCATCTCTAACATGTTGACCCTTCTTGATAATGTTCTCAGGGCTTACACACAGTCCAATTTCCATACAACAACCTATGTACTGTCAAAAGTTTATAAAATATTTAATAGTATTGACCAAGGTTTGAATATTTATATTTTATGTTTAATTATATAAAATATATAAAAATCCTTATTCTTGAGTATATGGTCTTTTATTTTCACTTTAGGGCATATGACTAACTGTGTTAATGAAATTTCCATTTGGTATGGCTTTAGGTATTGAGTTTTATGGTGAATGACCTATCAAAAAATGTTTGGAGAACCATCATGATCCCTTGATAATTTCATACCATCATTTATCTCATATAACCTTTATATGATCATGAGATTTTTCATAGACCACTCTGCTTCAATCTTTTCACTATCTTAGAAGTATACCTACCCTTTTGTATGGTTGTAGATGAATACATGAAGCAAATGACTATTATTATGTGTCATTTTAAATAAAAGGTTTATTATAACTCATAACATTATTGTAGATACTCTTTATAGGTGGTATAAAAACTCATTTGAGTTAGAGGTCATAACAACAATTCTTAATAATGAATGTGATTCAAACTTGGATATCTTACGAGACCTTGTTGTAGGTGACTATAGCTTCATGAAAACATGGATTTATTTTATTTAAAATTGTAATATCATGAAATATGTCTACCTTTTATCTTAATTTCATAAGCATTACCCTAAAACACTATCTCCTTCCTACACCTCAATGAATCTTCTTGAAAATAGACTTCTCTCTCTCTTTCTAGCTTTACTATGCATCAACTCAAGATATTATATGGATTGGGACTATGGTTTGTTATGAGAGTTTGAGATATATGCTATGAACATAATATTCATTCTTGTAATGACTCATTATTTTTACCACCTCTCTTGAAGTTCTCATTCATTGATTTCTATAACTCTTTTGGCTTATGACTATCCTTGAAGCTGATTGTAGGTCTCTTCTTGTGTTTTATCCCTTTATACATCTTCAAATTATGTGAAGTGTACCTTTAGACATTTATTATATATGTAAAACTAATTCCTTTATTGGTTTTCCATATAGTCTATTATATACTTACATGCCTTGGTTTTAAGGTCTACATTGTAAGACTTTGTTGCACATTTTCTCTTTGTTTGTAGAAACTATCAACCTTTCTAAGGATCTAAAACCAATTTTCACCACCCTATATCTCCTTATTACTTATATAGAGTTTCCCATCTCAACTCCTTGTGTGGGTATGTTGTCTTTTGTAACTATCTCACTAATTAGGCCCCCTAAAGGACAAATCTCCTTGGTTTGACCCAACTATAGATCTTCCATATAAAATAATCATATATTATAGTACCCTTTTCCACCTCACAACTTATTACAAATTTTTACTTCTCAAATCCTCGATCATCTTTATTTTTTCATTACCCCTCCTAACCTCATTAGGTCTCCAAGACTAATTACAACACAATCAGTTATATATGTTTCATATAATACAGTATAAACCCAAAACCACCTTAATCCTTTGGATTATGTCTTAATCCACCAAACTACCAAGTTTTTGAAATTTTCAATAGATCAAACTTGAGATATTAGAGTTTTTTAATAGAAACCTTAACTTAGGTTTGTGTAGGCTTATAGGTGGCTGAGAATGCACAAAAGGACATAGAATGAGTTTTAGGATAGTTTAATTACTCAAGTAAACTCTAAAGGGTCTTTCTAAGAAATTACAACTTTTTCAATCCTTCACTTATTTTGAATATGTATATATTACCCCCAATTGGGCATTTGACAAGGTTTTTGGCTCTTTGAGGACTATGTTAAAAGAATTTGAAGATTGCAACAATAACCCTATTTTATTCAATGAATTAATAATACATTAGGTTTCTTAAACCACTTATCATACATTATAAAACAATTGTATTGATGAAGGCTCTCTTAGCACCATCAAGGCATAATACAGAGTTCCATGTTCACAGTTTGATTGGAAATAATATCATAGGATTAATAGCATTTTTGCTTTGCCTGAGGTTTTGAAATAATTAAAAAAGATTCTCTTTAATAAAATTATATATCTCCACCATTAAAAATTCTTTACAAAACATTTATCAATCCTTCTATGCTCTTAACAATGCAAGTTACAAAACACTTTGTCCTGTGGTTTGACTGAGTAAGGGTTTTGTTCCTTAACAAGGACTGTAGGTTATCTTTAGGTATATTTTATATATGTAAAACCAATTCCTTTATTGTTTTTACATATAATATTTTTTAATTACATCAAAATAACCTATCAACCATATTTTATGCCTTACACCTTGAAAACAACATCAATACATACCACTATCTTAAGCCAAAAAGAGGATGTTGTAGGTCACTTTTGTTTGACAATACTGTAGGTTTCCATCAATGGGAATATTATGGAAATATTTATTTTTAAGTATAATAAATAAATATGACATATCCATTCTTGATATAACCCCAATCTCATTTGTGACTTACTAATTAGCATCTCTAAGTATATGATTAGTTCTCAAGATGCTCAACATGACTGTATGAAGTCTTCAAAACTCAGACATCCTATAGGTGCACATATGACTTGAGAAATGTAATCCAATATCCTACCATTTAAGATATTCTAAGATAAATCCACGTTTAAAGTAGTTATATCATATCTTGAGAATCCAATACCTCATCTCTTATCACATAGTTAGTTCTCAAGACACTTAGTATGATTGTGAATTAAAATCACTTTAAAGGTTTCTTATCATGCTAATAATTATGTTTCACTTATTCAAATCACTTTGAGGTCATAATATACATTATATGAATCTATTAATGAATTTAGGCCATGTTTCATATTCAATCACCAAAACACTTATGCTAGTATTCAATTTGCATCTTTTTGGCTTCCTTTGGACTGAGTAACATTGTGCACACTTTAGACTTATAGTCATCATTGATTGGGTTGACACAACATTCAATATACTTCCCTAACAAACCCAATAGATTATTCTTGTCTTGGAATATTTATAATAATTCCAAAGTGTAATGGTGAAACTATTTTTCTAGCCTAGTCTCTCATAGGCTTCTCCATAACATGAAGTTGTGTAGGGTTAAGACTGACTTTAGAGAAGTTAAGGTAAATTTTCCTTAAAGAAATTTTTATGTTTTATATGAGGTATATGCATTTAATTGAGAGGTTTATGAAACATTATGGTTACTAGGACTTTTTTCACACTCCTAAACAAGAGAGAAAGATCTCAAAAGTCTTTAAATCCCTCCAAGGTGCACCCAACTCTGTTTTAACTCATTATCTATGAGGAAACCTGCAACCATCTTCTTCAACACTAAAATAATTAATTACAATGAAGTGTATAGGGGTATAATAACTCAATAATGTCCTTAATTTATTTGACCAAATGTATTATAGTGAAGTCTAGATGTTACATGCACTATGAAACTCCTCAACATGTACAAGCCCTGTAATCAATACTTCAAAATTCTGAAACTACCTCAATCAAGCTATGAACATGTCAAGATAAGCCTTATAGGCTCAAACTCTCTCTCATGGGTAAAATATACCATCTATTTGAGGTCATGTTACAAATAGAATAATTACCATTACCTTATATCTTAATATATGCTCAAGATATATTTTTAGACCATTATTTTCACTCTTCAAGATTCCAAGCAACAAAATTCATCAAAACAACTTATACACTAAAGCCTTATTATTTCAAGTGAAACTTAATCATGGAGATAAATTATATAATTAAACCACAATTTAATTTATATTTAATACTTTTATAAAACATACTCAAAATCATTCTTCCCCATGATATCCTGAAGTAAAGAAATAAAAGAAAACCTGGACCTTGTCTGGATGAATAGGCCATCTAGACACCCCTACACTATTATAAATTTTCCATAAATATGGGGAGATGAAATATATTATCAATTACATAATTTCTATGTAAAATAGGGTCCCTATAACTTTACAAAATATTTTGAACCAAATCTCTCTCTCCTGACCATACTGAGTGAAAACCTGAGGCCTCCTAGAGCTATCTAAGGTTGCCCAAAATGGTTTTTCCTTATCATGAGGAACCATAAGCCTACCTATGAAATAAAACACTTTTAAAACATTTTTTATTATGTGAAATAAATTTCCTTCATTTTGGAAACCTTTTAAAGTGCTTGGACCTCCATTAATATCAGAAAACCTATTTCAAGCCTAGTTTGTAGCTAATAAGTTTTCCTTATTTGTGTTGGTTATTTTATTTGGATGTTATTTCAGAGGGATAAGAGAGGATATTAGGTACACAATTTATGCCTTAATATAATATATGAGTCCTTTAATTAATCAAAACTTTCAAAAAATTATTTAGCCAAAGCTCTAAAAGGATCTAAAATGCATCTTTTTGCTCTCAAACTCTTCTCCTCCACTCCAAATGACTTGAAATGGACTTAAAAATGTCTAAATAAGTAAAAAAATACCATAAATATGTGGAAGGAATTCAAAAATAGTTTTACTTCTCCAAAAGTCACTTTTTCACTTAAGAATTTCTATTTAGAGGGTCTTTTAGTCATCTAATGCACTTTTGAGGGTCTTTTGGGCATATTAGCTTCTCTATACATAAATTTTGACTCCTTAAAATATTTGAGAATTTTTAAAAACCTCCTTCCTACCCATAAATTCTCAAATAACCTAGAAACAAAATAGATCCTTCACTTATAATTCAAGACCCATTTCTAGGCCTTTTCTTCAAAATCTCCAAATTTACCTTAAAACTTGCTTAAAATGTTTCAAAAGATTGAAAATAACATGAGGTAGGGTCATGAGGTTTGTTTTATCCTTCCACCATTATACCATCCACTTTACAAGGACTCTACATAGTTCCTTACACCACACCAAGACCTTCTAAGATACTGCACTGCATCATCAAGTCAAGACTAGGAAGAGACTAGTCATAGGGGTAAAAGGTCACTATATGGTCTAGGATAGTAGGCTAATCCATCTAGGAAAAAAATTCATTCATAGGCCAATTTTGGCCAACATTTATATCAACCTCCTTGGATTACATGTCTTTCTATGCTAAAGACTAGTTGCCTACCTATCCGTTGGGCTTACAGGGTCACAAAGTCTTTCTCAAATTGGTCTTCAACTAATCACAAGGCTGAAACATTTCTAATTATAACTCTCAAAACAACAAGGATAACCCAAAAAAAAAAACATGCATAAATCACTTAGGAAAGGGAAACACACAATGAAAGGGAAATGTGTACAAGGTGCTTAGAGGAAAACAATAAATCTACTCTAATATGTACAAGGGTACCATTCTATTTTAGTAACAAGGCTCTAGATGAATCCCATTGAATGGGATGGGTAATACCTCTCAATCTAGTTGGGAAATCTAAAAATCATTATGTTGTTTGCATCCATTGATCAAGTAAGGTCCACTCCATAAGCTATCAAACTTAGTATGGTTTCTTGATTTGGCCTTATTTGAATCCCACTTGAGGACTAGATCACCCTCTTTAAAGTCTCTTGATATGGATGTATTATTAAAGGATTTCTTGAATTGAGCTTGATGTGATTCTATTATCTTCATTATAATATCCCTCATTTTTTCAAGCTCCATGAGCTCTACCATACTCACACTCATAATTCACTCTCCATCAACTCAATTTGATAGACTAACTCCAAGGAAGGTAACTCAAGAGAGATGGGTAACTTGGATTCTCTCCCATATACTAAGATAAATGGTGAGTTTCCAATTACAACATTATGAGTCACTCTATCAACCCATAAGGCTTTCCTTAACTTCGAATGACACACTCTCTAGTTATCCTTCATAGTCCTCTTGATTATTCTAATCAAGTTATTATTTGTTGACTCTACAAGTCCATTTTATTTGGGGTAGTAATTAGAGGATGTGATAAGGTAGATTCATAGCTAAAGTTACTATTCATTTTTCTTCATGCCAACAATGCTAAGGTATTATCTAAAATGATGGTTGTTAGTATACCAAACCTTGTCACTATACTATCATAGAATTCTAATATTTCTATTTCATTGGCTTCCTTTAGATAAATTTATTCCACCCAACTGATGAAGTAATCAATAGCAGTGATTACCCACTTATGTCCTCCAATGGAAGGTGGGTTGATCATTCCTATTAATTCTAGGCCCCACTACATGAAGGGGTATTCTAATTGAATGGGATTAAGAGGAAGGAAGACTAGCATTTGCTTGCATATAAAGAGAGCACACTTTTGACTCTTTCTCAACCTTGCATATGCATTTTTGAAGAGGCTAATCAAATAATAACTTGTTTTAACAAGTTTGGGAATATTGGTGTATTATTCCTAATTTAGTTAAAGGCTCTAAGTAGTAAAATCAGGTATAATTATGCCATAATTAACCTACTAATTAGTTAATTTTGATTTTTGTTTAGACTTTATAAAAATATCAAGTGAATAGAGAGGAATCAAACTTAGCTTTAAAATATGTTGATCTGACTAAGATAGAGGTTGATATTGACTTTGCAAGACTAGGGGGCTATCACAAACTAAGATATAAATTTCATTTTTTGATTAGATAGGAGTGGCATTGACACTGTAGTCCACATTTACCACTATTATATTGAGGATTTGAGCTTTCTAAGTTTTATTTGATAGGTCTGTGTGACCATATCTATGAAGTTTTGACAGCTAAAAGTCTATGTAGCTCATTATAGAGTAGATTCTTTCTTCAAACCCTATCTTCCATTATGGTTTGACCAGTTTTAAGTAAGAGGGGGGTAGTTAGTGTGTGTAAGATGCACTAGATGTGCTTCATACCCTATTTGTGGGCATGTTAACTATGTACCAATACTCTGAAGAGGGATTAAGCCATATGTAGTTCTCTCACTTGATGTGATTTATGTAATTGAGTATACAAAAATGTAGAATGTTAAACTAAATAAGCTTAACATGTCTAGGGACTGATGTAAGGACTTTAATGAACTTGTAAATATGTTGGCTAGATATAATTAGAGAATAAAGAAGATTGCTTTAGTAGTCTTGCTTGTATTCTTGCTTGGTTTGTGATATTTTCTAACCCTTTCCAATTGATCTTTGAATGGGACTTTATAAGGATATATTGGTCATGGGTTGAATGTACTCATGCTAGGCTAACAATAAGAAGGATAGTGAATAAAATAAATTGACCTTTGGGGTCATAAATGAGTTTGGAAAATAATGTCAAAAGTAGATAGGAGTGACATCAATGTTATATTCCTAGTGTGGCTCTATTTTCCTAGGTAGGTAGGACTTTGGTCATGAAAAAATGGTCATGACTCAAATAGGATCAAGTCTAGAAGGCTATGGATGACTAGAAATCAATGAAAATAAGTAAGAGAGAAGAGGGAACTAAGGGTTGGGTATCATTAGCCATGCTCAAGTTACCAATTTTTGCATTTTATATGACTACATTCCCCCCCACCTCTTTATTATATTGATGTAGCAAAGAAAAATACTAGGATAAAGGAAAAATAGAAAGAGTACCTAAACTTACCTATAGGGGTGAAGCTTACGAAGCTATGTGATGTTGGGTGTGCATAGAAAGAAAAGACTATGAAGTGTAAATCTATAAGAGAAAATCAAGAGTAGATTATTTCTTACTAGATATCCTATATCTAAAATAAGAACATACAAATTTGGATAAGATAGAGGAAGAGAAAGGAAATAATACACCCCACTGGGTACATGGACTAATACAAAACTATTGTGATGTTGAGTAATGCCGAATAATGGTGGATGATGTTGTACTAAGAGTAATATCATGAATGGAGCTAAATGCTCAATTTCTTAAAAAGTGGCTCAAGAATGCAAAGGATAACTCTTTGCCTCCATTTTCACCCACTAAGTGAAGCTAGGTGGTATTGTATGTGTTGATCAATGTTTGGACTATGTGTCCAATCCCTCTGAATAGGTGGCTCAAGAATACAAAGGTTAGCTAGAACTTTGGCTCCATTATTGCCCAGTGACGTTAAGCTATGAAATGATATCATTATGAAATGTATGTCATATGAGATGGATCTTGAATCCCATGAATTTAATATGATCTGATAATGTTAGCATGGATAGTCAAATGTATGCTAAAAAATAGGTCACTCTTAGCCACTCCAAAAGATGGAGATTAGGCTTAAATGAAAGCCACTCTAAAATTGAGAATTTAGCTTATGTGGAAGCCACTTTAGAACTTGAGAATGTGGAGGGTAGGATTGTATGAAATCCACTCTAAAATGATGCCAACCACCTATATATGGAATAAAGCACACAACTACTAAGAGTGTCTAATAAATATTAAACTAAGAAAGAAAAGAAATAAATGTGCTGTGTATATTTCCCCTAATCACTAATGTCTAGAACATGGATTCTGATTAATAATTTATACTAGCTAACGTATCAAAAATTGGAAATGAGAGCCATCATGTCATGCATGATGCCACCTATATCTATATTCTTTGAGTAAAATGTGTACTAAAACTGTTAATTTTGAACTGGTCTAGTTGTGTAAATCTGTAGCTAAACCTACTTTTCTACCTACTTTTAGAAAGTCTAGTTTTTTTGTTGTTTGGATAGAATCACCAATAATGGATATTAGTGGCACCAATGTTGTAGTCCAATCTTGGTAATATTACTATGGGCCAAATATGGTAACTATTTTGATATTTTCACTGTCTGCATAGTTGTTCTAATTGGTTTGATGTCTGGGTGTGTTGAAAGCTATATTTTTTACTGTTAGGAGCTATAATCTCTATGACAAAACCTATATTTATTACCCCCTTTTTTTAGGGTAAAAATGAAGACCATTTAATGAATTCCCTTAGAATAAATAACCCTATAAGTGTGTTATAAAGATACATGATATATAAATGATAATCGACAAGATATCTCAAGATATAACATGGTTTGTATTGAGAGATTGTTAGATTAACAGGGGTATGCCTAGATGTATATAACAATGTAATATCATGTGTAAAGTACTAAAATAGAACTATAATTTTGGTTATTTGTTAAATGTTAGTTTTTAGTTTTCAAGGAGGGATGGAGCATTATATCCATCATGTCATCTAAGAAATCAAGATAATGCATGATGTGGATCATGGAATTTCAAACAATGGAGAAGCAAAAATCATACAAGGTAAGAAGCAAGAATCATATAAGGGTGGCCAAGGGGCCAAGAAAATAAGGGACATGGGAACATGTCACTCAAAATGTAAGGAAAACATACAAGGCATGTTTAAATTCCACATACACATACATTTGAAAATAAGCAAGGTTAGCGTGAAATCCACAATCACATAGAAGAGTATAGGCAAAGGACATTGGAAAATGTCCTAAGGTACACACATGAATAGAAGTAAAGGATATTGAAAAATGTCTTATGGCATATATAAGAAATAAGTAGGAACTGGGAATGTAATCACATCAAGCTATGCTAAGCAGGAAGATAAAACATGTAAAGACTAGAAAATAAAAGAACATCTAACTAATAAAAGTAAGAGTTTAAGTATGCAAGATATGTTAGTACAAGACTAGGTATATGCAAATAAATACACAAGTGTTAAATACTAGGGAGTGTCAGTAGAATAATCTATGTAATCTAGTAAATAATGTACATCAACATGATAACTAGAGTGTGTGGTATAGAAATGACATAACCCGAATAGTGTAGTCATGTAGAAAAACCCCAAAATGGGTATGTATATCAATGTGTGTCTTGATGTAGAAGTAGTATGCCCCATCAATGGGTAGAGTGAAGCAATGAAGGATCTAGAAGTCACTACATACACGCAAAATAAGATCAAATAAAGCATGGTAATGTAGATAAATTGACAAACAATAGCATAGAGCAATAAATGTAAGTCTAGCATAGTAGTAAAAAATGTAAAGTATGGATGATGCATACAATCAAAATGTTTTTGGTGTTTTTGGATTATTTACATGTTTTTATATTTTGTATTATTTTTCAATTTTTGATATAAGATATGTACAATCAATCATAAAAAACTATATATAGGTAAGCTGGGAAAGGATGATACTAACTGATGAGTCTCATGGGAGGGTCCCTCTCATGGTGTCCTATATCAAGGAGAGGAATGGTGCATAATCAAGAAGCATGATGGAGATGATACGACTGTGATTATAAAAACTATATATTCTATAAATGATCTAAACTCTCTAAAGTGAGAAATGACTATGGGGTCCCCTTGTAACTTTGAGAAGTCGATGCAATTATATGGATCTTAAAGACCCATCTAGTAGTAGAAGAAGCTATCTAAACATGTGCTCTATGTGTAGATGCATGAGATCTTAATGAGACTACCCTAGGTGTGAATAATATAGCTATAAGCTATCTAAAATCATAAAGATGTGGAGATGTATGAACCCTCTATGCTGGCAATGGATGCCTCAACTATGCTTGAATTTGTACTAGAGGAAGAACCAAAATTGGTGGAGAAAATGTAACTAGTGGCAAAGCTAAAATTGGTGACTTTGGAATATTAGATGGATTTGAAGTGGCGAGTGGTAACTCATACATAACTCTAAAAACTATAAAAACCTAATTAGTGTGAATGACTTTCACACATCTATGAAATGTAGAAGGTAATACATGAAGTTTTTAAATCTGTGGTTGACTAATATATCAAAAAATCTTACATTGGGCATAATAGTAAATGGTGTGGCCACATGTGTTGGACTAACCTAAAGAAGAAGTACAATCTCACCCAATGAACTCTGTATGTGCCCACTGAATCTAATGATAACTATATCTATTGGGGTAATATCTTGATCTAAATATCCTATATGCTTTAGTAATGTCATAATGCACATGTTTACACTAGATCCATTATAGATAAAAATACTATAAATAGGATGATTATGAATGTAATATTTGATAAAGAGTGCATGATAATCTAAATCATCCTTGATGATCTCCTACTCTGAGAAGGAGATGAAAGGTCAAGCTAAAATTTTGGAATTGTATACATCAATCATGTTGCTTAAAGGATGTGATTCAACTAGAGGTGCCCTATATGTATCTATTAGTGGATGTGCATGATTTGTATGGTGAAACCTTGATGTGTCCCCTATCTCTTATTTTGAATGCTATAGAAAAGGATCTAAAAATATTTTCAATGCTTTATCTTATATTAGCTTGGCGTAAGGAGGCTCAACTGAAGTCCTAAGATTAATATGATTTCCATATATTAAATCATGTATCTTGTGTCTCAAAATGATGCATCTATTTTTTGTATGGCTTGGTGCCCTGTGAAACTTACAAAATGCATGTTGATAATATCCTCATGGAAAAGGCTTTGTTGGGTCAACTTCTTAAATATGAGGGAGAAATATGATGTTACATTCCAATAATTATTGTAAAAATCTGGTAGGAGAAAATGGTAGATTGGTAAATATACACTTAGGAGGTACTAATAAAACCACATGCTAAGGGGGCTATAAAGCTACATTAACTATAAATTGATTATGAGTGTTGTTATCATTAGACCTTAACCTTTTATGGGACTTTGTTGTTACTCTTGTTGGTTGTTTTTGAGATACTTGTGT
Organism: Torreya grandis; assembly: GCA_037957365.1. Classification (NCBI taxonomy): domain Eukaryota; kingdom Viridiplantae; phylum Streptophyta; class Pinopsida; order Cupressales; family Taxaceae; genus Torreya; species Torreya grandis. Next base: position 2,135,693 of record JARHVA010002871.1, read on the forward strand.
ACTTGAGTTTACCCATTAAAATTAACTTGACTTTTATTTCCTTTAGTGTGTGACACAATTTAGTGAAGGAAGAGAATATTTTGAACATAATTGATTCATGCAAATTTGGTAAGAGACTCTATTTGAAGAGATCTTTTAAATATTAATCAGCCATGGGGCTAGTCATCTTAGTCAATATAGTCTTATATCGAAGAACATAATATATAAGATTCTCATTTGATCTTTGTTTTTATTGTGCAACTTGGGTGTATGAAATTTTGTCACCAATGTTAATGTTGGAATGAGCTAGGAACATGCCAGCTAAAGGATTGAATGCACTGACTAATTGATTTGGTAAACTATAAAACCTTTATAAAGCATAATCATTTAGGCTTCGTGGAAAGATCTTGGTAAATAATCAGTCATTTGGTACATAGTCCAAGCATGTTGCATGAAAATATCTCACATGTGTCTCTGGATCACCCTTTCCATCATAAAGAGTAAGCTTGGGCTAAACAAAACTTTTTGGTGAGGGTGTGGAAGCAATGTGACATGCTAATGGTGTATACAGTAGAGAAAAAGAGTCTAAATCCTATGTAGGTCTAGAGGCACCTTTCTAAGATGTAGAACCTTGGATTGAAGAGATATTATCTCTTGCACAAGGGTTACCACATCAAGAGATAGGGATGTACTAGCTATAACTACTAGCATATAGGCAAGTTGGGCTGTTATAGGGGGTTGGTGAGATATAATTACCCTCATAGTGTTATTTACAACTAGTTATTCTCTAGTTTGAAAAGATTAATCATTATTCACCCTTTTTTATTATTCTTGTAATATTTTAAACATGTCATCTTACATTTCAAGGTGTTCAGTTAATAGTTATTGGAGTTCCCTTCTATTAGTTTCATCAAAATTGGTATATTGGTCCATTGGTAAGGTAGGAAAACAAGTTGAAATTTGATTAAATTTTTTACAAAAAATTGTAATAAGTAAAGTGTGATATAAATAAAATACTAAATATAATAAATGTAAATTCCTAAAAATAATTAACTAGAAATTGCATAAAAATGATACAAAGCTCACAAACATGCAAGGTTTTATCTCAAGAAGTAATGGAACTAGTACATGCAACTAGGGTTTGAAAGATGATAATTTTGAAAAAATACTATGAAAAATTGAATTTTAAAGTGAATTTCTAATTTATATATGCAACTAAAAAATCAAAAAATTATTGGGAAATTAGTGATTTAATAGGACCTAGTAGATTCAACTAGGGTTTGAAAAAATAAATGTTTTTTGAAAATCACTATTGAAATTTGAAATTTGAATGGATTTTCTAATTTAAATATGCTATTAAAAATTTAGAAAATGATTGGAAAATTAATAGGACCTAGAATGGGCACCTATGGTTTGAAAGAAAATGATTTTAAAATTACTAAAAAATTTTAAAATTTAATGCAAATTTATGATTTTGTTATGCAAGTAAAAAGTTAGAAAAATAGATGAAAAATTAGTTGGAATTTTACCCTAGGGTTTTTAAGGTTATTATGCACAAATGAAGTAAGTTGAGTTCACCAAATGATTTAACAATTTTGGGAATATTGGTGTATTATTCCTGATTTATTTAAAGGGTATGAGTAGTAAAACTAGTCAATAATTATTCCATAATTAGCATACCAATTTATTAATTTTGATTATTGTTTAGACTTTCTAAAAATATCAAGTGAATAGAGAGAAATCAAACTTAGCTTAAAAAAATGTTGATCTGACTGAGATAGAGGTTGATATTCAATGTGCAGGACTGGGAGACTATCACAAACTAAGATTTAAACTTTGTTTTTTGATAGGATAGGAGCATCAAAACTAGACAAGAGTGTTACCAAAATTGTAGTCCACCTCTTCCACCATTATCTAAGGATTTGAGCTCTCTAGGTTTTATTCGATAGATCTATGTGACCATGTCCATGAAGTTTTGGTAGCTAGAAGTATATTTAGCTCACTATAGAGAAGATTATTTATTCAAATCCTATTTTATATTTTACTTTGACAAATTTTGATCAAGATGGGGGGTTAGTGTGTGTAAGATACATTAGACGTGCTTCACACCTTGTGTGTGGGCATGCTACCTACATACCAATACTCCAAAGAGGGATCAAGCCATAAGTAGTTCTACCACTAGATGTGCTTTGTGAAATTGAGTGTATGAAAATTTAGAATGCTTGAGGTGGTGAGGGACTGATGTAATGACTTGAATGAGATTGTAAGTATGTTGGTTAGATGTATGTAGAGAATAGGGAAGATTACTTGAGTAGTCTTGCTTGTATTCTTGATTACTTTGTGATATTTTAAAACCCTTTCCAAATGATCTTTGAATGAGATTTTATATGGATCTATTGGTCATGGGTTGAATGTGCTTGTGTTAGGCTGAAAAGGAGGGGGAATCAGAAGAAATTGGTCGTTGGGGCCAAAAATGGGCCTAGAAAATAATGCTAAAAGTAGATAGGAAAGGGATCAATGCTATATTCTTAGTGTGGCACTATTATCCTAGGTAGATAGGACCTATTGGATGGATTGGTCATGAAAAGAGGGTCCTAGCTTAGTTGGGATCAAGTTTAGAAGGCTGTAGATGATTGGGAATCAGTGAAAATAAGCATGTGAGGGTCATGACAACAAGAAAGAGGGTCCTAAGGGTTGGGTAGCATTATCCATGCTCAAGTTACAAATTTTTCCATTTTATATGACTATATAACTAGACCTCAACACTTTTGCAACTATATTTCTTAGAGAAAAATGACCTCTTATAGGTCCAACATGGAATTTCTCTAAGAGACTAGTCACTTGATCATCATGTATACATCTGAGTAATACCCCATTAAGGTCCTTTATAAAGATAACACCATCAACGAAAGCATAAGGTATGTACTAAATTCTAAAGTGTCTTATTTTTTTATTATCCATACCTTGGGGACACTCACCTATTAGTAAGAACTTTATCATATCTTGAACCCATCTAGTGTGAGGTGGAGATGTAGTTATTTGAAAGTTATCTTGTGTCACCAAGATAACCTATTTATCTTAATGAAGGTTATCAATCATGAGTTCACATAAGCCTTTACCTCTTACTAACATTGTGACTTTGATTTATACATCATATTCCATGACTCTTGTAATCCAACCAATCCTCTTCTCATTTAGGTCCTTGGTGAGAAGGAAGTCTCTCACTTCAGGATGAGACACCATAAGATATGTTTTACTATTATATTGCATAGGCCTAAACTTTTTAAGACTTATCATAGTTACAAGGATTTTTTTCTTTATGAAAGTGTACCTTTCGTACCATTCAAGCCCTTGATTGAAAAATGCTATTGGCTATTCAATCTCTTCTCCATTATTTTACATCAACATAGCTAATATTTTATCAATGTTGGCAAAGGCATAAAATATGAAATATTTTGAGAAATTGAGATTCATGAGTGTAGGTGCTTGAGAAATGGCTTGTTTAATAACTTTAAATCCTACTTTTCCTTCTCTTGTCCAAATAAACACCTTATTCTTATTCAACATAGTAGTGATAATTTTGACCAATATTACAAAACCAAGTATGAACCTTATCACAAAGTTGATCTTTCCAAGGAAGCTTTGAAGTCCCTTGTTATGCTTGAGTAAGAACAAGGTGAAGATTTCACTTATTCTACCAAGATCAATAGCTAGTCCCTTATTTAAGACAATATGACCCAAGAGTTTGCTCTCATGGATAAAAAACACACACATCTTGGGATTTAATGAGATCCCATACTCTCTATACCTTTCAAAGATCAACCTCAAGTGGTCTAAGTGTTCACTAGCCTTCTTAGATAAAATTGTTATGTCATCTAGGTACACAAGCAACATGTAATTGAGAAAACCTTGGAAATCCATGTCCATGGCTATTTCAAAAGTATCTTTAGAATTTGAGAGTCCAAAAGGAATATTATTATAGGTATAGGTTCCCCACTTTATGGTGAAGGTAGTCTTGTATTAGTCTTCCTCTCTTACTATCACCTAGTTATACCGTGAGTACCTATCCAATAGAGATAAATATTTTGAACCATCAACCATTTGAAGGGGTTTCTCCATGGATGATAATGGGTAATGGTATTTCAAAGAGACCCTGTTCACATCTCTAAAATACACACATAATCAGATGTCATGGTTCTTCTTTCTCACAAGCTCTAGATTAGCTACCCATGAGGAGTGTTTGATAAGAAAAATGATATTAGACTCAATAAACTTGGTAAATTTTGTTCTCATCATCTCTTAAATATCTAGGTTTATTGGCCTTTACTTTTACCTAATAGGTTTGGCATTAGCCTTTAACTCTATGGTGTGTTGGGCTAACTTGGGGTCAAAACCTCTTAGATCATTGTACTCCCAAGTAAATACATATGATTAATCCTTAAAAATATCAATAAATGAATGTTTTTCTACCTCATTTCTCACCTTTCTAATCTTGAGAAGCTTGTCCTTGAAGATGAGGACTCTCTCATAGTTTTATTCATCAGTAAACATAACTGCCTTGTCCTTCTTCATGTGATCTCCTTCATGGAAAAGTCCCTCAAGGGTGACCAGATTTTTAAGAAGTTTATTAGACTTTGGCTAAACAATTTGGTCCTCATACTACTAATGAAGTCTACTTTTGTTTGTTGAGGAAAACTCTACCTCTTTTTGTATAAGAAGCAATATGCTTGTCATTATCAAAGACTTTCCAGTGAGCTTCATTATCTGAAATTGATGGTCTTATTATCACTTTGACATGTGGCTAAATTTTAGACCTCTTTAAATCATTTGGGATGTCAAACTGAGCCCCTATAACTACCAACCTATTAGTGTTTTGATTCTTCTCTCTTAGTACTACTTGGATGTTGAAAGCTTCAAAGTCTTCAAGTATGTCCCACACTCTATGTTTGTTGGAATTTATTAATGGGTTCCTGGTTGTGTTTTGATCTCTCACCTAATGTACTATAATATCACTATCCCTATATATATGTAACTAGTTTATTCCCCTCTTACTAGCCCAATAAAGATGATGGATGAGGCCTTCATACTTAGTTGTGTTTCAAGAACAACTAAACTAGAACATGTATGATGAAAAGTATTTTTCATTCGAAGGGTATATTAGCATTACAATTACATCTACTCCATGATTTCTCCTTGAGACATCAAATAAAATATTACATAATCAACTAGTATCCTCATGTGGCTTAGTAAGGGATGACATTAACTCATTCTCTTCATGTAGGCAATAAACTCCCATGTCTATTTTTTCAACACATCCCAAAGGATCAAGTAGCTGATTTTCACTCCATAACTCATCTAAACATATTAGGTATCCCCTCAAGATGAGTGTTTAGTTATTGACCTACAAGGAGGTCTTCTTCATCTAGAATGGTATAATTTATGATTGGTCTACTTAGCCCATAAGGCTTAATGTGAAACTAGGAAATAGGTTTAGCTTTGGTCCCATAGCTTGTCTTAAAATCCATAGAAGACCAATCTACTACTAGGTAACCTCCAATTTTATTAATGAAGTATCTAGATAAGAATATAGCAAAGTGATGAGGCACCTATAGAACCACTATGTCCTAAGCCACTAAAACACTAGGACAAGCATTTAGGGTCAAGTTTACACCTTTTATAATACCATCTAGTTTGGTATAATATCCATCAAGCTACAAAACCCCCTTAGCTTGGGTTCATACTTCAAACCAAGTTGATTTGTTATTAACTTTAGCATCATTGAAGTACTTGATTTACTATCTACCATGTATTTATGTACAAAGGAGATACCAATGATTAAATAAAGGTATAAGGGAGTAGGTTTGACCAATTTGTTTGGTTACCCTTCATTTTATTTGGTTATATTAGTGTTGGTCAAATTTGATGTTTTAGTCAAATTGGGGCACCCCTAGGTAAAACCTTGGATTTTTAAATGTTTTATGGGGTGTAATATGAGTTTCATAGGGTGTAGTACATGTTAATTAATCTTAAATGATGTTATATTTGCCTTGGTCAATTAGTTTTTATGTCCATTTATCATTTTGGGTCATTTTAGGGGCCAAAAAAGTGCATTCAATGCTTTGTACAGGTCTCTTGGGAAATTTGAAGGTGTCAAAACATTATTTCATGCAGAATAAGAGGTAGTTTTCTAGTGAAAAGAGAAGAAAATGGCACTTGTACAACTTCCTTGGGAGGTGTGCCACTTGGGAAAGATATAAATGTGACTCTTAATCTCCCCCAAACTCATCTCCATGATTTAATTGATCTTGTAGTGGCATTTGTTTCTCAAAACCATTCTACTCCTTTCTTGGCTTTTTAGACACACTAAGGTGACTTATAGGTTCGTACTAGGTACAGATAGATCATGAGGTTTTAGGAAAAATGATCTTGGGAGATGATATTAAACTTGGATACATTTTTTTTAATATAATTATTTTTAAAATTTATCAATTGTGCTTTATGAACCATTGCTAACAAGTTGACTATACAAATTGGCTAGTTATTTCATGTACCCTATGGGTTTTTATATTGTTTAGAAGATTTTATATAATCTAGCTACTGATATTTGTTAAAATTTATGTTAAGTCCAATTCATATGTTATATATTTTTTTTCTCATGTTTTTTGGTGTTTAGATGAGCCAATAACCTCAAATTTATAGACTGATCTCTTTTGAGTGCAACATATAATTTTTCACCATATCCAAGATTTTCACACTTGTTCATGGCTTTAGGGGTTGTGTTAATTTATTTTATATTTTTTTAGGTTACTCTTGGTTCCCTTAAAATTTCATATTATTCCTTAAAATCAACATTCTCCTTGGATTTTCAATCATAACCACACATGTAACCAGTTTGCCCTTTGACTATAGTACACAATCAACTAGGTGCTTGTAGGTGATTTTCATGTTGAAAGTGATGTTTTTGATCTAGTATTAAAGTATAATTAATGTAAATTATGAAATTAAATTTTTTAAATTTATTTTTTTTAACTTAAAAACATTCATCTACTCATGTTGCCTCATTCTACACTCATTGCCTATAAGTTTTCATGCACATGTAGACATCCTCATTGAAGATAATTATGTTGAAAAAGAGGTTATTGAGATATCCAAGGTTTTTGATCATGAGGAAATTTTTATTGGAGATTTTTTAGAAGGTATAAACACAATTTTAACTTACAATTCATGCTCATTATACACACTTGCATATAGTCTACCTTCTAAATTTAGTCAAAGTCACCTATAGGTGACATCAACAGAGACATGAAGGTCTTTGAACAAATAGGATTAGATGGGTTTGAACTTTATTGAGGCCCTGTTATGGTTGTAACATAATTATATAAATTTTTGAGGTGATATATAACCCAAAAAAATTTAAATCAACCTCCAAAGATGAGGACTAAGTTTTTTAGGCATCTTTTCCCAAAAAGAGCAAAATACGAGCCCATAATTTTTTGGAAATATCATGAGACATGGTTTCAAATAATTAAATGCTTAAAAATGAATTGATATTTAAATATATACATAGGTATATCAGATTTAAAGAGATATAATATTGATGACAAAGGGAAATTAGTTGTTTCAAGGTCTAAAGAAGGAACTCAAACCACTGTTTGCAAGTAATGTTCACCTACATGCCTGAGTCCAAAGAAGGCCTCTTACCTACCTAAGTTGAAAGATAAACTTTGTTAATATGTGTGGATGGTTTAAATAGTTTAAATGAATATTTAAGGTATAAATGTCATCAAAAGGAGTGACATTTGTTATTTTAGTTACCCAAGTATATCCCTAGTCTGTACACATGCACCTACATATCCACCTACAAGAACACAAGATAATGACCCTACTTTTGATGCCAAAATGGTGTTATAAGGTTATAAAATGTGATTTATAGTTAAATAATATATAATATGACCATTAAACCTCAAGGAGAGTCTTTTAACATCATATACAAGCTAGAAGAAGGCAAATGGTACCTACAGTAGGGTCAAATAGAAGGGTGTCTCAGTCAGAAGGTAGTGGAGGTGCTCTTAAGATGAGTAAGACATGAACATGAAAAAAATGGAAATATATAATTAAAAAAATGGAATTTAAAACCTAAAAGAGTATTTTTAATGTCATTTTAGGGCCTAACCATTTCAAAATGTCCTACGAATGACCCCTCTAAAGTAAAGTTATAGTCTAATATAACTGGGCAAATAATGAGCTAGTTGATTGGTAGGATGTATGAAAGGCCTGAGCATAAATAAAAAGGTATAAAACAATATAAAATGACCCTATGGGTTAATAGGAGGTTTACCAAGGTTTTGAAAATCCCAATAAAACATAGATACCTATGGCAGGGTCTAAAAAAAATGGAAACACAATCAGGTTAACATGTAATCTTGAGGATTCAAGAAGGAAAGAGGGTTTATAATATAATAGAGTGATGAATGTATTTAGTAACATATAATATTATAATTATATATTTAATTTAAAATCATTATTGGATGGAGATAAACAAATCAAGAGTCTCAAACAAGCATAACACAGTCTAATTCCAAACACCTTGCATACAGTCTTTAACTAGAAGCCTATTTTGTTTTGAAAAGTTTTGAGGGATCAAATGGATAGAATGGAGGATGATTTTCTGTGTATAATATCCTTGAAACTTATATAATTACCTCCAACACTTATATTTGTCTAAGTAAATATAGGAGTGCCATCTATTTTATCTCAAACAGAGGGTACTCCCCTTAAGCACAAATTGGTAGGGTTAGGAAAGTAAGATGGAGATATGGAGCTAGAAGGTATGGAAATTTTGAAAATGGGTTTAGAAATTAGTATATCACTTATAAAATCATGGGAAAATAAACAAGGAGTAAAACCCAATGGAGTAGCCTAAACTACAAAGGTTGTAGTCATGCATGATAGGCATTTTTAGGCTTAAAAGCTAAATTGATAGTCACTTTCACTTCTCACATGAATTAATATTTCTAATGGGCCAAATAATGTATATGTGATCAAATTAGAGGTGTATAATATAATATAATGTAGTTAATCCATCAAATAAGGTCATTTTGAGTAAAGGTTATAGGTAGGCCTATTGAACATGGCTACACCTAGTGTCCAAATGGGGGTCATCATCACTTATATCATGAGTTAAGCCTTATAATTTATTGAAACATGTTATTAAAGAGGTTTTAAAACTCTCAAATTAAAAATGAAACCAAATACTAACCTTTTTTGGACCTTGAAGTAACTTATACTTGCAAGAAAGAAGAAAAGGAGCTCAATAGGGCAAGTTTTAACACTCATCTTTTATGAGGAACTACATGGGTGCCAAGGGAGTAAGGAGAGATTATTATGGGTATTGAGGCCATATTTGTGGAATTTTTTTATAGGTTGGACGTATGGTTTTTATGAACAATCCTTAAGAGGTCAAATAGGCCTATAACCCCACTAAACCCTCAACCAGGACCAATTTGGAGAAATGAAGTTGGTGATGTAATTAATTGGCACATTTTTATCATGAAACCTATTTTACCATGTATATTACTCACTAAATATCCCTCACATGATTTTGAGATGTATGGAATTGTACAGATGGGGTAGAAATAGGGGTTTTAACACTATTTGGTGTGTTTTATATGTTTTATGAGGTTTAAAGAGATAAAAATCATATGGATGGAAATATTATAGTTAACATATCTCTAAATATAACTATAATTCCTTGAAATAACTCCTAAGTGTCCAGAATAGGTGCTTTAACTTAGACAGTCAAACTGGCCTAATGGACAAGCTAGGGAGAAGTGTGAAAACTTCAAGTGGATGGATTTTTAAGGTGTCCCTAATGCTTCTAAGGCCACAGAGGGCCTTGAAACATGTCATTAATTTCTTTTACATATTTTCATGAGTAACTAATATCTTTTTGGGAGCCAATTGTGTAGGGTGCATGAAAGGAGTGTTTTTTAGATAGTAGATGATGATGGTTAACTTTCAGAGGTTTGAAAAAAATCATAGAGAGGAATTTATGAGAGCCTCCCATTCCATTAAAATAATTTTAAATTCACCTAATCAGTTATGGGATGTTTAAATAAGTCCAAATCATGAAGGTAATTTTTGAGCTAGAATGAGGAGTTTCTTACCACTTTTCATGAAGTTTATAACTTGGATTGACACTTGTAGCCCTTGACCTTGCATGGTCATACCATACCATATACACATGAATAATAAACTCTTTGTATCAAATTTAAAAGTGTCCTTGTGACCCTTGGACTTCTCTCTTCTTCTCTCTCTCACATGTTCTATAAGAGCTAGCCATTTTGGCATTGTATTGATGATCCACCTAAGTATGGTGAATCCTTGCTCAAATGTATACATTTTTATCAATAAGATAACTAATTTTTATATCATAAATGAATATTATTAGTGTTTTCAATTGGATGATGAATATACTTAGTGAAAACTATGGATTCCTTAGCATGTTGTTCCATTCTTTCACCTATTTGTAGCCTCTTCTTGTAGGGAATGTTAAGTGTTTCAAAAGATGTTCATGGTAAGTGAGTTAGTATATTAATTAGTTCCATCATAGTCCTATTTTATAGTCCTCCTATATTTTCACATTCATTCATAACCTCACAATGTAGTATTGATGTGAGAAGATGAAGATTGGAGAAGTGTATGTTTAGTTTGTCATTTGATTTCAAGTGTAATATGTATATGGTTGGATATAATCAGTCAAGATAGTGTATCACATCCCTTAGGTTAGTTTACTTTCAGTTATAATCCTCCCTTTTCACCCCTCCCCCCCCCCAAGTTAAGTGTAGTTTAAATCCAAAGTGGTACATCAAGGGAGCTAGCCTATCTAGAGATTCACCTCATTCCTTAGGCTACCCACAAGCTTCGAGGTGATTCCATTATGCCACTTTTATGAGGAGAGATTTTAATCTACTCAAAGGGTGAAAATACAAGTGACAACAACTAGTGATAACTATACTCTTCTTTCTTGGTGGCTTCTTTGAAACACTGATCCTTGACAAGCCATCTTGAAGGATATCTACCTGACCAGGCATAAAAATCATGTTCCACATTAGAACAACCACATTATATTTATTAATTTTATAAAAAAATTTTTGTGTAAAACCACTAATATTTTCTTGTGCTTTAGAATCCACAACTGTGCTTTAAACTTGTGAGTTTTGGGGGTACAAAGGTGTTTCCTTGGTTTTAATTCTTTTGAGTTATTGGATATTTTGAGGTAGCAGTAGGCCAATTTGGATTTGATAATAATGGAGTAATAGTATGAGGAAATTTAACTAATTCTTGGGTTCCCTCCATGTTCCTTCTCTTGAACCTTGGGTTGGCTACCACAAGAGTGTTTTCTTGGTTAGAACTAGCATGCTAATTGAAAGCATAACACTCTTCTTGTTCATAGTTAATGATTGTAGTAACCAACTAGTTTGATATTTAATTTGTCCCCTAGAATTTTTGAGGTTATTCTAATTTAGTCATCATAAGAACTTATATATTTTGAGCCATGAGAGCTTGATTGAATCCATAACTAGCTCCCTACTACCACTAATCATTGAAAGCTTAATTAAACTTAGTATTTGGGATAATGGCTTGATTGAATGATTTATTACAAGGTATATAACCCTTTCCTTCTTGATAATTTTTTTTTTGAATAGGGACCAAGGTATTAGAATCACTTTTAGCATTAGAATTGTAATTGTTTTACCTAACATGGTTGGGTTGTCCTTCTCCTTGTCCTTGGAAATTTCCCTTGAAGGGTGGCATATTGGCTTGGTAATATTATTGAGGCTGATATGGGGGATAATAAGGTCTATTATACTAATATTGTTGTCTCTTTACATTTACCAATTCATTTCCCAAGGTTTGAAACATATCCTTGAGTTCTTGAAAGTCACTAGATTGAGTAGTTAAAGATTTTTCCTATTTTGGTGTAGGTATGGTAGTAAGTGTTGGTAAAAGAGGAATGGCAGAAAGGGGAGGGATTAAAATAGAAGGTGATTGAATCCTAGGAAACAAGGGCATAGGTGGTATATGTTTTAGATTTACATCTTATATTAAGTTATTCTATGTTTTGATTACCACCTCATAAACATCTAGTAGTGTGTATCCCCTCATAGAATGTATCATCACTACAATGTCACTATTGAGAGATATTAGATAGTAGAGGAAAACATAATTAGGATTAGGCTTGATAGAGATTGTAATCCTATCCCATGTATTTTTAAACCTATTATTAAAATCTTACATAACCTCATGAGGAGATCTCTTCATTATAGTCAACTATTCTACTAGTGACAAGTGGTCACTCTTGTCCTCAAATATCTTGCACATAGCATCACCTAACTAGTCCCATGATGTAATGGAGTTAGTATCAAGGTTATTATACCAATATAGTTCCTTTCCATTGAATTAAATGGCCAACAACTTGATAGCCACATTTTCTTCATTAATGTCATGGATATTACAAAATTTGACTATAACTCTGATGTGTTCAAAAGGGGTTGTAGAATTATCTCCTATGAAGGCACACTCTTAAGGGAACCACTAGAATAGGGTCATCATGATTGAGTTAAAAAGTAATTTGACCATTAAAATTGACAATATGTAAATCTCTAGGGGTAGCCATGGTAGTGAAAGAGCCTAACAAAGATTTTCTTATAGAGTTAGACTTGGAAATTAGTTTAGGAGGATATTTTACTTTGTAGGGATGAGTATTAGAAAAAATAAATATTTTGACTAAGTTAAAAGGTAATTCAATAAATTCAAAAGGAATACCTCTATAATCTAATCTTTTAGTCACCTTTGGCATGAAAGATAGATATTGTTCTACCATCAAAATTTTGAGTATTCTTCAGAGTCACCAGATGCTAAGAGTGTGGATGCAATAACTATTTCAAATGGACCAAGACCAAAACCAATATTACTCAATCTTATTCAAATGTTTTCCCAATAGGCATTCCAAAAATTATTGTATAATATAGTTTTACCCTCATGAGAGAGTTCTTCAAGCTCTCTCACTGTTAACTACAAAATTGGATCAATCCCAAGTTGTGGGTATCCTGTGATGGGGTTGAACCTCTATAGAAGGTTGGTTACTCTTTTTAGCTCACCTAAACTATTAATGTTTCTTGGAAAAGGGGTATATGAGTTTCAAGGGATGAATAAAAACATAAACATGGTGATGCACCAAACTTAAAGACACTCCATATTATATGAAACAAACACTAAGGTAGTTTAAAGATAACCCTCACACAATCTCTTAAATTAATCACTTTTGCATCAATGTTTCTAAAATTAGGCCCAATAGGTAAGATATGAATCATGGAGGAGTATAAAAATCACACTATATCTTCACTAATGACCAAAAAATCATAATTTCAAACCTAAAACAATAGTGGAATACCTATAAAAAGGCAAGAAAGAAGGAAAATTACCAAGGAATAACACCTCTCCACAAAGCAATAATAAACATACTAACTAGAGCACTAGATGAAATAAATAAATAGGAAAAATAAGTTATTTGATTCCTTAAAATTTCTATGTTACAAAATTTTGACAAGGTTTTACCTTGTCAATGAGAGTATATCTTACAAAATGGGGAAGAAAAGGGAGATATAGGATAAAAGGGAAGAGAGAGGAGAATAAATCTCTCAAAATTAAATAAATATCACTCAACCACCTTCCATGGAGTCTCAAAAACATTCAAATTAATTAAAAACTTATCCTCTCTCATCAAATTAACCTTTAAAAGTCAAAAGGGTCTTTAAGCCTTCTCATTAGCCTAAAAAGGCACTGGAAGACAAAAAACTTTGAGGAATATGATTCACACTCCACTATATTTAAGAAAAGTCTTCAAAGACTATAAACCTCATTTAATGCTCCAAATCATTTCTCCAACCTCCAAACTCTTCCACTTGCACTTTTATGCCCCATTCTACTTAACTTTTATAAGTCACTTGACATCATGGTTAGTGATCTTGGCATTTGATGTTTAACTAACCCTGAAGGTCATCTTTGAGTGTTTTATTTTTGATGCTTTATTTTTTTATAAACTCATATTTTATCTTCCAACCTATAAATCTCCTAGATTCCATTGATGGAGGTCTTCAAGCTTGAGCCTTACTAGCTACCATAGAACTTACTCCCAATGCCACTTTTCACTATGAGCACCACTTTTGGACCTATAAAAGGCTTATATAAATCCATATCATTCCTATGAGGAAGAAAATGAATATTTAGACCAACTTTAAGACCTGTAACAATGGTGGAAATCACTATTAACCCTACAACCATTCATAAAATGTTAAAAAACTTGGGTTTTTAACCCTTCAACTTAGCAAGGCAACATATAAACCCATATTAAGGGATAAAAGTTACACATAATGTGTTTCAGATCACATTAGGCCTCTTTCATGCATTTATACCATATCTCTCTTTGAAGACCTATAAAAATAGGCATTTTAGGACATTTTAGGCCTTCTAGGCACTCACACATGCCAAATTATTATAAAAAAATAGGTTATTAATGATCTTGAGATATTCAACTACATGTTCCATGTGGTTTCCAAGTGTTTATAGGTCATTTCATGGATCTATGAGTTCAAAAAATTGAAACTAGTCAAAAAGGCTCTTTGGCAGCTCAGAGAAGCCTACCTTCCTAACAATCATTCATAAAATATAAAAATACATTATATAAATTATTAACATTAATATTTATTCCATATACCCCTTTAAATTTCTTGATAATCTTTGGTTTCCATGCATAAGGTGTGTAAATATACGTATGCAAAAAGTTTGCTCATGGGGTTCTACATGTATTTTGGGCTTGCTTATAGTCTTAACAATTGTTCATAAACCTAAGACCCTCAACCAACCTCAATATATAATTTATTTCAATTAAATAGTTTTAATCATAACATACTAATATAATTACTCCCAACTCCTTATGTGGTGAAATATATGAGCATATAAAGAGGTGCTTAAACTGGGTGTCTTAGACTTGAAAAGTTTGAATTTCTCCTTGAGAGTGAAATTAAATCCTCCATTGTTTATACCTGATTTAAACCATCCTTATGGTACATTTACCATCTCATCATACCCTCTTAGTATTTTATCATTCATTGGAAGGTTTGAATGTGCCTGATGTGATATAGGCCTTCTAGGCCTTAAGGCTAGCTTTAGGCATGTTTACTAAGTTTCAAGACTTGATGCACCTATAAAATTATATTTTGGATTTAAAAAATAACTTAAATTTAATTTACATCCCTTTTTACCTCCTTTTTATGCTCAAGTTTCACTTTTCCTTTATGCTTCTTAGGATTGCCTATGTTTTAGTGGTTGCCTACCTGATTGTTCTAGCCCTCAAGGGCTTGGATTGTATAAAAATTGGAGTGTGATGACCTCTCAGTAGGTATTTTAATACTTATTAACACATTATTACCTTAAAAAACCCCACATGAGGTGGAAACCACCTTGTATACCTATATCTTCAAGAAGTCTGTCTGAGCTCCAATGGTGATTGCCACAGACACGTGGGGGACTGTAAAAGAATATTAAATACTTACACTCTTATTTATAACCAAAAAATATATTATATAATTATAATTACTCATTAAGAACATTTCCACCAAGTTTCATACTTGGATCTTGCATATAAAGGTCCTTAGATGAATTTTCCTCAAAGTTTTCTTAAGCTACGTGTGTTCTTTGATTGTCAATAAATAAGGGTTAATTATGAAAAATAGTGAATATTTAACCTATTATATTTGACTCATAAAGATTATGGATAGGTATATCAAGTAATTATGATCACCTTGACCAAGGTTCATGCTTGGATCATGCATATTGTAGCCTGTAGGTGGATTTTCCCAAAAATTACTAGTAGGCTGCCTCCTTTTGAGTCCTAAGACTAAGTTTTTCTTATTTTTAACCTTTGTTTGTGATTTATCATGTTTAATATGATTTTAAATTTCATTATAATCCCTCTTATATTGGTTTCATCCTTCATTGGTTACCTTGTATACTTATGCAACCAATCACTATACCAAGATTCTCAAGGAACCTCATTGTGACCGAGTGTCATTACTACTATAGGTGAATATTGACAAAAATAGAGGTTTTTAATGACTATTAAAAAATTATTTGGTTCTTTAAATAACCATTAAGTATATTGAAACTCTTTAAAAACACCATCTCTATCATGTTGACCTTTATTGACAATGTTCTCAGGCCTAACACACAGTTTAATTTTTGTACAACCTATATACTATCAAGAGTTGATAGCATATTTAATGTTCTTGACCAAGGTTTGAAGATTTAAATTTGATGTTTGCTTAAAGATAAGATATAACAAGCCTCATTATTGATTATATGGTCTTCTATTTTCACTTTAGGGTATATGACTAATTATGTTAATGAAATTGTGATTTGGTATGGCTATAGGTGTTTATTTTTATGGTGAATGACCTATAAAATAGTGTCTAGAGCCCCATCATGATCCCTTAATGACTTCATACCATAATTTCTCTCATGAAACCTGTATATTATCATAGAATTTTCATAGACCACTCTGCTTCAATATTTTCATCATCTTGTAAGTATACCTACCCTTTTTCATGGTTATAGATGAAGACTTAAAGTAAATTACTATGCTTATGTGTAATTTAAACTTAAAGGTTTAGTATAAATAATAACACCATTGTAGGTAATATTTAAACTAAGAATCAAAACTCATTGGAGTTAGAGGTTATAACAATAATTTTTAACAATAAATGTGATTCAAATATGGATATTTTAAGAGACCCTACTGTAGGTGCTTATAGATTCATGAAAACATGACCTTATTTGAGTTCAAAACCTCATATAATGAAATAGGTCTGCCTTTTTATCTCAATTTCATAGTCATTACCCTACAACACTATCTCCTTCCTACACCTCATTGCATCTTCTTGAAAATAGACTTCTCTCTCTTTCCAACTTGACTGTGCATCAATCAAGCTCTTGTACAGACTAGGAATATGGGATGTTAGGAGAGTTTGAGATATATGATATGAACCTAGTATTCATTATTTCAATTACTCATTAGTTCCACCACCTCTCTTGAAGGTATCATTCATTGATTTCTATAAATATTTTGGCTTATGACTATCCTTGAAGCTGATTGTAGGTATCTTCTTGTGTTTGATCCCTTTGTACATCTTCAAATGATGTGAAGTGTAACTTTAAATAGTTCTTATAGATGGAAAACCAACTCATTTATTGTTTTTCCATATAGTCTATTGTATACCTACTTTCCATGGTTTTAAGGTTTGTCTTGTAGCCCTTTTTCCAATTTTAAAAAAAATAAACTATCAACCTTTTTAAGGATCTAAGCCAAATTTCCACCACCATATATCTCCTTGTTACTTCTCAAGAAGTTTCCCATATCAACTCCTTGTGAAGGTACATTATCCCTTGTAATTGTCTCACCAATTAGGCCTCCTAAAGGACAAATCTCATTGTTCTGACCTAACTATAGATCCTTCATACAAACCAAGCATATATTTTAGTACCCTTTTCCACGTTAAATCTTATTACAAAGTTTTACATGTCATCTCCTTAGGCATTTTCAATTTTTCACCACCCCTTAATAACCTCATTAAGTCTCTAAGTCTAATTACAACCTAGTCAATTATATCTATTCCATACAACACCGTACAGGACCAAAACCACCTTAATCCTTTAGAGTATGTCTTATTCCAATAAACTACCAAGTTTTGGTAAATTTAAATGGTTAAAACTTGAAATATGAGAGTTTCTCTCTATAAACCCTAACCTAGGTTTGTGTAGGTCTACAAATGGTTGAGAGTGCACAAAAGGACATAAAATGATTTTTAGTACACTTTAATGTCTCAAATAAAATTTGGAGGGTCTCTCTAAAGAAAATAAAACTTTTCCAAGCCTTCACTTCTTTTTAACAAACATATATTACCCCCAACTAGGCATTTGATAGGGATTATGGCTCTTTGAGGACTGTGTCATTGGAATTTGAGGTTGTAAACAATAAACTTGTTTTTTTTAATGAATTAATACTACCTTATGTTTCTTAAACCCAATTATAATATGTTCTAACATAATTTTATTTATGAAGGCTCTCTTAGCACCATATTCAAGGCATAATATAGAGTCCTATGTTCATAGTTTGATTGGAAACATAGATTATGTTTGATTTACCTAATGTTTTGGAAAAATTAAAAAATAATCTCTTTCATAACTTTATCTATCTCCACCATTCCAAGTGATTTAATAAACATTTATCAATCCTTCTATGCTCTTAATAATGCAAGTTACAGAATACTATGTCCTTTGGTTTGACTAACGGTTTTGTTCCTCAAAAAAGATTATAGGTTATCTTGAGGTAGCTTTTATAGATGGAAAAACAATTAATTTATTGGTTTTCCATATAATATTTTTTGATTACATAAAGAAAATCTATCAACCATATTTTATGTCTTATACATTGAAAACAACCTCAACACATACCATTGTCTTAAGCCAAATATAAGATTGTTATAGGTCATTGTTGTTTGACAATCTTGTAGGTTGCCATAAATTAGAATACTATAGATAAATTAGTTTTGAAGTATACTAAATCAATAGGACATATCAATTTTTTATATAACTCTACTCCTATTGGTATATTGGCAATTAACATCTCCAACTACATGACTAGTTCTCAAGATGCTCATTACAACTATATGAGGTCTTCAAATCTTAGACCTCCTATAGGTGCACATATGCCTTGAGACATTTAATCCACCATAATACCATTTGGGAGATTATTAGAGAACTATAAATTGAAATTAGTCATCCCATATCTTGAGAATCTAAGACCTCACTTCTTATCACCTAGTCAATCCTCAAGGCTCTTATTATGATTGTGAATTGCAATCACTTTAATGGTTTCTTGTAGGTTAATTCTCATGATAATAACTATGTTTCACTTTTTTAACTCACTTTGAGGTCATACTATCCATTATATACATATATTAATGTATTGAGGCCATATTTAATCTTTAATCACTAGAACACTTATGCTAGCAATCAATTTTCATCTTCTAGGCTTCTTTTGGATTGAGTAACATTATGCACATTGTAGACTTCCAGTCATCATTGCTTGGATTGAAAAAGCATTCAATCTCCTTTCCTACTCAACCAAACACATTATTTTTGTCTTGGAATATTGATACTAAGCATAAAGTGTAGTGGAAAGATGATTTGGCTATCCTAGTCTCTCATAGGCTTCTCCATAACATGAAGTTGTGTAGGGTCAAGAATGACTTCAAAGAAGTTAAGGTAAAGTTGTCTTGAAGAAACTTGTATGCTTTGTTTGAGGTATATGAATTGACTTGAGATATTTATGAAACATCATGGTTACTAGGAATTTTTTCACACTCCGAAACTAGAGAGAAAGATATCAAAAGTATTCAAATCCCTCCAAGGTGCATCCACTCTATCCTAGCTCAATGTCTATGAGGAAACCTATAACCATCTTCTTCAACACTCAAATAATTGATTACAATGAAGTGCATAGGGGTATAAGTACTCAATAATGGCCTTGAATCATTCAAAAAAATGTCTTAGAGTGAATTCCAAATTTTACATGTACTATGAAACTCCTCAACATGTATAAGACTTACAATCAATACTTCAAAACTATGAAACTACCTCAATCAAGATGTGAACATGTCAAAACAAGCCTTAGAGGCTCAACATATATCTATCATGGAGAAATTAAAACATAATGTTGAGTTCATACTACCAATAACATAATTATCATTACCTTTAATCTCAATACCTAATCAAGATATAGATTTAGATCATTATTTTCACTCCTCAAGGCTTAGAGTAGCAAAATTTATTAAAGCAACTTATACACTAAGGCCTTCTTATTTGAATTGAAAATTCATTATTGAGATTAATTATCCAATTAAAACACCATGAAATAAATATAAAATACTTGTATAAAACATATTCAAAGGCATTATTCCCCATGATATCTTGAAGCACAGAAATAGAAGAAAACGTACACCCTGTCTGGATGAATAAGCTATTTAGACACCCATGCACTATTAGTGATTATTCATAAAAATATTTGGTGATTAACTAGATGAAAAATCAAATAAATTTTAATTAAACTAGGGTACCTATCACATATAAAAATATTCTAACCCAACTCTCTCTCCTGACTGTACCAAGTGAAAACCTGAGGCTCTCATAGAGCTATCCAAGACTACCCAGAATATTTTTTACTTAGAATGAAGAAACAAAATATTACCTATGAAATAAAAAAATTGGGAAATATTTTTTTATGATGTAAATTACCTCTATTTCTTTTTATAAACTTTTTTAATTTCTTGTACCTCTATTAATGGTAAAAAACATGTTTCATTCCTTGTTTACAACTAATAGGTTTTCCTTACCTCTATTGGTTGTTGTTTTTGTATATGATTTTAGAGGCATAAGAGATTATATTAGGTAAAAAATTTATGATTTACTATGATATTTTATCCCATTAATTAAGCAAAACCTTCAAAAACCTATTCAACCAAAACTTTGAAAGGCTCCAAAATGTATCTTTTTACTCCCAAACTCCTCTCCTCCACTCTAAATGAATTGAAATGGCCTTGAAAATGTATAAATAGGAAATAAATTCAAAAAATATGTGGAAGGAAATAAAAACCAATTTTAATTCTCCAAAATTCATTTTTTCACTTAAGAAGTTCTATTTAGAGGGTGTTCAAGTCATTTAATGCACTTTTGAGGGTCTTTTGGGCATATTAGCTTCTCTAGACATCAATTTTGACTCGTTAAAATATCTAAGAATTTTTAAAAACCTCCTTACTACCCTTGAATACTCAAACACCTTGGAAAATAGTATATCCTTCACTTGTAGTTCAAGACCTATTTCTAGGCCTTTTCCTTAAAATCTATAAATTCACCTTAAAAATTGCTTAAAGTGTTTCAAAATATTAAAAGGGACATGAGGTAGGGTCATTTGGTTTGTTTTATCCTTCCAAAATTATATCATCCACTACAAAGGACTCTTCATAACTCCTCACACCACACTAGGACATTCTAAGATATTACACTACATCATCATGTCAAGACTAGGAAGAGACTAGTCATGGAGGTAAAAGGTCACTAGATGGTCTAGGAGAGTGGCCTAATACATATAGGAAAAAAAATTATATGTAGGCCAATTTTGTCCAATAGTAACCTAAGTTAGGAGAATCATTTCTAAGGAAAACAATTTTTAGGACTTCTTGCAAATGCCAAGGTAAATGTTATAAAATGGCCATAGATTTAGTAAGGATTACCTAGTTTTTTTTTAAAACGGTTAATAAAATTGGATTTAATAAGTTGCTTCACCCCACACCATACAAGTTCTCATGGTTGAATAATGGTCAACAAGTCTTGGTAAGTGAGCAAAGTTGGGTGGAATTCTAAGTTGGAAGGTATAAAGACAAGGTCTTTTGTGATGTCATCCCCATGGATGTTTATCATGTGATTCTTGGCAAGCCTTGGTAATATGATAGGAAAACAACTCATGATGAAAGGATAAATGTGTAAACCTTGGTCAAATATGGATTTAGTCATACCTTGTTACCCATGAAGGATGAAGATAATGACCAACAAGTTATGTCAAACATGATTCTGGTAAGTGGTAAAGAGTTTCTAAATACCATGAATGAAGAAGAGTTTAGATTTGAAATGGTAGTAAAACCTAGGACTGTTATGATAGCCAAAAATATCAAAAATATTCCTCAATAAATATAAGAAATGATGGAGGAGTATGTAAAAATAGTGGCTGATGAGATTCCAAGTACATTGGCACCTATGAGGAACATCACTCATCATATATACTTTCTTCTTAGATAAATCTTGCCTAAAAATGTAGCCTACAATATGACCCCTAAATAAAATGTATATATCAAGAGATAAGTGCAAGAGATTATAGATAAAAGAATGATCAAATAAAGTTTTAGTCCTTGTGTAGTGCCTACAATGTTGGTGCCTAATAAGGAAGGTGAGTAGAGAATGTGTACTGACTCTAGGGCTATCAACAAGATCACTATTAGATATAAGTTTTAGATTCTTAGGATTGAAGAATTGGTTGAGTGGGGTAATCTATTTTTCCAAAATTGTTTTAAGAAGTGGGTACTATCAGATTAGGATGAGATAAGGAGATGAGTGGAAAAGCAATTTTAAAATAAATGAAAGATTATATGAATGGCTAGTTATGCCATTTTATTTGACCAATACACCTATAAATTTCATGAGGCTAATGAATGAAGTCCTCAAGTATTTTATGGGTAGGTTTGTAGTGGTATATTTTGATGACATACTTATCTACAGCCACAGCAAGGAGGAGAATCTTCACCATTTGCATTTAGTCATGAGGAGGCTATAAAAAGAAAGGTTTTTAATCCACCTCAATAAGTGTGAATTAATGAAGTTATAATTTTTGTACCTTGGATTTTTCATCTCTCAATGAATGATAAATATGCATAAGAACAAGGTGAAGGTAATCATGGAGTGGAAAACATCTAAGATAGTTGGAGAGGTAAGAAGCTTTCATGATCTTGTAAGTTTCTATAGGAATATTATTAGGAATTTTAATGGGATATGTGTTCCTATAATAGACACCATTAAGGGAGACAAGAAGAGGTTTTTTTGGAGGGAGAAAGCTAAGAGAAGTTTCTAATACTTGAAGCAAAGAATAATAGAGTAGCCTATACTAGCATTGTCAGACTTCAAAAAAGTGTTTCAAATAGAATGTGATGCAAGTGGAGTAGAAATAGGGGTTTTATTAATCCAATAGGGAAAACCTATAGCCTATTTTAGTGAAAATTTAAATGATGCCAAGAATAATTACTCATCATATGACTTGGATTTATATGAAACAATACAAACATTAAATAATTGGAGGTATTATATAATAAAAAAGGAGTTAATTGTCTATACAAATAATCATGCACTTAATTTCATCACCAATAAGCTCAAACTTAACCAAAGACACATAAAGTGGGTAGAGTACATGCATAATTTCACCTTCACCGTCAAGCATAAGTAAGGAGAAAGTAACAAGGTTGTATATGCATTTATTAGGAGAGTTTTTTTAGTGCATGAGATATAACTTGTAAGTGTTGGTATTGATTGACTCAAGGACATCTATGAAGATGATGAAGACTTTAAGGAAGTATACAATGCTTGTAAGCACCCAACTACACTCAATAAGGAGCTATGGTTAGACTATGTCTTACAATATGGACTATTATTCAAAGGGGTACAACTATGTGTTTCAAAATTTAATAAGGGAGAATATAATAAAATAAAAACATAATTAGAGTATGAAAGGCCATTTTGGGCTTGATAAGATATTGGAGTAGCTCACTAGACACTACTATTGGCCAAGATGAAAATAGAAGTGAGGAGGTATGTTGAAAGATGTAGAATTTATCAATTGGATAAAGGTAAGATAGTTAATTTTTTTTGTATCAACCTCTATCAGTCTAAAATAGGCCTTGGGAATCCATAAAAATGGACTTTGTTATGAGACTGCCTAGGACACAAAGAGGTTTTGATTCAATATATGTAGTTATGGATAGATTTTCTAAACTAGCACATTTAATTCCATTTAGGATTAATAATGATGTCACCCATGTGGAAAATTTATTTTCCAAATAATTTGTAAAGATTCATAGACTACCATTAAACATTGTATTTGATAGAGACACTAAGTTCCTTAGCTATTTTTGGAGGACACTGTGGAGAAACCTAGGCAAAAACTTCTATTTCAATTTAGCTTACCATCTTTAGACATATAGTTAAATTGAGGTTGTTAATATAATCCTAGGGAACCTATTAAGGTGTCTATCTAAGGACAATCCTAGGTAGTGGGATCTTGTGTTGCCTCAAGCAGTGTTTGCCTATAATTACTTTATCAATAAGAGCATTAACATGAGTCTTTTTCAATTATTATATGGTATGCAACCTATAGGAATGTTTGAACTCATAAATATTAGTCATATAGACAAGAGGAGTATTGAAGGTGAAGAATTTGTAGTGGAAATGAAAGAGGTACATGAATAGGTAAAGAAGTATCTAGAGGCTAGTGTGGAGAAGTTTAAGAAGCAATTAGATGTAAGTATAAGAGAGGTGAGTTTTTATATTGGATAATTAGTATTTTCTCATCCCAAGAAAGTGAGGTTTCTAAGAGGTGAGTACAATAAATTGAAGATGAAAAAAATTGGTCCTTGTAAGGTACTAAGGAACTTTGCTAACAATGCTTATGAGTTGGAGTTTTCTAGTGGTGTAGGTATATCACCAATATTTAATGTTTAAAAATTTTACCCTTAAAAATAAGGAGTCAAAGGTGAAGACACAACAGAAGGAAAAAATACAACAAGCCTATATTGGGAAACATAGTTGCCTTAAGCCAAATTATAGGAATTGGAATGCATACTAGAAAAGCAGGTTATCAAATAGACTAGAGACAAGTAATATTTTAGGTATCTGATCAAATAGAAATATAAACCAGTTGAATATCCTACATTTATTAATGAACATGAAATCAAAATTCATGGGATTAATTTTAAAACACTCATGGATAATAGTCCCTGAGTTCTTTTTTTCTTTCCCTAGGATTATGATGCATAACCATCACTTCTAGGATGGTTTTCACTTCAATTTTGGTTTATTTGTTAATTTTTTTTATGATGGTATAGGAGGTATCTTGATGATAAACCATCCTTATTTTTCAAATGTATAATTTTTTTTAGTCATATCTTAATAAACATTCAAATTTCTACTTTCTCGCCAAAACTTAGTTTTTGAAAATTGGAATTGATTGGCTTAAAATGAGAATTGTAGAGGCATGTGAAGGAAAATTTCAAGGTAATAACATGTTTTAATTTTATATTAAATACCCCATAAGTCCATTTAATGGGTCCAAAGTCTTTAATATATGCAATACCAACTTTTTATATGTTCATATTTCCTAACTAGCTCTTTAGTGACTGTTGGAAGGTCCCAAAAGGAAGTTAGAGAGGTTATGGACCATAAAAAAGGTTGGATTTTATTTTGGTATTATTTATGAACATTTTTAGAAGTTAAATATTCAATACATTATCAATAAAACTCTTTGTTTTGAAGTAAAAGAGACAAAGTACCCTATTTTCCTATGTATGTGCATTTTGAAATGGACTGTGTGTATTGATCAAGGCAGGAATACATCATAAAGTTAAGTTTATACAAACTTTTATGATTTGGTAAGGATTTTCATGTTTATTTGAGTTAATTTGTGTTTTTAACTTTGATATATTCATGTTTATTTATGAAATACATAACATAGACCTCATAGACATATAGAAACTACATAAAACCTACATAATCAAACATAGAACTTGATAGAAATGTTTAACAAAGGAGTTAGGGTGAATTTATAAGGTATGGAGAAGGTGAAGAAGGATTTTATAGAGGTTTATCATCTTTTACAATGCCTTGAATGCTCTTTTATAAGTCAAGAAATTAATATAAACCCTCTCAGGTCTACATAAAATAGGAAAACTTTGAATTAGGGGTTTGAAACCAAAAAATCCATGTGTAGGAGTTGTATCCATCCAAAAAGGTCAAAAAAAAAAAATTAATTGACAAGGGTTCAAGGTTTTATAACACAATCAAGTGGTTTTTAACGTATATAGATAGTTTATGTATGTATATATAAGTGTGACTTGAATTATCCCTTAGAGAGACCTAATTAGAAGAGGTCTAAGGCTATAAAAGTGGTCTAGATGATGTTTTGAGCCAAGAAAATTGTGGAAAGGTGAAAATTGATAGAGGATACTTGAAATGAGACTAATTTTATATTATTAAATATTTTATCATATGTAAAATTAGGAAAACATCAAAAAGGCTTAAAAAGAAGGCCTTAAGGAAGAGACAAGTGTTTGTAACTTGTAGGGTTGAGACTTTACTTTTCTGCATCACTAGGTGTAGATGCATATACATGGTTTACACCAGCATATTATGAAGACTATGTACTAGTTATGTGATTTTATAATAATATGATTTTTTCACTTAGTAACTAATTTTGATTATGTAATTTTGATATTAACTTGATCATATTAATAATTTTATCCCTTAGAGTCTCACAAGTCCAAACCCTAGTTGCTTCTAATTAAACATGTAGTCACACACCTTGAAGGGGAGAGGTGTAGATAGGTTGAGAATGGGCATGAGTAGTAATAATATAGGTTGCTTCATCTTATGGAGGAGTGATATCATAGACCTAAAAAGAGGTAAAGTAGCTATTACCCTCATGGAGATGAGGAGGAGAAGGAGATTTTTTCTTGTGTATAAGTTATGACATTGAAACTTGAAACATTGTTATTAGCTTATGTGATAAATTCTCTATGTATGAAAGGGTTTATTTTTTATTTGAATTATATATAAGAGAAAAATAACATGATATATATATATATATATATATATATATATATATATATATATATATATATATATATATATATATATATATATATATATATATATATATATATATACATATATATATATAAAATTAAATATGACATACATTTTAATTGATATAAATAATCATCTATATGTGTTCATGTCTTTTTTGAGTTCATTCCAAATTAGAGGAAAAAAACATGTAAATGAAAGTATTAAAATTTCCAACAAAAAGTGATGAAATTATTTTGTCATGATTATCATGATTATATCAAATAAAAATTGAAATATATATGGATTTAAAATCTGAGTATGGGTCATATAAGGCTAAAAACATAAACACTAGGGTTATCTAGGGTTAGGGTTTGTGCAATATTTGAAGTCATGTTCACCAAATGTTTTAACCCTTTTAGACTTAGTGAATGTAAATCTTATGTTTATTAATGAGTTGAGTATATAAAATTAGGGTAATAATATGTAATAAATATATCCACTAATTTGTTACATAATTGACTAACTTTGACCTTTCTAAAAATATAAGTAATTAATGCAAGTAGTAATTTAGCTAGAAAATAACTAAGACAAATGATCTAGAGGCTGAAAACTGAGGCAAAAGCTGGTCTAAGTGTCAAAAATAGGATCTTATTGTTATAAATCCTCTTAGATAGTAGCTCCCTAATTGGAAAATAGCACCATTATTATATATGTGGTAGTAGTGTTGCTATTTTAATGGTATTATCCTCTATACAAGACTATCTCAAGATTTTGGATGTACCTGTGTTTGGATCTATGAGGTTTATTCCTATGTGCATGAGTTTTTAAACCCTATATATTTCATATTTTGATTGAATTTATGAGAAAAACCTAATCATCCATGTTTCTAGGGCATTTAATTGATACGAGCTATAAAGTGTGTTTGTTAGTGGGGTACGTTGGACATATTCAACACCCTACTATGACGAGAGTTGACTACATACCAATACACTGAAGAGGGATCAAGCCCAATGTATTTTTCCCAACATAAATGTTGGTAAAATTGTAAGTGAAGCTAATATGATATTTGAATTTAGTTCTTTTAATCCAATTGAGATTGGCAATCTAGGTAATCAAAGCTTATGATTATTGTAGATGGTAGTATATAGAAGGTAGAATAGGTATTGATAACCTTAATTATGAACATCTTGTAATGGGTTTACATATTTAATTTACATGTTATTTCCTTATAATGGTTATAATGATTAAATTCATGTGTTTATATTGTTATGATGCTTGTGTGGGTTGTAAAAGAGCTCTTAGTTGACCTAGGAGGTTTTAGATTTGAAAATATATCTATTTGTTAAAAAGGGAGGGAAACAACATTAGAATCATTATTAGGACACTAGCACCATGTGGCACTACTGCCCTCAAATGGAATTAGTGTCCAAGTAGTAAAACATTAGGCAGGAAGGGCCAGGATGGAATTATGATGGTCTATGACTACTTTAGGGATGACTAGGGATGCTTGTGACCCACACAAAGGCTAGATAAGTGTGATAACATAAACTAGGATAGGTATAGGGATAAGCTAGGGAGGGGTGGTCTCAATTATAAATATTAGCCCTCAAATACCACTTTTAAGTGATTACAAAAACATAATACAATAAAATAAATGGAAAAAATGGCATGTTCATAGGCAAAAGTGAAACATAATGGGAGAAGAATAATGAACAAATTAGGTTAGAAGAGCAAATTGGTCAAGCATGACTTACAATTAGTGATTAAAGAATTAGATCAAAGATAATATTTTGAAGCTTGGTCAAGGAGTGATCAGGAGTGAGCCAAGGGAAAGTGACATAGTGAAAATGGTCATCATAGAGTGGCTTCATGGGCAAATAATAAACACTTTGGAAGGAGGAACCCTTCACTTATGGGTACTTCATATATGACTAGGATGTTAGATTTGAGTATGAAGATCCCTTTAAACCAAATTCTATCATTGGATGGTGGTATTAGATTATATTGATTAGATCCTTAGGTGATTGTGTTTAAAGGATAAAGGTTTGATGAAAACCTTATAGAGTTGAAGGAAAAGAGTTTGATAGGAAATTTTTTGAGAAAATGTCTAGCCATTGGTGAAATATAAATATGGGTGGAAAACTACTAGGGTCTAATAATCATCCTCAAGTTCCTTTTGAAGGGACTCTTCATGATCATATATCCATAAGTATAAAATAAATAATAATTTTTATATGGGGGTATATGGATAATAGAGGATGTTAGGTTATGGATTTAGACCTAGTGCCATAATTTCAATCCTCTTTCTATGAAATAGGGTTGATTTCCCATTTGGATTTGTTTATATGGCCTCCTGATCAAGTATTAAATGAAGGATTATCTTAATTAAATTAAAAGGAGGATTATGGAGTTTATGGGGCTTCACTCGATCACTAGTGAAGGTATCCTTGTATCATATGGTATAATTTTTATGATGATAGACCTAGAGGTCAAAATCTTAGAGAGTGTATTATTTTAATCCCCAAGGGGATGCTAGGAGTAGCTCATTGATGTGGAAAATATTACATTCTAATTATATAAATTTTGGAAAGTAGGGCATAATCATAGCTAATGTTTGTATAAATATTCCCCTACAAAGGGACGATAGATTTAGGTTAAAAATATTGGACCATAGTCTAAGACTACATATCAAGTAATAAGAAATAGGTGATTCCCATTAGGGAAATGAGGCAATGAAAACCTCTTACTCAGGGATTGAATGTGGAAGCCATGGATAGTTTGAAGGATAAGTTAGAATGGAGGGAAGTATTTTTGCCTAATACCTTGGATAAAGAGATTCATTTTATCTCATATAAATCTATTAATCTTCAAGGGTACTTGGACTAGTGGATTGAAGATGATATAGAGGAGTTTTTTAGGAAGTGTTGAACTTACAAGAAGAGGATTTAGGTTAGGTGGGGAATATCCATTTATTCTGAGTATTTAGTGATTTGAGTGATGAAGAGGAGATTAATTATAGGGAGGTTTTGTCCATATCTCAAAAATATTGTTTGAATTTATGGCTAAACTTTAGATCTCATATTAAAAGAGGAAAAAATTATATAAAAGACATCACAAAGGAGTAAGTCTCCAAAGGTAAGAAATCTACCATTGAGCTCTCTTTTTTTCCAAAAAAATGGTGGGGGGGGGATGAAATTCCCCTTCGTGGTGATATGAACTTATTTTTTTGGAATTTTAGGGGTCTTAATTCCCCTAAAAAGAGGCATATAGTAAGGCATCAATTGGTAAATCTAAGTTGTGATGTTTGTTGCTTTGAGAAACAAAATTGAGATTAGATGAGGTTGAATCTCTTATGACTAAAATTTGGGGTGGATGGAAGAAAATATTTTTTTATTCCTATTGGTACTCTATAGGTATAAACATCATTTTGGTCCCTCTCAGAGTCCAAGTGAAGCACTGTGGTTCTGGTGTCAATTGGTAGCTATGTAAAGTTTCAGAGTATACTTTTAAAATGTAATTTTTTCTATTTAATGTTTATGTTCTTCAACACCCTATTTCCATGTTTTTGAGTTGAATTTGAGGATACATAGCTGTCATTAAGAAAAAAAAAGTGGCCCTAAATCATGCATAATCCCTTTCTCCTTGAGATCTTATGAGATGACAAGAGGTAATTGGAACTCCCACCTAAGCAAGAAGGCATGGTGAACCTTGAAACACTCTATTAACATTTTAACATTGTTAACCCCTTCTAATGAGGGCACTCAACCTTTTTTAAATATATAATTCTACCTATAGATTTCACATTCTACCATCTTTGAATGTTTATTGATTCTATGATCTCACATGTGTGAGTCAAGTGTTAAAAATGCTTTAATAGGATATATTGACCAAATTTGACCCTATAGGTCAAATTAGGACACCTATAGGTACAAACTTGTTTTTTAGGTGTTTTATGGTTCTAATATTATGTAATAAAGTGTATTATAAGTAATTTTATGTCATATTAGCCTTGGTCTTGGTCATTTTAAATATTTATGTGTTTTTGAGTAATTTTGGGGGTCAAAATAGAGCATTAAATGACTTATACAACCTCTTTGGTAAATTTGAATGTTTAAAATGATGATTTCATGACCAATATGTCCTCATATACCTTAAATAAATATTTATAACTCAAAAATGGTAAGTTCTTTAAAAAAGGGAATTTTCTTCGGAAAAATGAGCATTTAATGAGGTGTGCAAAATTATATAGACTCCTATAGTTGAGGAAATTTCAAGAGTGTCCCTTAATCTTCCATACACTTACTCCAGTGATAATTTTGATCAAAATATTCAAAATTAATAAAACCACTTCTCTCTTTTTCCACTAGGCTTGGCAAATAAGAATGGCCCTCAAGTTTATACTTGGTATAATCAGCAAGAGAGGTTTCAGGAAAAATGCTATTGGGGGTGTCTTCTAAAATTAGTAAGATTCCATTTGATTTTTATTTATATAATAATGGTGACCTATCATTTATGAACCATTCCTAAGAAGTTGACCTATCCAATTTTCTTGCTAATCTATGCACCTTATAGGTTTTGCTTTGGTTTGGAGAAGTTCATAAAATCTAGCTTCTAAGATTGGTTCCAAATGATTTTGACTCCATCCTCTCATGATATCCTTGTTTAGTTTCATGTTTGGAAAATATATAATGCGCTAATTAGTTCATTTTACAAGTTGATGTTCCAGGTAGAATGACAGTCAAGTTCACTACTTGTAGAAGGTTATATTATCTATAAGGGATTCATATGAGTAGGATATGGTGTTTTACATGATTTAATGACATAAATACCACCTTAATTTCATTTTGGACCTTAAAACATTATATCTTGTCTTCTACACTTAGTCATTCTAAGCTCATAATTAACTTTCTACTTACTCTCAGTTACAGTCATGATGTTTGAGTTCTAATCACATTTATAGATGAAAAATGGAGAATATAAAAGGTGTTTGTCATATTATTGTTATGTGAAAATTTATATTAGACATCTTAAGTATCAAAAAATTACCTTGATGATATTCAATGATATATTTGTACACAACTAGCCATGAATGAGCATACACAAGTGCATGTAGAAAGGTGCAACATTGAAAATGAGGTATGAGAGCTTATCTTAAGCATTGAAACATCATGAGGTTTCATTTTAACATCGTGAGAGGAGATGAAATGATCTAGGAGGGAAGATTAATTGGTACATGGATCACTTTAGGCTTACTACTAGCATACAACCCAAAATGCACCTATAAGTGCTTAAAAGGGGAAAATCACATTAGAATAAAGGTTTTGAAACTATTTTCAAGATCTTCATAATGATATAAATCCATTTTAGGAATTTTCAAAGATTCATATCTATTCATGAGGTGAAAAATACTACACATTGCCCACTTACATTCACTACCTATATGTGTAAAACCCACCTATAGGTAGTGTTAATAGGGAGCTAAAAACTCTCAATAGAGGAGATGGACAATTTAAAATTTTCCTTGGAGTCAAAGTGTGTTGTATTGAGCATAATAGACTTATTTAAAGTGTGATATTGGAAAAATAGAAGTGGAAACTATGATCAAGGGAGAATGACTATGTTTAGGGACCAAATCCAAAAAACATAGATTAAAGGCCTAAGGCATTTTGGTGAAGGTTATATGAAAATAATTCAAAAGGATTTTAGGCATATAAATAGACAAAACTTATAGCCTCCACATAGGAGAAAAGATATGAAAAAGAGAGGGGGTAGATGATCAGTGGAAGTCAATATTTGAGACCCTTAAGGGTCCCAAAATTTCCCATTTGAATGCTAAAATATTTCACTTTCATCTACAATATTTGAATCTTTAAGAGATCCTCACATTCCAAGGTAACAAGATAATTCAAGCAAACCCTCATGTCAGACATTTATTGAGTCAAGGGAAATTGAATGCTGATTACATGAGTCTATGGGATGATTTCAATTATTCCAAGAAGGCCTTTGTTTAAGGTGTTTAAGATCCTATATCCCTAAAGGGGCACCTATAGGCTTCTACATGACTAAACTCCTCTACAAAAAGTATAAATAGTCAAGGGAATTCATGAAGAGGTGAGGAATAAATGCCAAAGGATGTATTCTCAAGGTCCATCAAGATTTCTTTTGGATGAGGGTTTTTCATGATTGTGATGCCTTCCTTCATGACACTCTATAGTCCACAGTCCATACAAGAGGCATTCAAGGTTGCTCATCCAACACATTAAGGAGTTAATGTGAAGGAAGGTATTAGAGAATGAGTATATGGGGTGTTTCTTATGAATATAGACATAGGTATGTATTCAATGAGGACTCATGACTTGATATTCAACCTCTTTTTCTAGTTATAAAGCCTAAGATGGACCTATAACCATCAAGGATGAAACATATAATTAGCTTCATAATTAAGGGCACCTACAGGCCATGTTAAGGGCTGTAATAATTAGGGTTTAAAATGAGTTCATGAAAAAGGGATGATTTTTTTATTTAGAGCATAAATAACTCAAAGGTTAGGAAGGTATCTAACTAGGCATATAGATAGTCAAAATGTTAACTTATACCTCATTGAAAATGTAGCCTACAACCCTTAAAATCATGAGAGGTGGATAGTGTCAATTATTTACCATGATAGAATCAACTTAGGGTTAATGTGGATTATATTAGGGATAGAGATTGATAAGTATGCATTTAATGGAGTCTTATACCATTTTTTCATTGAAACCAGGTATCGAGAGGTTCATACAGTAACCTAAAATCACCTCAAAAAGTGTTTTAGCGCTCAAGTAGTGTGGATAAAATTGAGTTAGATGTCTTGATCATTGATAATATTCAAAATATGATAGTGATAAAGTATCAAGTTGTTTTTAAAGATCATGAAAGGATGATACCCAAGGAAATCAAGTAATCAAGTTCACTTGAAGTAACCTATAGGTATGAACTTTTAGGCATACACAATCAACATTTGCACTAAATCCCTACCATTTGAAAGGTCTATGAGGAAGTAATGGATAATTTGGGGTGATGATTGGTTATGAGACATATTAATAATGCTTATGAAAATATTAAGAGACCATTATATCATGAAAATAGGGGTAGGAGAGCTTCAAATAAGACAACATATAATATGGTATTTTTACACACAGTTAATGCTTGGAAAGTTTGCCTTGGGGTTTTAGACATTTGAAGGTGCTAGAGAGGTCATTTTGACCTTAAAATTTGTATAAGATGTCATAATGACATAAATAACACCTTAATGTAATTTTTTTTCTTGAATAAATAATAAAAATATCCTCTATTTTGTCTTAGAATTAGGCCACTTTCAGGCATGCACAGAGGTAAAGAATGGAGAAAATGTGACCAAAATGAGTCTTAGGTGTCTTGGAAACACCATGTGATGATTTGGGATGATGTAATAATCTGTATTGAGATATTAAAAACATGAATTTATCCCAAGAATCATGATAAAAAACATAGAAGTATTGGTGGACAACCATATAAAGTCAAACCCCATGGGTCTCAACTAGGCCTAAAGCCCAAATCAGAGGTCATTAACACATTTTTCAATAGATGAGAATTATAATACTTGTATTAATGTATTTAGGGATATATAAAGTATGTATAAACTATTGGTATGAATAAAATCCCACAATAAAGTCATTTTGAGCTTAAAATCACCTCAAGCTTGTGCAAATTGGAGAAACAAGTTCGAATAGGCAATTTGGATTGCTCATATCTACCTTGACACCTTGCATGGAGATTCAAGGATATAAGGTACCAAAAAACCATTTTATGGAATTAAATTAAAATTTTAACATGAAATCTCCATGAACAATGGCTAAGAGGGTAAAATAGACCTAAACCCTTACTAAACCCTTGGAAGGACCTGATTTAGAAAATAGGGAAGGAGATGATTTTAAATGGACCCAAATGGTTTAGGAATTACTTTTATCTTATATATGACTCTACATATATCATTCTTATCCACTTGGGTGGAAACTTACTTGTACGGATAGGGTATAAAATTTCTCTTTTTGATTGTTTTGTGCATTGTAAAATTTTTAGGAGGTTTCAAGAGATGAAATCAAATTTATAAGGAATATTGAGACTTAATATAACTCCCAATGTCAATTTAATTCCTTGGAAAGTATCCTAAGTGTTTCCATAATAGATATCATCTCAGCTAATCAAAACTGGCATAGTGAACATGATAGTGAGAAGGGTGAGAACTTCAAATGGATGGCTTTTTAAGGTCTACCTAAGTAGTCTAAGGATATGGAGGGTGTTTCAAAGTGTCATTCACTCCCTCCCATGGATTTTCATGGAATAATAAATCTAATTTTGAGGCCAAATGTAAGGGGTGACTAAAAAGGAGTTTCTTTGACTACAGGTAGTGATGGCTCACTTACAAAAGATTCTAGGTGATTAGGAATGCATCCAATGCATGAATAAGAATGTATACAATCATTCCCTCTTATTCCAATCATTATATCTATCCCTAGTTAGTTTTGGGACGTTCCAATAGGGGTAAATGATGAAGATAGTTTTTGAGCCAACAAAGGGAGTTTCAAGCCACATTTTAAGAGTTTCATGGCTTGGGGTGATACTTGTGCTTCCTAAAATTACATGATCAGTTTCACATTACCTCCTCATGCACATGTAACTAATTTTATAAACTTGAAAAGTGTCCTTATTACCTTTAGACTTATCTCTTCTCTTCTTTATTTAAAGTTCTATAAGAACTAACCATTTTGGCCTTTATAAATTATGCTCCACTTGATTATGGTGAAGCCCTACTCATTTATATACCATGGAACAACAAAAAAAACTAATTTTACCTCTTATATGACTACTCATAGTATGTTCACTTGAATGATTGATATTTCTTAGTGATGAGTATTATTTCCTTAGCATTATTATTTCATTTTCCCACCTATTTTTAGTTGGTAAGATTATTCTTGTAGGTTATGTGAAGTGTTATATGATGTGCTAGGGTTAAGTGAGTTAGTATTCTCAAATAGTGCCATCCTAGGCCTCTTGTTTAGTCCTCCTCACCTAAACATTCATCACCACCTCATAATGAAACATTGATGTGAGATGATTTAGATTAGATAAGTGTATGTTTACTTGGTCTCTTGGTTTCATGTGTGACATGGAACTGGTTAGTATTCATCAATAAATTTTGTGTATCACCTCCTTTAGGATAGTTTATTTTTATTTTTATCTCTCCCTTTGACTCACAAGAATAGGTGTAGTAGTGATCCAAAAGTGGTACATCAAGGGAGCTAGCCCTATCTAGATATTCACCTCATCCTTAGGCTACCCATAGCCTAGAGGTGTTTCAATTATGACACTTGGATGAGGAGATCTAAGACATCTCCTTAAAGGGTGAAAACATAAGTGATAATAATTTTTAGCATGGCTAGTGGGACTCATTATCCAAGAAGTTAAAGGATTTTTGTTGTTGTCTTTCAACACATTAGCCTTTAGAGGCATCTATCCAAGAATCAATGGTGACTCTAAAGTTACATTAGTTGGTCAAGTATCCTAGGTTTTCATTTTGAAAATTTTTTGTAATATTTTTTTGTGTTCTTGCTTCCCAATGAAGTTTCATGGTTAATTTTGGTGTTGAGTTTTATTTTACACAAGTTGGTCAGATATCTCAAGCTTTATGGCATTCCCTATCAACCTTTATGTGATTATTACTAGCCTTTTCATGATTCTTAATAGCTCCAATATGACCCTTATCAACATTTTCATGATTTGTATTAGTATTATAACCATCCTTCTCAATACCTTGCTCCTTCTATTCAACGTAGTCACTCTCAAATCAGTCCATTTTCACTTTCAAAAAAACTCTCTTAGCCTATGAAAAGTACATGATAAAGCTTGATACACTAAGGAGACATGGTTAAGATGTTCCTTATAATCTAATTCATAATGTGAGAGATGCATTAGAGATATTTAAAAGAGAGTGGGCACCTATTGAGAGAGAAAATTGGCAAAGGCTCACAAGTGAGATGTTAGATGTGGGTGGCCTAATTTCATGCTAAAAAGATAGGCTAAGAATTTATAAAGAAAAACCTCACCAAGCCTATCAACCCTCATATCCACCTCCCTAAGATTTCTATTCATCTTATTTAACCCCTACTCATGAGCATAATAAGACTTATCAAAGTCACCTTTTTCCCAATCAGCTAGAAGAGAGAGTTAGAAATGATAAACCTTATTTTTAAAGGAAACATTGATAGGAAAATTGAGTTAGCCAATATGTAGATGTATTAGTCCATATAATTATCAAATCTATTGGAATATAGTCCTCTTTTACCTTATCATATTATATCCCCACCTCAAGAAGAGACCTCTAGATATGAGATTCAAAGTTGGAGACAAGGTGGAGAAT
The DNA here is from genome assembly GCA_037957365.1 of Torreya grandis. NCBI lineage: Eukaryota > Viridiplantae > Streptophyta > Pinopsida > Cupressales > Taxaceae > Torreya > Torreya grandis. The sequence goes on from JARHVA010002871.1 coordinate 2,172,666, forward strand.
CCAAGCCTAAGGAGATCCCAAGTTTCTTAAAAACTTCATCCACTCCTAAAATTTGCATCCATACCTCAAAAAGAGACTCCTAATCTTGACATCCTAAGCTGGAATAAGGTAGTGGAATCATGGGGAAAGAAAGAGGATAAAATCCTTGATAAAGAGTGTGAAGTTAAGAAAGAGCTTGATCTCATGTAAGACCCTTCCACAGATCCTCAAAAGACATCTTGTGTTCTATGTCATCCCTTTATTACTCTTTATCCTCATGATGATGCCTATAAAATTCAAGAGAGACTTTTCCAAGAGAGCCTAGCTAATAAAATTGAAGAGTTAGAATCAAGGATGAAATTGGTAAGTCAAGGTGTGATGGAAGGTTTAGATCCAAAATAAGATCTTATGTCTAAACACACCCCATATAGCCTTCCTCAAGAGAGTTTTAAATGTAAATAAGATGTAAATGAAGTGATTTTCAAATATAAGGAAGAACTCTAAGCTATTTTAGCCTAAGGTTTACCTCCCCTTCCTCAAGAACTCCCAAAAGAATCCTCTATAATTCATTCTAAATCTAACATTGAGTTCTATGTTCTACCTACACCAAATAGTTCATTTGGTCCTCACCCTATCAAAATTTACCTTGATGGACCTATGGTATGGAAACCTAAAGAGGAGTAGTTGGTTGATAAAAATTTAGAACTTTTGCTTGAAGAAAATATAGCTCCTTGGCAACCTCACTAGATTAGTTATGACATATGAGATACAACTTGAGATCTCTCAAGAGGTTCTAAATGAATAGGAAGAGGTGATTTCTTATGTTGAATCTTTAGATTGTGTTGATGTAAAATAATGTTTTCTTCTTGCCAAAGAAGAGGAAATCATCCTTGGTTCCTCCATCATTATCTTAGACATCATAGATGGGAAAGAACAAGTCTCTAATCAGCATTTTGATGACTTATTTACAATCATTGTAGTAGGTTATACTCCTCTTTAAGGAGGATATGATCTAATAAAAAATGGAAAAGGTAGCCTTGACACTCAAGTGAGTATGCAAAAAAAACAATTTCTCAAATCTGTCTTCTCAAGAGGCATATGAATCCCATGATGATATGTTTGAAATAATCAAAATGGGCTATCATACTCTCAAATAGTTGAGAGAAACACATCAGATTTTTAAGGATGGAGCAATATTTTATTGGGCTCAATCTTCCAAGGAATAAAAACCACTCCTCTTGAATCTATGCCTACCAAGAAGATACAAGTTGATCATGAGATGAAAAGTGCGCAATAGTATGAGGTATGTATACAAATTCAAGACAACAGTAAGATACTACCCCTATGAGTCACCAATTTATTGACCAAATTTGACCCTATAGGTTAATTCAGACCCTTATAGGTAAAAAAATGTTTTTAAGATGTTTTATGTGTCTAATATTATGTCATAATGTGTGTTATAGGTAATTTGATGTCATTTCATATCATATTATCCTTAGTCTTGGTCATTTTAAATATTTGTCTTTTTGAGTCATTTTAGGGGTCAAATGGAGAACTAAATGACTTATATATCTTCCTTAAAAAATATGAAGTTTTTATAGGATGACATAATGCTCCATGTGTCCTTATATACCTTAATTAACTATTTATAACTAAAAAGTGGTAGGTTATTTAAAAAAAGGGTAGTTTTTTTGGAAAAAATGAGCATTTAATGACATGTATAGAATTGTACAAACTCCTATAGTTTATAACACTTCAAGAGTGTCCTTTGGTCTTCTATACACTTACTCAAATTATTAGTTTGATCATAAGCTTCAATAAATAAAGAAAACCACTTCTCTCTTCTTCCACTAGTCTTGGCAAACAAGATTGGCCCTCAAGTTTGTACTTGGTATGGTTATCAAGAGAGGTTTCAATAAAAATTTCTTAGGGGTGTCTTATACATTTATTTATATTTAATTTAATGTTTGGTTGTAGAAGAATGGTGACCTGCACTTTATGAACCATTCCTAAGAAGTTGATATATCCAATTTTCTTTCTAATTTGTGCACCCTATATGTTTTTATTTGTTTTGGAGAAGTCTATATAATATAGCTATTGAGATTGATTCCAAATTATTTTCACTCCATCCTCTCATTCTCTCCATGATTAGTTTCATATTTGGTAAAGATGTCATGGGCTAATTAGTTTAGTTTGCAAGTTGATGTTCCAAGTGGAATGGTAGTTAAATTCACTACTTGAAGAGGGTTGAATTATTTACAAGGGATTCATATGAGTAGGATATGGTGTTTATATGTTATAATTCCATAAATACCACCTCCCTTTCATGTTGGACCTTGAAATATAATATCTTGTCTTCTACACTCAGTCATTCTAAGCTCACAGTCAAATTTTTGCTTACTCTCAATTACAGTCATGATGTTTGAGCTATGCTCACATTTATAGATGAATAATGGAGACCCTAAAAAGTTTTTTTCATGTTATTTTTGTGTGAATAGTTATATTAGACACACCAAGTATCAAAAAATGACCTTGATGATAATTAATGATATATTTATACTTAGGCAACCAGGAATGAGCACACATAGGTACCTATAGAAAGGTGAAACATTGAAAATGAGGTATGAGATATTATCTTAAGCATTGAAATATCTTTAGGTTTCATTTAAAAATCATGAGAGGAGATGAAATGATCTAGGAGGGTAGATTCATTAGTACATGGATCACTTCATGCTCACTGCTTGCATATAACCCAAAATGAACATTCAAGTGCTTAAAAGGGGAAAATCATGTTAGAATAAACGTTTTGAAACTATTTTAAATATCTTAATAATGATAAAAATTCATTTGAGTAATTGGAAAAGAGTCATGTCTATTCATGAGGTCAAAAATAATACACATTGTTCACTTATATTTACTGCTTGTATGTGAAAAAACCATTTACATGTGGTGTTAATAGGGAGTTGAGAACTCTCAATGAATGAGTTGGACAAGTTATAACTTTCCTTTGAGTCCAACTATGTTTTAGTGAGCATAAATAACTTATTTGATCTATGAGATTGGAAAAATAGAAGTGGAAACTATGATCATAGGAGAATGACTGTGTTCAAGGATCAAATCCCAAAAAACATAGAATAGAGTCCTAAGGCATTCTGGTGAAGGTAATTTTACAAGGATTCAAAAGTCTTTGTGGTATCTAAATGGAAAGACATTGTATCCTCAAAATAGGAGAAAATCCATGAAAAAGAGAGGGGGAGACGATCAATGTAAGTCAATAGTTGAGGGTCCCAAAGTTGCCCATTTGAACACTAAAATCCTTCACTTTCATCTACATGATTTGAATCCTTAAGTGATCCTCACATCCCAAGGTGACAAGAGCATTCAAACATACACTAATGTTAGACATTCTCTTGATTTAAGGGATATTTAAGTTTGATACCATGAGTATATGGGATGATTTTAATGATTCTAGTAAGGCATTTATTCAATGTGTTTAAGATCTTATAACCCTAAAGGGGTACCTATAGGCTTCTACATGATAAAACTCATATACAACAAGTATAAATAGTTAAAGGCATTCATGAAGAGGTGAGGAAAGATATTCCAATGAATGTATTTTCAAGGTCTATTAAGATTTATTCTAGATGAGAGTTTTTCATGATTATGATGCTTTCTTCCATGGCACTCTATATTCCATAGTCGATACAAGAGGCATTCAAGGTTGCTCATCTAACACATTAAGGAGTTTACTTGAAGGAAGTTGTTGGAGAATGAGTCTATGGGGTTTTTTTTATGAATATATACATAGGTATGTATTCAATTAGTAATAATGACTTTATATCAAAGATATTTTTCTTTTTATAATGCCTAATATGGACCTAAAACATCAAGGATGAAACATACAATTAGCTTCATAATTACGGGCACCTACACACCATGTTAAGGTATGAAATAATCAGGGTTTTAAAGAAGTTCATGAAAAAGGTAAGAGTTTTGGACTTGGAGTATAAATAATTTTAAGGTTAGGGAGGTATCTAAGCAGGCATAAAGGTAGTCAAAGTGTAAACTTACAACTCCTTGAAAATGTAGCCTATAGCCCTTAATATCATGAGAGGTGGATGGTGTCAATGCTTGACCATGATAGAATCAACTTAGGGTGAATGTCGAGTGTCTTAGGGATATATATTGATAAATATTAATTTAAGGGAGTCTCATACAAAATTTATCATGTAAATAAGGTATGGATAGGTTCCTCTAGTACCCTACAGTCACCTCAAGAAGTGTTGTAGCCCTCAAGCTAGTGTGGACAAAACTGAGTTAGATGTCTTGATCATGGATACTATTAGAGATAAGATAGTGATAAATTATAATTTTTTTATTTAAGATTATGAAATGATGATACCTAAATAAATTAGGTAATTAATTTCACTTGAAGTAAACTACGGGTATGAACTTTCAGTCATACATAGTCAACATTTGCATAAAATCCCTACCATTTGGAGGGTTTATGAGGAAGTAAGGGATAGTTTGGGGTGATGATTAGTTATGAAAAATATTAATAATTATTATAAAAATATTAATATACCATTATATTATGAAAATATGGGTAGGAGATATTGAAATAAGACAATATATAGTCCATATGCCTTTTTTGCTCATAGTCAATGCTTGGAAAGTTTGTCTTGGGTTTTTGGATGTTTGAAGGTCCTATAAAGGTATTTTTTACATGAATACTTATAAAAGGGGTACTTATGAAGTAATTAAAACCATAATTTAATTTATTTTCTTGAATATATACGTCACATATCCTCTATTTTGTCTCAGAGGTAGGCCATTTTTTAGTCATGCATGGAGGTGAAGAATGGAGAAAATGTGACCAAAATGAGTGTTGGGTGTCTTAGAAACACCATGTGAAGATTTGGGATGATGTAATAATATGTATTGATCTAAAAAAATTTAATTTATCCCAATAATGATGATAAAACACTCATAAGTGTTGGTGGACAACCATATGTACTCAAACCCCATAGGTCTCAACTAGGCTTAAAGCCCAAATCAAAGGTCATTGAAACTTTTTACACTATATGAGAATTATAATCCTTAGATTAATGTAATTAGGTATATATAAATCATTTTTAAACTCTTTTTATCAATAAAATCCCACAATAAATCCATTTTGAGCTTAAAATCACCTCAAACATATGCAAATTAGATAAACAAGCTTGAATAGGCAATTTAGATTGCTCATATCTACCTTGACACCATAAATTGAAACTCAAAGAGATAGGAAAAGTTAGAAAGAGTCATAAAAAACCATTTTATGGAATTGAATTGATATTTGAATGTGAAATATCTATGAATAATGGCTAAGAGGGTAAAATAGACCTTAACCCTTGTTAAACCCTTAGAAGGACCTGATTAGGAAAATAGGCAAGGAGATGCATTTGAATAAACCAAAATGTCTTGGTTAATGATTTTAGATTAGATATGACTCTCCATATATCATTCCCATCCACTTGGATAGAAACCTACCTATACAAATAGGGTATATAATTGCTCTTTTGGGTAATTTTGTGCATTGTGCATGTTCTAGGAGGTCTCAATAGATGAAATAAACTTTGTAAGGAATATTGAGATTTAAGATAACTCCCCATTCAAATTTAATTTCTTAAAAAAACTCCTAATAATTCTTACAAGAGCTCTCATTTTATTTAGTCAAAATTGGCATAGTGAACATGATAGTGAAAAGGGTGAGAACTTCAAGTAGATGGATTTTTAAGGTCTACATGAGTAGTATAAGGCCATGGAGGGTATTTTAAAGTGATATTAACTCCCTACCATGGATTTTTATGGAAAAATAAATCCAATTTTGAGGCCAAGTGTAAGGGGTGACTGAAAAAGGAGTTTTTTTTACTATAGGTAGTGATGGCTCACTTCTAAAATATTTTAGGTGATTATGAATGTATCAAATGCATGAAGAGGCATGTATATGACCCTTACCTCTTATTAAAATCATTATAACTATCCCTAGTCATTTTTTGGATATTAAAATAAGGGTGTATGATGAAAATAGTTTTTTGAGTGAGCAAAGGGAGTTTCATGACTTGGGGTGACACTTTTGCTTCCTAAATTTGCATGATAAATTTCACATTCCCTCCTCATGAACATGTGGCTTATTTTATAATCATGACAATTGTCCTTATTACCATTGGACTTGTCTCTTCTCTTCTCTCTTTTAGTTCTATAATAACTAGCCATTTTGGCATTTGTAAATTATGTTCCACCTAAATATGGCAAAGCCCTACTCATTTTAATACCATGGATAAATAAAGACAAATTATTTTAAATTTTTTATTACTATTCATAGTGTGTTCACGTGAATGATTGATCTTGCTTAGTGATGACTATTATTTCCTTAGCATTGTTGTTTAATTCTCTCACCTATTTGTAGTTGGAAAGCTTCTTCTTGTAGGTCATGTGAATTTTAATATCATGTGTTAAATTTAAATGAGTTAGTATATTCAAATAGTGCCATCTTAGGCCTCTTGTCTAGTCCTCCTAGCCAAAACATTCATCACAACCTCATAATGAAACATTGATATGAGAAGATTTAGATTAGAGAAGTGTATGTTTAGTTAGTATCTTGGTTTCATGAGTGATGTGTATTTAGTTAGTATTCATCAATAAATTTTGTGTATCATCTCCTTTAGGATATTTTACTTTCAGTTTTATCTATCCCTTTTTCTAACAAGCATAGGTGTAGTAATTATCCAAAAGTGGTACATCAAGGGAGCTATCCTTATCTAGAGATTCACCTCATCCTTAGGTTACCCACAACCTAAAGGTGTTTAAATTGTGAAAATTAGATGAGGAGATCTGATTCATATCCTCAAATGGTGAAAATCCAAGTGACAATAAGATCCTTTAAGACCTAAGAAAAAAACATCCACCATTAGTTTGAGTAGGCAAGCCAAGAATCCATGAAAACCTTTTCATCCAGCTTGGACTATGTAGATGAGTATGGAATACATTTTATTTAAGTTATTTATGAATGTTCATACAACTTATTAAACCAATCCCAATACAAATTCACATGGGTGGAAGTTGACTGAATGTACTTCCTCTAGTTATGAGCTTGGGCCTTCATTATCTCTCCTCTATGTAGTATAAAAATAAACATAAGGAGATCTCTGAGTCTAACAATGAGATCAATGGGGAGATAAGATGGTTTTGAGATCCCTTTTAACTAAAACAAATTACTTTCTTCATTTGACATTGTTGACCTCCCTTTGTAAAACCATGACTCCACCTAAGCTAGTCAGTATTGTATAGATCTGTACCACTTGGGAAACCTCTATAACCTACAATTTTTCTACATTTCTTCTTGTTTAGAACCTAAATAAATAATTATTAGGTTTTTTGAGGTAAAATAAGGATCATGTGACATTTTAAACCTGATGGTATGAATTGAGGGAGTTGAAAAGTCACTATCTAGCATGTGTGGGGCCCAATTGGTAGGATTTAGGCATTTGACCATGATGGTAATGGATTAAATGATGTATAAAATGTTCTAGTAATGGATTTATGAGGATTATTAGGTCTATTTGAGGAGTTTAATGTGACTTAATTTTCTATCAAGGCTAGGTTAGGTCTCATTATGACAAAAAACATTGACTTTCGTACACATATATGACCTTAAAGAGGCATATCAACAGAATATCATGTCAATATCATATGAAAAGACATTTATTAGCTATTAAAGACCTCAAATTAATCCTAAGACACTTTTAATTATTCTCTTGAAAACGTGAAATACGAACATGACTTATGTGACTAAATGAAGCAAAGGTGATCATGAGTCATTAGAATGACTTCTCAATTTACCTTGACCATGACATTTTTCAACTATTGGGACTCCATAAAATTTACCAAGGTCCATTACACATGATCAACCCATTATAACATTTTTTTAAAGTTAGAAATGAGATATGAATATTGACAAAACAAAATTTTAACATGACAAAATAGTGAACTACTTGAACACCCTACAAAATCATAATATGAATGACTACCATGAGACTAATGATGGATCAGAACTGAAGGACATTAGGTTAACCTCTTTATATGTCTAGGAATATAAAGTGGTGAACAATTTTTTGTGACTCATTTGGCTTGACCAGCCTACTAGTCAAGGAAATCAAACTCTTAGACTTGTTCTTGATGACTTAGTAAAGGAAATTTGACTACACATGAACTCTACCTTATACCTTGCATACTTTGGAACAATGAGATAAGAAAAAATAAACAAATAAGAAAAATAAAATACAACACATAATTAAAAACAATAATACCAAGAAACAAACAAGAAACATGTGCAAAATAACTTGGAGGAAAAAAAACTCTAGCTATGTACTTAAAAGAGGAACAAGATGAAGATTAGTAATAGAACTTGATGAACATCCAATTAAAAGGGATGGGGAGTTACTCCCATTATAAATATAAATTTTAAAGGCATTAATTTCCTTATATCTAGTGAAGATATAAGGTCTACTACAAAGGCTATCAAAATTAAAGCATTTTCTTGGTTTTGCATGGTCCTCATCCCACTTGAGGACTAAATCTCCTTGTTAGAATGTCCTAGATGAAGCCATTTTGTCAAATGATGTTTTTAATTGATGTTTATTAGACCACATGTCATGAATGGAACTATCCATTTTCTCATTTAACTATCTTATCTCATTCATCCTCACTTGTATTGCATCATCTTCTGAGAGTTCAAATTGGTGAGAAAGCTCTAAGGCTAGTAGTTTAAGGGAAATATGAAATATTTCCACTCTACCATAGAAAAAGAGGTATGTAAATTTTCCATTATACCTATTAGGTGTGACTATATCTACCCATAAGGTAGTCATCAACCTTGTATGCCATTCTCTTTGACTATCCTCCACGGTTCTCTTGATGATTTTTATCAAATTCTTGTTTGTAGACTCTGATAGCCCATTGCCCTATGGGTAATAGTTGGAGTAAGATTTTAGGTATATTCAATGATTAAGTTCCCACCCACTTACTTTATCACTATTGAAGGCCAAGGTTTTATTAGATATAATTGTTAAAGTTACACAAAACTTGGTCACAAGGTTATCAAAGAACTCCAAGACTGAGTTCTCGTTGGCCTCCTTAAGTGCACCTACTTCCACCCACATTGTGAAGTATTAAATGGCTATTATGACCCAATTATGTAAAAAACTAGAAGGGGTATGGATAATTACTATGAATTCTAATCCCAAATACATGAATGATTGTTGAACTTGGATTGGTTGCAAGGGAATGGTAGATAAATTTTGCTTACTAATGAACATGGCACCCTTTGAACACTTTCTATCCCAAGTATGTGAATATCTAAAAAATGTGGGAAAAAATTATTCATATATAATTATATTATATTCTTTGGTATTGGTAGTAAATTACCCACCAATAGGTCCATCATGAAACTACTCAAGTAGTTTGTCAACTTGGCTTGATTAAACACACCATAAAAACACACCTCTTACATCCTTCTTAAAGAACACTCCATCTATCAAGTTATAGGGTATGGTATATAGTATAAAATTCCTTATTTTGGTCCTATATAAGCACATAGGACATTTCAATGTTTTTAGGAACTTGAATACATCATTGGTATAATTGAGAAGAGTGGTGTTTGCAGTTATTTGATGATTGTTACAGACTACCAGCACTGTCTCTTTATCTTCTTTCACCTCTTCTTCAAGATTATCACATATACCTATACCTATAATTATATTTATCACTCTCACCTTAATTTCATATTACATACAATGTTTTACACACCCATCTCTCTCCTCACTCAAATATCTGTTTAGTATAAACTTTTTGATGCTTGGGTGCACTACCATCACTATGACCTTATTGTTAGACACCATGTGCCTAAACTTCTTCAATCCTATCATAATAAATAGTACATGATTATCCACAAAGGTATACCTTCATTCATATCCTTCTAATTATTTACTATATATATAAATTGTTTGTTCTAGGACTTCAACATTCTACTACATAAGCATAGTAGAAATTTCATCAGCTATGGAGAATGCATATAAGAAAAGTTCTTTATTAAATTCAAGATTAAGGAGTGTGGTGGATTGAGATATGGCTTGCGTGATGGCCTCAAATATTATATTTCATTACTTTCTCCATGTGAACTCTTTTTTATTCTTAAGAATGTGATTAAGATTCTTAACTAACTTTGCAAAACCTGAAATAAACATTCTTATGAAGCTGATCTTCCCCAAGAAGCTTTATAAACTTTTCTTGTGCTTGGGTAGGGGTAAGGATAATATTGATTAAAAAATCTCAAGGTCTATGGAGAGACCATAATTTTATGCCACATGCCAAAATAATATCATCTCATGAACTACAAAGATAAATTTCTTGGGATTTAAGGAAACTTTAAACTGCCTATACCTATCAAAGACTGACTTTAAATGTGCCATGTGATTTGATGGATCCCTTGAGAACATAATGATATCATAAAGATATATGAGCACCATATCATTAATTATCCCCTAAAAATCAACATAAATTAGCCTTTGTAAGGTTTTCACTATATTGGATAGTCTAAAAGGTATTTTCATGCATGCATAAGTGTCCCACTTTGTAGTGAATGTAGTCTTATGTCTATCCTCCTCCCTGACCAAGATATAATTATAACTAGAGTAAACATCAAGAAAATAAAACCTCTAAGAGCCTAAAACCTTTTAAGGATCTAATATATGGAGGGTAGTTGATAATGGTCTTGCAAAGACACCTTATTAATGTCTCTAAAATCAACACATAGGTGTATCTCTCCATTATTTTTCCTCAAATGCACAAAGTTTGATACCCATGAGTAATGATTAAAGGTTAATATTATCCTAGGTTAAATAAATTTAAACAACTCCATTTTCATGATATCTTCAATCTTAGGGTTGATTTATATTTGATACTACCTTCTAGTTTTGCATTGTCTTCCAACTCTATGGTGTGTTGGGATAGCTTGGGGTCAAATCCTTTTAGATCATGGTAATCCCATGAAAATAAATTTGCATACTATTGTCACAAGGATATCAAGGAAACTCTCTCTTTTACTATGTTTTCTTTTCCCAACTTAATCAGTTTGTCCTTAAAGATGGATATCTTCTCATAATGTTCTTCTTTAGTTAATATAATCACATTATGTCCCTTCTTAAATGATCATCTTAATTGAAGATTATTTCTAATGTCACTATTCCCTTGGACAATTTTATATTCCTTAATTGTATTGTTTGATCATCATTGATGTTACAACCTACCTTGATTCTTATATTAGAAATTTACCTCATGCATGAGAGAATAATCAATCTACTCATCACTATCAAATACCTGACAACTCACCTCATTCTTAGGTATATATATCATGCATACAACCTTGATTTTTGACTATCCTTGAGTTCCCTTGACTACATTAGCAACATCATATTGTGTACCAATAGTTGAAAGTCTATCTTTATGATAATTTGACTCCCTTGGTATAGAACAGATGTCAAATGATAATAAATACTCGAATAGTTCCCAAACTTAGTGATTTTAGGACATAAAAAAGTGATTCTTGACTCCATTAACCCCTCTTACCTACTGCACCACTAGATCACTATCACCCTTCACTTGTAAAAGTTTGATCCCTCTTCTCCTTGTGATGTATATCCCATGTATGAGGGCTTCATATTCTATAGTGTTTGAAGGAAAACAAAATTGAAACCTCATTATAAAGTAGTAACTCTAATTATAAGGGGAAATAATCATTATTCCATCCCCACTACCATTCTTTGACCTTGTTCCATCAAAGAACAAAGTCCATATTCCTTCATGTTCTTGAGTTGGTCTTATGAGACTAGGTACAATAGATCCTTCCTCATGCATGTAGTATACACCTAGGCCTGCCTCCTCAATGGTTTCATAGGGGCGAAAACCATGGTTATCAATTGAACATTAATCAAGGAGTAGATATGAGATGCCTTAAAGATGATCCTTGGGTTCTTGCTCAATGATATTCTCATCCTAATCTAGGATAGTGAATTTTCATTAGATAGGTTAGGCATATAATTTTATATGTGGAAATTATAAATAAGTTTAGACCTAATAGTGACCCTTGTCCTATATCTAGTCCTACAGACCATGTATGACCAATTAGATGAAAGGTATCCTTGAATCTTTGTAGTGAAATCCCTAGATAGGTATAGGGAAAAATATGGAGGGATATAAACTACCATGACATCTTATGAGATAGTATAATTTGGTTAGGCTACTAACACAATATCGAGATCCTTTAGGACACCCACTATCTTTATGGTAGACCCTTCTAATTTTAAGACTCATTTCTCATTGGGTTCATACTTGAGCTCTAGCTTATCAGTTATGGATTTTGACATGATTGAGGTAAAATAACCACTATATATCATGTAATTATGGACAATAAAATCTTCTATTATTACTAATAAGTATAGTGGAGGTGGCTTAACTATCTTTGGGGCTTGGACTTCACTAGGTTGACTATCATTAGCATAAACTGCACTCACCTTATCAACTTAATTATTCATGAGATAAAGATTGGAGAGCTATGATTGAAAAAGGTCTTTTTACCCTAGAATGAGTATAGAATTCCATAGAGGGATGCTAGCATTAGACTTCTTCATGTAGTCCATAATGTTAAAGGGAGAATTAGAACTATTGGGTTACAATTTGGAAGTAGAGGTATCACTTGTGGCTTGTATGACTTGTGGAATGAAGGGACTCTTCTTCTACTACCCATGTGTTTAGGGATCTTATTATTTTGGAGAGGTTTTATTGAATTTACTTTGAGTGGTAGGCTACTAAGTTATTTGGAGATGTATTAGAGAGGCCTTAGACTACCCCAAATTATCATCAATCATTCTCTTTTCATCCCTTCTGTGAGCTACAACTAAATCATTTATTTTGAGTACATTCTACCCCAAGTTTGTTTTCACTTGATCAAAAGTGTGTTCACCCTCTTGAATTTTTTCAAACATGGTCTTAGCAGGTGCTTTACTCACATTCCCTCCTTGTTGGTTTTGTATTTCAACTGGTCTTATAACAAACATATCACCATGAGGCATTCAAGGACTTTGTTGTGGAGGAGGCATTATGTCATTACTTGAAATGTAAGACCCTATTACATATAATAATTTTGACATAATCATCCACTTTTAACTATCACCATCTCACCTGATTTCCCTCATAGAGTAGACCATTAACCTTTTTGTGTAAGGCTATTTTGTGTCGGCAGCAATTCCCTTAAACTCCTAGTAGTATTGGGGTTATGACTATTGTAAAGTATAACCTATGTGATTTGCCTTTGGCCTTGGTAGTTGGGTGGATAAGGGGGTATATTGTATGGATAAGATGGGTATGGAGCCTGATAAGGGGCTTTATGGGTTCTATAATAATTATGTCATTTCATTTCTAAGGATACCAATTTGTTGTTTTGATCTTTAAGTAACCTCTCAGTCTTATCAAGCCTTTCTACTTGGCTACCATTAGATTGGTCTTGATTTTTTGGAGTTGGAAATGGAGAAATGGTGGAGGTAGTGGGTTGGATCTCTATAAATAGGGGCATGAGAGTCCTCAGAGTTAACTTTCATATGCCTCTTGAAATGTGGTCCCACCCATGGACTATATCATTACATCAACATCAAATTTCAAGGATCTTAGGTAGTATATGAAGGCATAATTAGGCATAGGCTTGATAATGACAATTTTTGAAATCTATAGTTAAAGTCAACCACGGATTATTAGGGTGCCCTTTATATTAAGGTGAGTTGCTCAAGTAATGAAACATGATCACTTATATATTTAAAATGCTTACAAATGTACTCACCAAATTCATCCCAATTATTTATGGAGGTAGGAATGAGACCGCTATACCACTAAAGATCTTTTACTCTCAAGGAAGTTTCCAAGATTCTCATGGATACATTTTCTTGGGTGATGTTATGCACTGAGCACAAGTTAGCTATATCAGCTATGTGTTCCATCGGATTGGTGGAGTTTCACCTATGAAGTATGGAAGACTCTTCAAATTATAATCTAGGATATCATCAAATTGGTTAATTTTTAAAGGGATGCCACCATAGAATGAGATAAATGCTTGAATTTTAGGTCTTGCCATTAAGATTAGAGGACTTAAAATAGGCCATGTATGGATAAAATTGGTAAATTGGGACACTTAGGAGAATTAGGGGGTGTGGGATTTGGATTAAATATAGAAACCCTCTTTCTCCTTACAATATCTAAAGATAACTCAACAAACTCAATCTACTTACCTTTTGAAGTTGACTTAGTGGACACCTTTTGCATGAAATTATCTTTCAATCTACCATTGATTGTCTTTAGCCTTCCTAATGTCTTCCAATTTGTCTAAACTTGTCAAAATAGGTCTCCAAGGCACTTGATATCTGGTCTCATTAGATGTACCAAAACTATTAGGTACTAGGTTGCATCATTCTTGAGGAAGATTGTTCACAACCACCTTAAACCTAAACTAACATTGGAGTGACCTAAAGGTTGTGGGCTACCAAAGATATAGGTCAAAATTATAGTTTTGAAGGGGATAAATCCCCTAACTTATAATTTCAATGATCTCTCTAAGGCCTAATATTATTGCAATAAAAATGGAAAAGAGATGAAAACTAGTAAAATATCCTACATTAAAATGGTGATGCACTAATGATTGAAGATCTACTCACTCTACCTTTGAACAAAATAATGAACTTGATAAATATTACAAATAATCCAACCTATTGATAATGTTCTAATCATGAAAATTTCATATGGAGGTTGTGTAAGAGTTATATAAATTGATGGACAAAGGGCCTATATCTACAGAAGACACTATTGACTTATGACACTTCAAGCAACACTTCTATATGATAATATTTCATATAATCTAAAATAGACTAATAACCTAAATTTAGGTACATGAAAAGACATATAGATAATAACATAATTCATACATTCTAAAAATAAACTCTCATGAAACACACTATCATTCAACAAAAAAACTACAAATATTCTTCTATTGATCCAAAGGAGTACAAGGTAATATTGGTAGATTTTTGCTACACCTAACCAAGGGATGCCAAAACAAGATATCTATATCTACTTAAATATAATGTTTGATAGATAAGAGATAATATTATAGGTGTAGGAGAGTCCATGAGTGGGTTTAAGGTGGCGTATGATAGTTATAATAGCATATTCTCCCCTCCTTAAGTGTTAACACTCCTTTAATGAGCCTACTTTGGTGTTGAGATCAGGTATGGAGGTTGTAACTCCCATATTTTAATTTATGTAGGCATTTAAAATTCTAAAAATAATCCAATATTCCCTTTAATGGTAGTTATATAATGCAAATAAGATGTGGATAGATCTCCAAGAGGCATTGAGTAGCCTCCCCTTCAATGTACATGCAAACCTATCCTTGAAACTACCTTTACCTTATCATAATGGTCTTTAATTTTAGATATTATCACCTGGATTATATTTATCAATGACTCAAGGTGATTCATAAATGTCATAATGTTGTTTTATTCCCACTAGAGTCTTCCATCTGCAAGTTAAGTAGGCCTATTTACAAGTTTTTCATTTTCTATATACTCATTATTTGAAGGATTAAGATAGATTAACTAGGAGTTCAAAAAATTTGAGAGGATCTAAAACCTTCTTAATCAACTCCATATATGATCACTTAGGCCTTTTCTCAACTATCCTCCACGTCCAACACATTAACCTTGTTAGACGAGGCCTCTAAGACTAGTTCCAAAGACTTGATGTTTAGAATGAGATAGAAGAGATATTTTTAGGCATATTTTGATATTATAAAAGTATAATATACCTTTAAATTACCTTTAACATAGTTTAGGACTCCTGGTTAGGCTCTAAAACACATCTTATACTTAAAATCATGCAAATTTGAAATTTTAGGATGTGTCTGTAAAATCTTCATACCATCAGGTGCCATGGACATGAGACCCTTAGAGTTGGTAACATGATCCAAGTGATATTAAATAAATTCTTGAGTGTTTGGATGCATTTTTAATTAAACCTTCTTAGCCAAGTCACTATTAGGGTTTAAGGGGTGTTTAAGAGTGTTTGGGGGTCTTAGGGATGGTTCATAGAGACTAGGGCTTGGATCTCTAAACCAATTATACTAAATGAAAGCCAATATACCTCCACACCTTCCATAAAATGTTATAATCACCATGCATATAATCCAAGCTATGATGAGCATTTAAAGATGCTTTTTGTGGGAGAAACATGATCAATAAGTAGATTTTGGGTATCTTCAGGTAGAGTGACTAATTGTAGGGGATTTTCATAGGATCTAAATTGATAAGGATGTGTCTCAAGATCATTGTGGACCCTATTTTTTAAGGTTTTAAATGTTATTAATACTCAAATGGCCCTCTGCTCCACCTTTTAGTAACACAATCATAGTGGATATGTTGGATCAATATGTCTATAGACCTAGATTATGAAGTTTGGTCCAAAACCTAGGGTTTAAAGGCACTCTTACACCATATAAAAACTAAAAATTACCTTAGAGATCCTATGAAGTAGCATAATTAGATTTATTGGACCATATTACCCCCTTTGGATGTACATAGACATGAATTCCAACACTTATGTGTATCTGCTTGTTGAACTAGTCATGGAGGTCACTTTGATGACTGCTAGTTGAATTTTTTAAATGATTCATGACTCATTTTCCCTCATTAAATTCATTATGTACACAAACACTCCCCATATACTTTTTATTAAGCTCAAACTAATACTTTTATGCCTATTTTGTATATTTTGACTCCTGCATGTTCCAACAAGTGACTTATTGTGATGCTTAGAAGGCTTGAGGAGACCTTAAAGGTCATTTCATGGTTAAAACACTTCATCTAGATGGGTTTTGAGGCCAAAATTCACCATTGGGTCACATCTAGGGTTTATGGAAGGTTTGATACATCCATCTTATTAATGATGGTTTATAGCATATGAACATACAAACTAGGAAAAAATTCCATGAATCTACAGTTCATTGACCTCTTCATCTTCTATGAATGGCCTATGTTTCCATACAAAGGATATGTGGAGATAGAAATGTTGGAAGGTAACACTAAGGCTATTTGTAGACCAATTATGACTTGTTATTTTTTTAAGGTTTGTTCATAAAGGATATCCCCCCACTTCAAACAAATATTTATTAAATCTTCAATCCATATGGAAAATTATACTTCCCTATGATTTTTGGACCTGAGCTTCTCTGTGATGAAGTGGGTGATCACTTAAAGTTGATATTTGAATTGACTGTGTATAGGGTGAGTCACTTGAGCAAGATTTTGAAGACACTTTGCCTTTTTTCTCACTTATTTTCACTTGAAACCTACTTAATAGGGTATTAAAAATATTAATACACCCCTCATTTACCATCAAACTTGTTTTTAGATCTTGGAGAAACCTTGATGTGGTAGTAGGGTCTTTGAGCAAGCTTATGTGCTTATCTACATTGACCTATCTCCAAGGGAACCTAATGTGAATATGAATTATAATAATTTTAGATGAGTTTTTAGGAACCATACCATCATGTTAGATTGATCCAAACCATTTTTGGATCTCAAACTATATATAGAACCTTCATGGCATAGACCTACCCTTTAACCCACATAACCAACTATCATAGATAGGGCTTGGTATGAGATAAAATAATGGATATACCCATTATTTATCTAGACCAAATGGATACATGGATACATTTAATTCATCATGATGAACTTTTTAAATAAATTTTGAGGCTTTTCTATGCCTACAGTTATCTCAAACACTCATTTTTCTTAAACTAGTAGTGAACTACATACTGACTGAGTGATCAAGCATAAAAGGTCTGAGTATGATCTTATCCCTTGTTTATTTATGTGATCATGATAATGACATGTCCATAGCATGTATAAAATATGAATATAGTCTCATATGGTGACTGACCAACCTTTTCTCTTATTTCATACACTACCCTTCTGAAGTTTAGGGCTCATGTTTAAGCGTGCTTGTGTAATCTCAAGCCTATTTTGATGTTCCTTTGACTTCATAGATATGATGACCATCAAGTTTGCATTATCATTCAATATTAACCCTAGTAATATTTTCATGAGTGTTTCCTTTTCATCATAATCAATATATGGTCCTTCATATACATTAATCTATTATAGGCACACACTCATATATACTCACTATGTATAGGGTCTAAGTATTATTTTTTATATGAGGGAAGAGTGATCAATATCTAATTAAACTTTAGGAACAACTTCATATCTTAAATCATACCCTTGTAATGCTACCCTCTCATGTTCACACTAGTCCTTATGCCTTTGAATAGTCTACATAATTCCCCTTGGAGATTTTGCTACATTAGGCTTATAATGGTTAGTTATAGGTGGTGATTGTCTTTCTCAGTATGAAATATGACCATATAGGTTTATCCTTCCATGGTTTCATTATTCTTGAGGGTTATAATGGAGTTAAAAGGTCTATTAGCATGATCTAGACCTAGGGTAAAGGGTAGATGAATGGAGGGTGACAATGGAGAGATATAGAGTGTGAGACAAAAATAGGGTTGACATAATATGAATGGTAGTGAAAACCATGTGAAATTATAGAGGTATGAAAATAGAGTGAGATGGAGTGTGGGAACCCTTCCAAAATAAGCCTAAAAAAATCTTGCATATCCTCACACATATACCTAAGAAAACATGACACTTTGGAGGTATAAATGAAGCATATGAGATAGAAATGAAGCATATACAAGCAAAATATGAACCCTAAGAATCTCCCAGGAACCTTAATTTTTTTAAGAGACCTTAAACTATGTTAAAATTGATTGAGTGAGTTTGGAGTCAAGGAGGCTAGTTTATAAGCTTGTGAAGCCACCATGAAAGTTGTAATTTTTTTTATAAGTCTATTATGACAACCCACCATTACTTCAACACCCTATTTCCATGTTCTTGAGTTGCATTTGAGGCTCTGCAGATGCCATTAAGCCACACATAGTGCTCACCATATGGTGGCCCTCAAGTAAGTATAAGCCCTTTCTTCCTAAGATATTTTTAGATGAAAAGAGGTAATTGAAACTCCAAATTAAGTAAGAAGTCATTGTGAAACTTGAAACACTCTATTAAACTTTTAGCATTGTCAACCTCTTCTGATGAGGGCACTCGACTTTTGTTCAATACATAGTTCTACCTATAGATTGCGCACTATACCATTCTTGAAGGTTTATTATTTCTATTACATGACACATGTGATTAAAATGCTAAAAATTATATAATATTCTCCTTCAATACCTAAGGAAACAACATCCATCATTGGTTTAAGTAGGCAAGCCAAGAATCCATGAAAACTATTTCATCCAACTTGGCCTATGCAGATGAGTATGACATATAGATTCCTTAAGTACTTATGGAATTTTCATATAGATAATGAGAAAAATCTAAAGACAAATTCCCATGGTTTGAATTTGACTAAATGTAATTATTCTAGTTATGATCTTGGGCCTCGATTCTCTTTCCTTTGTATGGTATAAACATAAACCTGAAGAGCTCTTTGAGTCTAACAATGAGATTGAGGGGGAGATAGGATGGTTTTGATCTCTCTTACATTGAAACACATTTTTTAATTTTCCATTTGTCATTATTGACCTCCCTCTATAAAACCATGACTCCACTTGAGCTAGTCCACATTGTATGGATCCATACCACTTGAGAGACCTCTTAAACTTGTAATTTCTCTACATTTCTTCTTATTTTAGACCTAAAGACATCATTAATAGGTGTTGTGGAGGGGAAAAATGTGCCATATGACATTTTGAACCTAATGGTTTGAATTAAGGGAGTTGGAAAGTCACTATCTACCATGTGTGGGGCCCATTTGGGAGGATTTAAGTGTTGACCATGATGGTAACAGATTCAATGGGGTATGAAACGGTCTAGTAATGGCTTGATGAGGCTTATGAGGTTTATTGAAGGAATATAAGGTGACTTAATATTCTACCAATTCTAGGTTAGGTCTCATTATGACCAAAAAACATTAACTTTGTCACACATATATGACCTTAAAGAGTCATATCAATTGGATATCATGTCAATGTCATATGAAAAGACCTTTATGACCTATTAGAGACCTCAAATGAATCATATGACACTTTTCATTACTCTCTTGAAACTTAAAATATGAACATCCCTTATGTGACTAAGTAAAGCAAAGGTGGTTATGAGTCCTCATTATACTACCTTCTAAATTTACCTTGACCATGGAATTTTTCAACTATTAGAACTTTATCAAAGTGACCAAGGGCCATTTCACATGCTCAACCACCATGAAAACATTTAATTTAAATTGAAAAGGAGATATGAAGACTAACAAATAAAATTTGTAACATGATAAAATAGTGAATTCTTGAACACCGTCCAAACTCATAACATGAATGAAAACCATGAGACTAATGATGGATCATAACTCAAGGTCATTAGTTTGACCCCTTTTGAGGTCTAGGACTAAGAAGTGGTTGACAATTACCTCCATGTATAATCATGAATTTAAACTCTTTACCATGTAGCTCATGTTTTCCATTGGATTCAAATCCCCTTGATCATTTTGACACCTATCCCATGATGGGAATATTCAAAGATTTATTTTTTAGGTATGCATTAGGTCTTCTAGTATTTTTATTAACATGTGTAGATGCATGGTCTCTAAAGGAAAATCTTGATGGAGACTATTCTATAGGCCTCTTAGAGTAAAACATATATCTACAAATCCATATCTTTCATAACTATCTAAAATTGGATGGTGTGAAGTGAAACAACTTGAAACAATCTTTTAGACCATCTTCAATTGGTTAAGAGACTCTCAAACAAGGAAAACCATGGAATTAAGCCTAAAAAGGTAGTTTTTAATCCATATGACTATGATTTTGCTTTCACACATACCAATTTATCAATCCAATATATGTTAATGATGTTATTAGATGTCATTAAGATGATTCAAATGTAATCTAAGGCCACTAGAGTCACTTAAGAGAGTGTTTGGCTTCATCAAGCTCTTTTAGAGATTTTTTGGTAGTTTAAATGTGTCTAAATTCTTAATGATGATTCATAAAGTAAAAGGCCTTGATATATCAACTAATTACACAAATTTTGAGTAGAATGTTTTTTTGAAAATCCCCTAAGGCCATTATTACCCATTCATATTCTCATTGTACTTCTCTCGTGATGAAAGCTAACCTCCTTGATCGTACAAGCCGATGTGTGAAGATTGAGATGATTATTTTTAGAAAAACATCCAAATGTTTGTTTTATATTTATAAATGACTATATGAGTTATGTTACATGTCCTAACATGTATTTATATATTTTTACAAAAGATGTGTCCCCTCAAAAGTCTTGAAATATAGTCTAACCCATGCCTAGGGATTATGGGTAGTTTAAAAAATCTAACCCTAATATCCTTCTTTTGGTATTTCATTATTTATTTCAAGGCATATTTTCATCTTATAAACCTTCATCAATGTTTTTTAGAACCTGAAAGAGCCTTCAAACTTCAATTACAACTCAAAACCTACACATTTTCCTCAAATTTACACTTGTAGCCATGTGCTCTCTTTAAGGCTTATTATCCCACTAAATCTTGAGAATTATTATTATTTGAATGGTTTCTCTTCCTCCAAAATAATAAAAAAATTTAAACATATTACCCAATGTTATTTACACTTGGAATTCTCTTCTTGAGCTTCATTTATAATCATAATAATTTACATTCTCTATATTTTGTGTAAAGTCCATTAGGTGTTTACCTATGCCTAGATTTATTACAAACCTATCATAGAATTAGACTCCCTTACCATTTTATGTCCTTGAATGATATTTGGGGATAATTTTTAGGTTTTTTGACTTTTATAAATACCTTTCCCAAGGAGAAACCACACAATATTTTCCAATAATCTCTCATTTTAAAATTGTAGACCTATCACAGTCTACCAATGTATGCATGACTAGTTGTATTATCACCATTTCTGATCGTGGATGACATTTTAAAGGTTTTAGAGATTTTTTGGGATCTAATTATTAGGAATGACACCCCAATTATGCATTAGGATTCTTAATTTTTATTTCAAGTCTATTACTTGATTTTTTAATACCTTAAACCCATGTTTAATCATATTAGGTAAATGTCCTTGGGATTACCACCTACAACTTCATATTTAGGATGATCATGGAGTGTCTAACATAATTTTTGATACTATTTTGAGTTATTATAGATCACTGATAACCACAATAAACCAATTCTCTTATTGGTTTCTCAAGGATCAAAATCAGATGCAACATTGTTCTCCTTAGGCCTCTACAAACCTGATACATTCTCTAAGAGATCCCTAATAAATACAGTATTTGATTCTCATGAAACGTATTATACACTCCATGGATCCTCTATAATGTCTTCCATACTCTACTTGACCTCTTTGTCCTCACACTCAAAACAAAACTTGTATATTTTTCTCATTTTGATATGTAGGCCTGTAGACATACACAATCACACTTTACATGCATATTCATACTAATTTCTTCATGTTTTGAATCTTAAATTACCTAGGTGAATTTTTAATAAATTATATGAACTTTAATATAAGGTTTAAAACTAGCCTTAAATCATCCAAACACCATGTAAATACCTTAATATCTCAAAACCTACATTTAATGTCAAAATATAGTGAAAAGTGAGTTTTATTGCCATTATGGATCTAGTTCATGATTCCATGCATTATTTTTTGTGTTTAATGTCTTAGATAATTATAAATAAATTCATTATGATGTCATGAATGTGTATATGTGAGTGGATGGAGTGCCTTGATAGTCTATGTGACAATGACAAAGTGTGCAATGTGATTATCCTAGTATGCTTGGTTGATCTTCTATTTTGGAATGGTTAGAGATGTTCAAGGATGAGTATGGAGTATTTATCATGTGAAAAAGGTCCCATAAGATGTTTTATAAGCTTTGAGTGCTTGTTTTTATGATTGTATTTCATCTGGTTTATCATTATTTTCAACTAGACATTTTGGGTCTAGTGGCAAAAAATCTAAGCAAGTAATTTGATGAAATCACCATTGCCATGTGTGGATGAGTTAAGAGGAGTTGGTAATATTTTTTTATCACATCAATCCCTAATTTATATATGTTAAATATTAGGTCATTCACCTAAATTCATTCAAAAATATGTGGGTGCAAATTTGGGATCTCAAGCATTTTGATAGTGTTTTCCATGTTCAAATATAGCCGAGTAAGCATGTTGATGATTTTAGCATTCACATGCATGAAGGTTTCAAGAGGAAATGGTCACATGGGTTTATTTAGTATTATTCCTAGTTATTATGTGATAAATATTAGTTCATGTGCTTAAGTTAGATAAAATATAGGCAAGTGCAAAGTTGGGCTTCCAAGCAGTTTGACATTATTTTTTCCATATTTAGCCAAATTTACATGAGGTAAGAAAGAGCTAAGTAAGTAGGTTGGTGATGGAATATATCACACATTTGGATATTTAAAAATAATATTATCATATGGTTTTATTATATTTTTATCTTATTTATTTTTTTCTAAATTTTAGATTATTTGTTGAAGCACATCGAAAGATATACATGTGCAAAGTTGATCTTTCTAGATAATTCTTGAAATAGTTGATTCTGTGACAAATGAGTTTGAGGAGGCATTTTAATGGAATTATATATAAGATATTCAAAGTTTCTAGGATTATTTTTACACATGTTTATATTCTCATATTTGAGGATATCATATGTTCCAAATTTGAGATCCTGTGAGTGAGCAAGGTAAAATTTATTGGCATTTAAAGTTGGCTTCTCAAACAAATTGGAATGGTCCCCATAGTCTATTTTGCATGAGTTAAATATCATGACCAAATTAAGATCCAATAGTTTTTGGATGATCATAAATTTTTTATATAATGTTTCAAGTTGAGTGAGATAGTAATAAATGCATGATATTTAACAATTAAAGTGGTCAGAAGGCATGCAAGGGCGCCAAGTTTCATGATCATGGGGGTTCTGAGCAGGATCGAATGATGAGTGATATAATACAAAGACCTGACTGACACATAGAAATTAAAGGAGCATGTTGAGTCAAATTTTATATATTTCATGATATTAGGTCAATTTTTAGATGTTTAACTATGATCATTTACATTTGAATATTTGAATTTAACAAAGGGAAAAACCCATCTATGGTTTTGGACCATATCTTTTGATAAAGGATGAATTTACTCATGGTGTAAAAATAAAATTAGTAGAGGACTCAAAGTAACATATATAAATATATATTTAAAGATATATAAGTGTGTATAGTTAAATATATTGTGGTTTTAAATTTGACAATGTGTTTGTGCTTGTTTTCCAAGTGACCTAAGAAGTTTATTCAAGCTTGTTTTGATGTTATTTTGATATATCTAAATGAATTGGATATTTGGTAGTGTTTTAAAATATATGAGGATGACTTATGTGAATTATTAAGGTTTTAACATTCATATATATTATGAAAAAATCTTAATAAGTTGACTATGTATTTTTTCATGATGTTCATGTGCACCAAATCACTGTTTGAGTTGTTTGAACATACACCAAAGTGAGAAAAGGTGACTATGAGAACTTGAGTATGTCTAAGGAGATATAAGGAGTGGACCAATGTATTTTAAAGTGGTCACATGTTATTTTTTTGTTTTATGAAGTGCTAAATGGGTGAATAGGTCCCTATGAGACCTATAAGAGCTACAAAGGCCTAATTGAAAGGTGTAGCTGATTAAGGTTGACCCATAGATGCTATGACCAACCTATGAAAATTGTATTGAGATTTTAAATGATGAGATAGATTAATTAAGGGTTAAGTAATGAATTTTAGTTTACCAAGATGATTATAATCATGATTTATCTATAAATAGTGAAACCAAAGATGATGGCTTCTAGATTTTGGTGTGAGAGTTTGAGGGTTGTGAAAATGTGGAGCCAAGTGAAGGAGAAAAACTTTGAAAGAGAAGGTATAGGTCAATGATAAATATAAGATAGAAAAGATAATAAAACATGCTTTTTTGATCAAGGTGATAAATGTGATCATATATGTCACTGGACCTAATAATCTTAGAAGAGGCAGAATGAGTGAATATGCTCAAGAGGTTGTTTGAGAAAGTGTGTATGGTGAGCAAAGGCAAGGTGGAAGATGTGTGTGCCCATTGGATGGGTTGAAGGGAATATTAGTTTGATAATGGTGTGTATGACATATAATTCATAGTTTATATGTCATAATAGTGTTTTTATAGGTTTAAAGCTTGTGTGTGAGCAAAGAGTTGAAGAGTGAGGTTAGTTGGGATATGTAATGTGTCCTAATTGATATTTATGTGTTGGTTCAAGTATTTAATTTGATTTCTAAAATAGGGATAGTTAAGTAAGAGTTATCAATGGATGGATTGTTGAGTAGAGAAGATTGAATTATATGTGTATGACCTTTGGGTCATGTTGTTTATGTGGTGATAGAGTTGTTGTTGAGAAGGTGAAGAGTTATAATCAGAGGTCCATCATCAGGTGTTGAAGACATCAATTCAAAGGTGGATTTGTTCATAGGTGTTGTTATGGCTTCTAAACATCTAAGGGGTTGAAAACTCCTTGCAAGGTGAAACTTTTTAAAATTTTAGTTGTTGTGGTTACTTAGCTAGACAGGTGCGGTAACACCTTATAGGATTGTAGTCTCACTAAAGAAGGGATGGTAGTTCCTTGATTAGTTATATCTAGTATAAATTAGATCTTGCCATTATAGGACTATAGTCCATAGTGTAGGGTTTATATGGTTTTATTCCCTAATATCGTTTCTCATGTAGATGTTATGTTGATGTGATGTATGCTCTAATTTATTCCTTGGTTATATGTGCTTACATGCTTATGTTGCTAGATCAAGTTGATGAATGATGGAATGGTTTTGGAATTGAATGTGCATTGTTATATACTAATTCTTCCCCCCCTCTCAATAGATACTTCCAATAATTGGTATCAAATTGGGTCCTTTGAAGGAAACTTAATAGCTTAAAGGAGATCCTAAGTATCACAAGATGGCTAGGGTGTTGAAGAAAGAAAATATTGAATTGAGATCAATAGTCAAAAGTCTTGAAGAATATTTTAGTCATATTAAAGAGTAAGCATGTATAATGATTGATGAATTTGTTAAAGAAGTTAAGAGGGATAAGTAGATTATCCAAGTTCTTGGAATTTAGTTAGAGGTTGTATGTTCAAGCTTGAGAGCTAAAGGAGATGAATATGTTCAAATGAATACTAATCTTGTTTCTTTGAAAGATAAGTATTAAAAATTCATAATCAA
This sequence comes from Torreya grandis, assembly GCA_037957365.1. NCBI lineage: Eukaryota > Viridiplantae > Streptophyta > Pinopsida > Cupressales > Taxaceae > Torreya > Torreya grandis. The sequence continues at coordinate 2,199,164 of JARHVA010002871.1, forward strand.
GATAGGTAAGCTTGAAAAAGAACAAAAGGAATTAGAACAGGCCAAAGAAAATGAAGAGAAGATCAATATTCTTGAGGATCAATTAAGGACTATAAATGTAAATCTGAAAGCAAAATAAGATGAGTGCATTCAGCTAAAGGTTGAAATAAATTATTTAAAAAATAATCATGAGCTTGTTATAGTCAACTTGGATAAGTTGGAAGAGAAACATGCGAATCCTGAGTATGCAATAGAGAATGCAATATTTGAAAGTAATATAAGAACGTCTACTAGATAACCAAATTCTTCAAGGTATACTAGTTTATTTCATGTTCATTTCTATACATGTACAAAGTATGGTCATAAAGCTAAGGACTATAGAAGGAAGTCAGTCAATAATGAGTTATTATGGAGCCTTGGAAGAAGAATCAATTGGTCTTGGAGAAATCATAACCCAAATCAATTGAGAGGTATGTTAAATGATGGTATTTATTTTAGTTGTCATAAGAGTGGACATATTGCTAGATTATGTCCAAATGATGTTAAGTGGTATTCAAGGTATGTCAAAGGATGTAAATCTCCTAGAAGGTCTGAGAAAGAAAAACTTGGGTATGAAAACCAATGGTAATCATTGCCAATTCTTCTAGCCATAAGGTTGATAATAAAGTTGCTTTAGAAAGCTATGTTGCAAATCAAGATCAGCTCAAGGATCAAGTAGGTAAGATGGTTGTAGAAGACAAGAAGATTCAAACTATGGTATAGAGACATGAGGAAGTAAAGATTAAGGAGACTAACCTTATTGAGTTCAAATGTCTTGATGGATTATTTGCCAAGGTGGAAAAAGAATCATAAATGGATAAAAGTCAAGAATTTATGTTGTTAGCATTTATTAACAAATTTAAAGTAAATAATGATGTCAAACATCCATTCAAAATCAATTGGATGATGAGATAGGACTAAAAGTCATAGAAATATATGGACATATGGGAGTTTCTTAAGTTTTAGGACTTTTAGTCTCATTACTTCAAAGGGTTGTCTCTACCTATGCTTCTTAAAAGATATCTTTTCTTATGGAGAAATAAGTCATAGAAAGATATGGAGATATGGGAGTATCCTAACTTTTGGGACTTTTAGTCTCACTAATTCAAAGGGGTATCTTTACCTATGCTTTTTAGGAGACATATTTTCTTATGGAGAAGCAAGCTTGTGTTATTAAGATGATAACACCACTTAGATAAGGTCTTTAGTTAAGGGGGAGTAACAAGTTCATGAGCTTGCTCTAGATATTTGTGAAGGAGATATCATTCAAGGTTATAATGGGTATATCTAGATGGCATAATGATATTGATGAAATGTTAGGAAGAGTTTGATGCTTAAAAATCTATATACACTTCTTTGTGATGTGCTCTAGGTGCTTTTATGGTCTAAAGGTATGTTTCTACCAATTGAAGATTTTTGAGTGCTCTCAACTTTCTCAATTTTTGGCTTAAGGGAAAGTGGGCTTAAAATGGGTTATATGAAGTCTGTGTTCCCAAAGTTTTAGAGGTGTGCATTGACCAAAAGGAGGTTTATTGGCTTTGTTTGTTTTGAGCTTCTAGGGTTTTGGGCTATGTTATAAAATTAGTTTCCTTATGATTTTAGGTTTGAGTCTTCCTAATAGGTTTAATGGGAAAAATGTGTTGTCAAAATAAGCTTCATATATATTTTAAGGTTTGTGGTTCTCAAGTTATTCATTTTTTTGTCAATATGCAGAGTTAATTGGCTAATAGGTTTGTGAAGGAAGCACATTATAGAGGATGATATTGGTGATGAAAATTGGTTTTATTGAGGGGTCATATAAGATTTATCTAGATATGAATTTTCAGGTCTTGAAGATGTGTCTACTAAAAATTGTGGGCTCTGCAAGTTCCAAGTAGGGCTACAAGGAGACTAGACAAGCCTAGTGTGAAGAAAAGTTATTTTTGTTCAGTTTCTCCAAAAGATCAAGGTATGAGTATTTAAATGTAGGTATCAGGTTGGATTAGTGCATATTTCATAGTTGGTGAGTGGCATGAAGTTAATTTTGTGGTCCTTGAGGTGGTTTGATAGAGAATGCTAGTAAGCCTATATGTTGGTTCTTAATGGTGTGTAGCTATATAAAGATGCTAAAAAGGTGTAATGTCTCAAAGATATCAAGGGGAGTTCCTCTCAGATGTTTCTTGGTGAGTTACATTATATTATAATGTTTTTTTTGTGTTCTTTATTTATTAGTTGTAGTGCTTGGTTGAAGAGAGTGTTGGTATGGAGTAAGAGGAAGTTGTCAAGGCAAGCAAAAGTAGGCTCAAGGTATATGGGAGTTTGTGTCATATTTATAAGGTGGTCCTATCCTATTGGTGTTATTTTTAGGTATTTGAGATCAGATTGTGCCCACTTTGTCATTATGTCAAAAGGGGGGAATTCATGTTGTGAGAGTGTTTGAAAAGAGATAAGGAAGGTGAGCTATCTATTCTTATATGATGGTTATTGACATAAATGACAAAGGGAGATATTATTGGATAATTATCAATGATGTTAGGATTATATCATGAAGGTGTCAAGGTGAGTGGATGATGTGCTTTGATACTCTATATGACAATGATAATGTGTGCAATGTGCTTGTTCGAGTATACTTAAAGTATGCTTGGTTGATCTTTTATTTTAGCATGGTTAGAGGTGTTCTGGGATGAGTATGGAGTATTTAGCATGTGAAAAATGTCCCTTAATATGTTTTATAAAATTTGAGTCCTTATGTGCATGATTGGATTTCATATAGATGATCATTGTTGTCATCAAGACATTTTGGATCTAGTGGTAAAAAATCTAAGTAGGTAGTTTAATGATGTCACCATTGCCACGTGTGGATTAGTCAAGGGGAGTTGGTCATATGGTTGTGATCACATTAGTACCTATTTTCTATGTACTAAATCTTAGGTCATGATCCTAAATGCATTCAAAGATATGTGGGTACAAAGTTAGGTTCTCATGCATTTTGATAGTGTTTTCTATGTTCAAATATAGTCAAGTAAGCATGTTGATGATGTTAGCATTCACACAAATGGAGGTTTCAGGAGGAAATGGTCACATGAGTTTGATTAGTATTATGCCTACTAATTATGTACTAAATCTTATGTCATGATCCTAAGTAAGATAAAACATATGCAACTGTAAATTTGGGATCCCAAGAAGTTTGAGATTATTTTCCCGTAGCCAAATTTGCATGAGGCAAGAAAGAACCAAGTAAGCAGTTTGGTGATGGAATATCTTGCACGTGTGGATGTTTTAGAAAACTATTATCATATGGGTTTTTTTAATTTTTGATCTTAGTTTATTTTTTTGTAAATTTTAGATCATGCACTGAAGTGCATCAAAATATATAGATGTGCAAAGTTGGTCTTTCTAGTCAATTCTTTACATAGTTGGCTCTATGATAGATAAATCTAAAGAGGAATTTTAATGTAATTTTATCTTGAAAATGTAAATGTTTCAAGAATAGTTTGACACATGATTAGATTCTCCTATGTGAGGAGATAATATGGTCCAAATTTGAGATCATGTGAGTGAGTGAGGTAAAAGTTATTGAGGTTTAAAGTTGGTTTCTCAGATAGATTGTAATGGTACCCATACTTATTATATTTTTCACAAGTTAAAAATTAGGAACAAATGAAGATCTAATGGTTCATGGGTGAATATATATTTTTGATCTAATGGTGTTTGTTGAGAGAGATGGTAAGAAGTGCATGATGTTTAACAGTTAAAGTCCTCAGAAGGCATGTGAGGGTGTCAAGTGTCAATGTCAACAAGGTTCTGAGCAAGATCGAATGGTAAGAACATTAAGTTAAAGACCTAAATAATCCATTAAAATAGATATATCACATTTATTAAAATTTTCTAGATTACATGAGATGAGGTCAACTTTTAGATTATTAACTATTACCATTTACATTTCAATATTTGAATTTAACAAAGGGAAAAACCAATCTATGGTTTTTAGACCATATCTTTTGATCAAAGACAAATTTGATCATGGTGTAAAAGTAAAATTGTTAGAGGAATTCAAGGAACATCTATAAATATATTTTAAGATCTGTACGTATTTAAAGCCAAAGATATTATGGTTCAAAGTTGACTGTGTGTTTGTGTTTATTTTGTAAGTGACTCGAGAAGTTTATTTGAGCTTGTTTTGATGCTCGTTTGATATCCCTTGATGAATTGGCTATTGTGGATTATTTTAAAATCTATGATGATTATCTTTATGAATTATGAAGTTTTGACCATTTATATTTAGTATGAAAAAATCTTAATAAGTTGATTGTGTATTTGTTCATAATGTTCCTATGCACCAAATTAGTGTTTGAGTTATTTGATCATACAAAAGAGTGAGAAAATGTGACTATGAGAACTTGAAGATGTCTAAGGAGACATAAGGAGTTGACCCATGTTTTTTAAAGTGGTCTTATTTTCTTTTTTTATTTGAGGAAGTGTTAAATGGGTGAATAGGTCTCCATGAGACCTATAAGAACTATAAGGGCCAAATTGAAAGGTGCAGCTGCTTAAGGTTGACCCATAGATGTTATGGCTAGCCTATGAAGATTTTATTGAGATGTGACTAAATGAGATAGATTCATTAATGGTTAAGGCATACCTTTTGGCCAACTAAGATGATGATAATCATGATTTCTATATAAATAGTGAAACCAAAGATGATGGCTTCTATATTTTGGTGTGGGACATTGAGGGTTATGTGGATGTGGAGCCAAGTGAAGGAGAGAAAATTTTAAAGAGAAGGTAAAAGTTAGTGAGGAATAGTAGAGAGAAAAGAGACCAAATATGCTTGTTTGATCAAGGTTATAAAGGTGATCACATAGGTCATTGGACCTAATAATCCTAGAAGAGGTAGAATGAGTGAATATGCTCAAGAGACTATTTAAAAGTGGGTATGATGAGTAAAGGAAAGGTGAAGGTTGTGTGTGCCTAGTGGATGGGTTAAAGGGAAGAGTAGATTGATGATTGTGTATGACCTATATGTCATATTTATAATGTCATAGTATTGATATTTATGGTTTGAAGATTGAATGTGAGCAAAGAGTTGAAGAGTGAGGTTAGTTGGGATATGTAATGTGTCCTAATTGATCTTTATGTGTTGGTTCAAGTATGTATTGTCCTTTGGCCAATAGGGAAAGTTGAGTAAGAGTGCTTAATGGATGTATTATTAAGCAAATCAGAATGAGGTATGTGTGTATGACCTTTTGGTCATGTTGTTTATGTGGTGATAGAATTATTGTTGAGAAGGTGAAGAATGATAATTAGAGGTCCATCATTAGGTGTTGAAGACATCGGTTCAAAGGTGGAGTTGTTCATAGGTGTTTTTGTGGCTGCTTAACATCTATGGGGTTGAAGCCTCATAATAAGGTGAAACTTGATAAAAGTCTAGTTGTTGTGGTTGTTTAGCTAGATAGGTGTGGTAGCACCTTGCGGGATTGTAATCTCACTGAAAAAGGGATAGTAGTTCCTTGATCAATTACATCTGGTCTAAATTGAATCTTTTCATTATAAGACTTTAGTCCATCTTAAAGGGTTCAATGGGTTTTATTCCCCAAGAAGGTTCCTATGTAGATGTTGTGTTGATGTGATGTATTTTCTCTTATTCATACATTGGTTGTATGTGCTTACATGCTTATGTTGATAGATCAAGTTGATGAATGATGGAATGGTTTTGGAATTGAATGTGCATTATTGTATACTAATTCACCCCACTTCTCAATAGCTAATTTCAATAGCATGGCTTCTTATACCTCTTATAAATGTCACCCAAAACTCCTCATATGTCCATCAAGCTCAAAAGTTTTGTTAAGAGGACCAAACTGAGATGGTGTGGTTTTGTTAAGGCTTAAGGAGATGCTAACACTCTTAGTTATTGTTCATAAATGAGAGGAAATTTATTTGAGAACCAATGACATAATTTGAAATGCCATTAGGGTCTATTCTTCTCCTTAGGAAATTTGGTCTTAAATTTCTCTCTCTTTAATGAACAATCACTAAACTGTTTGACCTTTGTTTCTCTACAACTTGATGAAGGGTTTTAGTGTATTTTTGTTTGTTTAGGTCTTTAAACATCTTTTTGAGAATATATTTGGCCTTAGGGAAGTTTGAGGATGATTTAGGGAGGTATAGAAGATAATATTAAAATTTCATCCATTTCAATGATGCCTTTTTTAGCAAACTTATAACTACTCTCTCAGTGTCATAAACTCTTCTTCATCAGGAAGACTATGCATTTTACAAAATTAATTAATATATCTTAATGTAAGATGTCCATGGAGTCTTTCCTAGATTGCTTAAGGAGAATATAACATCCAAAAAATATCTTTCACCTGTCTTATGAACCTTAACATTATTTCATCTTTGTTGTTGAATCAATGAATAAAGAGGTGTAAAATGTGAATAAATGTTAGAAATGGGGATTTTGACACCTTTTGGCTAAGTATATAGATAAAACAAGGTACAACATGATATTTTAAAGGTGTCAAATGACTCAAGATTCCTATTTGACTTCTATCACCTTTGAACTATCTTGAATCAAATTAGACTTGACATAGAATGACTTAGACAAGCATAAGACACATATAACAATTACCTTAATTTCTCTGAATTTACCTTAAAATCTCCAAATTATTGAAAATGCAATATTTCCATTTTACCAATTTTACTTGTTGATCCACCTAATCAACATAGAGGACCCTACTATCTTGATAGATCATCAAATCATTATCTTCACCATGCATCAATTATACCTTAAGTTTTTGCAAACTAATCTTAATCTTTACAAACTACTTTACAAAGGACCTTATAAGACTTCATTTGAAAAGGAACTGGTGCAAAATGGAAAAGTTTTGGATTATAGGGGTTTAAATTTTGCCTAAGAGGCCAAATTATCAACAAGTCCTCAATCTTAACTTTGATGGGGTAGCTCAAGAAATCTTGGAGATTTTAGAGTCGAGCGTATCATTTGTGACTGCATTAGATGCTTGATTTGGATTGCTTTGTTAAAATTGGTCAATGGGACCAATAATAAATCTAAAGTTCAAGCTTTGTCTTTCAAAGTTAATCTAGTTTTGTAGTGTGGCATATCAAATATGATAATCAAAGGAGAATCGATGGTCATGATCCAAGCCTTGTGAAATAGGTATGTTTGTGGCATATTTAAGACATCCTAGGTTAGGCTTGGGATTTTATGAGTTCATTCTCCTCTTATGAATTTGTTCACTATTTTTTAGAAGCAAACTCAGTAGCAGACTTATTGACCAACCAAGGAATTCAGTAAGTCATGGATTTCATCTATGATAACTCTTGGATGGCTTAGCCTATGATTCCCTTAGTATATCTAATTTCTAAGGCTTTTTTGGTGTTAGGGTGTTTTTTATTGGTGTTTTGGGAGGATGATGATGGATTAATATATATAAATTTAATTTTTTGTTACATCTCATGATTATGGATCATGTTAAGATGGGAGAGATGAATCCATTTATTGTATTCACTACCTTATCCTCGATGAGCTCTTGTGTTTGTGTGAGGTACTCTGGGTTCAGTGCTAGGCAAAGCAAATAATGGATAGATTGATGTAGCTTTCCATTAGTGAGCTTCTATTAAGAGTGAGATCCAAGATGCAAGATATGTTTTTGAGTGTGGTGTTAGTGAATCATAGATTAAACATGTGTTTGTGTTGTAGTCTAGGTAAATTCTGGAGGTAGTCAAAGCCTTGGTGGTTTATGTTTATTTAGAGACTCCATATAAAGTAAAGGTAAAATAAAAATTTGCATCTTTATCCTTATCAATTTGATGTTGGTTTTAGATGATAAATATTTAGTGAAGGTGGTAGTAGAGGGGTTGACAAGGTCATGCTTTTGGTTGGGTTTTGATGAAGCCATTCTGAGTTTTATAGAGAAAATTTAAATTGATTTACCACTCTCAAGAAGGGAAATAGTAGGTCTTATCCATCTCTTAGTATTTTGAGAATTAGAGGTGAATTTGGTTAAATCTTTGACATTTATTTCTTAGGTACCATGGGTCATTCAATCTCTAGTCTATTCTAAGAAGTAGGTTTCTTTAGTGGATGTTGGTGCTATGAAGGTTCCCCTTCCCTTGCTTGGGGCTTTGTTGGTGTTGCATTCTTCCAATTAGGGAGAATATGTGGCAAGGTTATTGGTTAGGTTGTTTTGGGGTGGTATGGAATTCCACCTCCTTTTATATTATTAGAAGCCTCATCAGATGGGTGTCTCATTCCAAAAGAGAGGTGGTGGTGGTGATTAGGGATAGTCTAAACTCAACATTGAGGGTTGTATTCAAGGCAGGTTTATCTATAGTTTTGTAGGTGTTGGGTGAAAATTTTAGGAGGATGTGGTTGTGGTTTATGCAAGAGGTGGTTAAGTATCCCCATTGCTAGATATGATGAATTGTGATCCCTCTTATAGGGTGGTTTAGTGATTTATCTTTTATCAATGCTCGTTGGTGGATTTTTTAGTTTGAATGGTGTTTTTGAATACGCTATTATAGATGGTTTTGTGTAGTCTTATAGGGACTATGTATCCTTGATGTAATATCAATCCTCTCTTTTTTGTCTTAACATAATTGTGGGTGTATTATGCCTCTTGTTCCCTCATGGATTTGTATCTGAGGCTTACGAGGATTTTTGTTTGATTTTTACTATGGGTGAGGGTCTCCTTTAACCCTTGATTATCTATACAAAAGTAATAGTAAATTAATAAATTTATAGAATTGGAAATTAAATAAAAATAGTAAACATGACTAAAAATATGAACACCTCCTTAAAATAGATCTTATACTCATTATGTAGGTTCTTTATGACTGAAAATTTCTTGGAAGGATTTGTGTACTATGTTGTGACCAAATGCAAGAATATAAACTGTCATGGGACAAGACCATAAAAGGAGGACATGATCAAATTACAATCTTAGCTATTGACTATGATTACATCCTAGTTGAATGTATGATTTATTTATCAATATAAGACTTTGTGACTATCTACAAGGGCTTATGAATTAATTTTGTGTGATGATATGCCATATAGAAGACCTAAAAAATAAATAACCTTTGTTCCTACACAACAAACAAAATATATATCAAATGAAAAAGAGTGGGAATAGGATTATGGGAATAACTAAGTTACCCTTAGAAAAAATTGCATAATCTTAGTACTACCTACATAGCCCAAATGAGCATCATGCCGATGTAGTTGTCCCTTCTAGTGTGATTGTGTGATATGTGATTATGAAAATATATGAATGCAACTATAATATTGATTGAAATTCTTGATAATGGATTATATTGACCTAAAATAAAATATATTTAGACTTGTCCTATGACTGTTCAAATGCAACAAAATTTAATTTATAATAAATAGTGCTCTTTTACTTAATGTGTATTATAATTACAAAGTGATTGCTAGATTGATCAAATGATTTATTAAGTGGTATTCATGTGATTATATAGGAGAATATTTAGAATATTTTTGCTAACCAAAATTATAAAATGTGCATGAAATATGTTTTAAAACATATTGATTTCAAAAATTGACCATTAGAGTGTGAGGGATAAGGTTATGCTAGTGGACAAGAATGAAATTCAGCCCTATCCAACCTAGTGTGGACCTACCCCAAAATGATATAGACAAATGGAAAAGGTCTCAGAAGAACCTTTGGGATAAATAATGTTGAAATGGGGATGCTTGTATGATATTTTAAGTGTTTTCAAGATAATATAAGCTTTGTTTAAAGAGTGAGAGTTAAAAAAATGGTGAATGAACCAAATGAGGTAATACTATCAAGATTAAACATTGTCAAACACTCAATGATTAATTTTATGTGTTTAAAAATTAGATGCAAATTATATAACTATATATTAATTTTGATATATATATATTTATATATAATACATATATATATATATATATATATATATATATATATATATATATATATATATATATAATACATATATAGACACACACACACATAATATCCAACTAAAAAATGTTTTATGCCCAAAAATAACACAGTTAACTATTCATATTAGGAGGTGCAAAAAATACCATAAAATGTAGGTGTTATTTATGTTAATTATGATGTATGAACAAATGATTGCATTCTATTTATAAATTAATATGAACATTATATAAGTTTTACTAGATGTGAGGCACCACAAAATTGACAATGAGTTAGAGGTGATACCATTCCAAATAAGGTATTATAACATTTTTCAATAATCTATCTATTAGGCATCATTTATGTTACAAGTCATTTATAGGGTTAATGTCATGCAACTAAAATAATATAATCAATGATATATTTTTTTATGTTCCTTTGGATTAAAATGCAATAAAGTACATTGAGCAACTGTGTCCTATAAAATTTAGAGACATGTCACACAATGTATAGTTTAGTTTGGAAATGGATGGTGTTAATCCATTTTAAAATATGTCAACTAGCATCTCCATTTTGATAGTAGTGTTGATAAATTATAATATCTTACCATGGTTGATGATTCATAAAGAGTATTTAATGTCATAATTATTAATTCCTACTAAGAATTAAGTAAAAAATATGGATGTCTACCTTGAAGCTCTAATATATGATATACGATCATTGTGGGATGTCATTATAATGTATGCACTTTCAAAACCCATTGGTCAAAGGAAATTGCTTGTTATGATATCTTATGTTATAATATCTATGATTTTATAGGGATGGATATCTATTTAAGAATTTTACGTATGATAAAATTATAAATAAAAATATCACAAATAATTTTGTTTCTTTGCATTATATATTAAGTTTTTAATTTGTTTATATATGCATGTATTTCAACAAAATGGAAGTATGTATGTTTAAGCCATGATGATCAACTATGTGTAAGGTCATTCAAAGATCTTAAATTTTTTGTATGTTAAGTCCATCAAAGCTTATTGTTAATGGAACATGAATATCCTATTAAAAAATAAAATTAATTTTGATGGAAAATTTGATATTAGATAACCTCCAAAGATTATGTCACCTAATGATTGGTACAAATCCTTCACACAAACATGCATAAGATAAAATATTTATATTCTTCAATATTGGTGGATAGATTGGTTATGACTATCATAGATTAGTGAAAATATTTAAATGCCGCAAATGATGAATTATATATATATTTTACAATATATCATATTAGGAGATTTTTTTTTCTAGGTAACAAATTTTGACTAGAGCAAAAATTAGTTTGGGACACAATTGAAGGCCTCAAATCCCTAATTGATTATTAGAAACATTAATACCACATGTGTACTATGTATATTACCACACACACACACACACACACACACACATATCCACCATTACTACATATGATAGCCAAAATGATTGTGAATAGCACCAGTGGCCACTAATGACCTTGAGAAGTACTGATAATGGCCATAATTATCCTAAGGAGTATTTAAAATAACCACAACTGACCTTAAGAATGAAACCAATAGCCAAAAATGGACCTAAGAACATAACCAACAACTGAAACCAGCCTCATATTCCATTACTAAGATTTGAACTTGGGTGGGACTTGAGAAAACCAAGCCACTTTACCAACTCACCCACATCTCATCAACATATTGGGGGGATTTATTAGTTAGGAATATTTTTGATTAAATGCATATATTTAAGAATGTAGAAAGGTCTATATGGAATGACATATCTAAAAAATAAAAAGACACTCCAAATTATATATCAAATCTAAAATTCAATAGGACAAAGAATCATCATAAAAAATAAGAAGGTTTTCAATGGATATTAATTAGATATCAAGTCAATTTAGTGGATCAAACAATGTAAGACATTCACACACCATATGGATATGGGTCCTCCATGAAGTATGCATTCACCATTGATGTTACATCATAGTACTCACAACACATGATTGTCATAACATTTCAAAGGTAATTCACATGTTTTGGGCCTTAGATTAGAGATGTAATTTAAAAAATTCACATCTAATTTTATTTATTTATGAAATATACATTTCTCTTGGCATTAAGGGGGTATTTATTATAATTTTTTGTGTGGATTACTAAAGGTGTTCTATCTATTTTTATTTTTTTTGGTAACAATTTTTTTTCTAATTACAACTCAATGTATTGTATGAGAAACATTAGAGAAGCTTGCATGACTAACATTATTTGTAAAATAAGTGGTTATCTTCAAAAACTATGTTTGTATCAAGGGTTGAGTAGGAGAAAGAAAATATTACATATATATTTTGTATATTGGAAAAGGAATTATATTCCTCCTCCATGAACTCTCACATCAATATATTAATGCATTTGCCCATCTATATTCAAATAGTAGGCGTAGTTAACACATGATGGATGTTTTAGACAAAGATGTAAATAAAGACCTTAAAGGGATTTATGAATCATTTAACATGTCCAAAGGGATATGTGGTAGAAGGATACACTATTCAAAACATGTTTTTATAAATGTTAGAATATATGAGAGAGAAATTTCCATAAATTTCATGTATTTAGAGTGATGAACATGGAAATGATAAATTAGAGAACAAACTCCTTTGAAAAGGAAAATTTGTGAAACTTGTTATGTATTCCGATTCATAATAAAAATATATGATTTATGATTATTTGTGTGTTTATAATAAGTAATTTAATTATTATTCATGTTGATAAAAATAAAATAAGTAGTTCACAATCCTCAATACTTTATAAATGGTTGTGTGGCTTGAAAAAATGAATAAGAGAAGACTAACCATGGGATTTGATGGATTGATTAGAGATGAAAACATCTATGCAAACCACCCCCACTTGATCTATAAAAATAATTTATATACCACCCTAATATTGAATGTATGATTTAAAATTTAGATAATATTCATGCCATAAATCCATGGATAGTCACATAAGAAGCATTGGACATAGTGTAAGGATGTGAAGGTTCGGTAAGTCGTAAAAATGCTTTTATATAACTGCATAGTTTTTTTTTAATTATATTATAACTTTTGTAAAATAATATGACATAATTAAGGTGATTAATCATTTTACAATGTGGTCAAATGATAAATATTTTAGTGTTGAAAAAACGAAAAAGTGAAAAGTCACTTGTTGTTGTAGAGTTGTAGTTTTTTTTAAACAATCTAGCTGAGCAAGTTAAAATAACAAGAGTTTGGTCCAAGGGAAATTGTATTATGTTGTCATGATAGATTAAATAATACAAATTGATCATATAAGTTTTGAATTTGTTATATTTAAGTGTACATGCTACCATTATATTGATTATAATTGTTTTCAAAATGAACACTAAAAGTGGTCTTTATTTACTTGAATTTTACTAAAGCATTAGATGAGGGTAAAGAGTCATATATGCTTCCAAAGATTTATGATCAAGTATTAATTTTTACTAAATTTTCATTTGTATTTATTCTTATTTTTTATGTGCATATTTTTCATGTGATTTTTTTATGTGTGCATCTATATCATGTATTAACATTTATTGTATCTATGTTTATGTAGGTATTTCTGTATCTTGATATAGAAAGGCAAGTTAATTGGTAGATTATATTGAATTATGATCCTTGATGAAACATGGTGTTGATGAAAAAATATTTTAACACAAGCATCAAGGGGAAAGAGTGATGTTATTATCATGAATTATCAAGATGACTCTGGTGACTAATATGACCTTACACATAATGATCAATTTATTCAAGATGGTCAAGATATTAAAGTTAAAGATCACAATAATCAACTTCGTGAAGTTATTTTGAAGATGATGTTCACAAAATTGAAGATGATGAAGTTGATGAAAGTGAAGGTGATAAAGTTAGCAAAAGTATAGATAATGGAGATAATGATGAAATGAATATTTTAGTAGTATTTATTATGATAATGAATGGGATATAACAATACATAGATATTTAAAAAGGAATATGAGGGAGATATTATTACTGATTGTAAATCCAAGTCATGTAATCAATGAAGATTTAGAGGAAATATAGAAATGTAAAAATTAATAGTTTAAAGATTTAATATACCAATGTGTTTTAAAAATGTTGTTGCTTGATCAAATGTTGGAAAATCACATGCAATATTTTTTGGATTGATAATTGTTTTTGACCAAAGTTACAAACCAGATCTAGAACACAAAAAAGGGCTTAACCCTCATGAACTAATAAACCAATAAAAAATACCACCATTGGTCATTGAATCCATGAAGTAAGCTCAAATAAACACAACTAATGTATAAGCACCCAAAAAGAGTCAAACTTTGCAAGGATGAACATAAATAGTACACTTATGAATCCATCTACATCTCTTTAACACGTAATTATTTTTAACGAGTATCTTTATTTGTGATTTTTTATAAAATATTTTCTATACTAGACATATATATATCTATGTGTGTGTGTGCACGTGCGCGCGCGCGCGTATATGTGTGTGTGTGTGTGTGTGTGTGTGTGTGTGTGTGTGTGTGTGTGTGTGTGTGTGTGTGTGTGTGTGTGTGTGTGTGTGTGTGTGTGTGTGTGTGTGTGTGTGTGTGTGTGTGTGTGTGTGTGTGTGTGTGTGTGTGTGTGTGTGTGTGTGTGTGTGTGTGTGTGTGTGTGTGCGTGTGTGTGTGTGTGTGTGTTTATATTATTAGGTAAAAAACTATGTTTTACAAGGATCTTAAAACCTAAATATAACCATTATCAAAACATAACATATAAATCTCCAAGGGATGAAAAACACAATACAACTGAAACAAAAAAAAAAACTAGTTAAAGACTAGTGCAATAGACAAAATAGGAAAAACAAAAGAGAAATTAATCAAGGAGGGTAGTTTCCTCTGTGAGTTCATTTTTGGTGTCCTTATCCTCTACCTTATCCATTGTCCTATTTCTAATGATCTTTCTTTGAGTCCCATTACTCAGGCCTTCTATATCATCCTTCATTAGAATCATTCTTGAATTATTTTGAGGCTCATTCTCCAAGATCTTCTTGAGGAGGTTCATGTTGAGGGTTAGAGGAAGGTTTTAGAGTGAGCTAAACCTCTAAATTCTCATCATCTTGTCTTATGGGAGGAACCTATGCCTCATTGTGTTTTGAAAAATACTTTAAGATTTTTTCATCTTCATTATTAATAGCATTTCACTCCTTTATTAGACTAGATATACAAAGTCCTACTTTATGAAGTTTACCATTAAAATCTTATTATTATCTCTTATTATTATTGATTCAATAAGACAAGGGGGATTTCATTTTTTCAAAAGATTCCTCAACATCACATTCATAAAAAATAATAAGTTTGGGTTTGTTCACTATAAGCTAGAGATGAAAATTGCCTATGATGTTCTTCAAATTGGGGTTTGCAGTGGAAGGCTGGGAGGAGGTTGGGGGGAATCTATGGTTGGGTATTCTTTGGGGGAATACTCATTCATAGAAGACCCTCCAAATTATACTTTTTTCCTATGAAATGTCTCATCATGCTTCAAAATTAATAAAATAATCCCTTTGTGGATGATGGCATTCACTTCAATAATTTGAAAAGTGAGGGATGTGGTTTTTAAGGATTTTATCAGGTAATAAGGTAGATTGATTTTAAAACCTTGAAAATGGTTAACAAGTAGAAAGTGGTGCAAGAATATAAGATTAAATTTACCTTCTAAAGTAAGGTATTTCATGATCTAAAGGCACACCTCTAGCCAGTACCTCAAAAGGTCCATTCACAAAAAACCCTTTTGATCAGTTTTCAATTTCTCATTTGTCCTAAAAAAATATTTGCATTAGATCCATCTTATTTTATTAGTCCTTAAATGATTTATAACCTTACATTACATCCTAGTTACCTCTCCAATTAGCTCTTCAGTGACATTGATTCTAATACCTCTTATTTCCATAGTTCTTTTATTCTATGTTATAATCAAATCCTTAGCAAGGTCTACATCATGCCCTATGATTTGTTGCATGTATTCTGTCAAACTTCCTTTGTGAAATTTCTTCCAAACCTTTTTATTAGATCAAACCTATAAGCATGATGTTGGCTTGAACCTATCTCTATCTCCCCCATTATATGCTAACTTGAGAGAATAATGTTTGAATAGTGATACGGGTCTGCCTTTTCCTAGTTAATCTTGTTGTTCATGACAATAAAGGGAATTAATGAAATATATTTCACCTGACTCAAAGAAATAAAATCCCATGTGGAACTATAATTAATTAACATGATTTTTGAAAAACAAAAAACCAAATGTTATTTTCACACAAGTGACCAACACCACCACACCCTAGGACATGATGGATTCATTTTGAATTGCTTTTGTGATGTGTAGTGGGACATGGCTACTTTCATTCCAAATAAAAATTTATAATATTTTAATTATTTAATATTATAATTATAATTATATATATATATATATAATTATTATAATTTTATATAATAAAATAATAATAATATTTAATTAATAAATAAGATATTTAATTTTTATATTTAAAAGTATAGTATATTAAAATATTATTATTTTTGGATGTGATGCAAAACTCACATAATTTGTGCCACTTTTGTGTCACATTGAACCCTAAAATTTTTAAAAAAAAGTGAGAGGACTCAAAATCCCTCCCACTTCATTCGTTTTTCCTCAATGAAAAAAAGATGAGAAAACTCTATGAAAGTTGTAGGAGGAGAAAAAATAGTGAAAATGATAGGACAAAGGCAAAAAATAAAGGGAGAGGAGAAAGGGAAAGGATAAAAATAGGAAAAATGTAGAGGAAAAAGGGATAATAAAGAGAATAAAGGAAAAAATGGCATACCAATATAGTCATGGAGGAAAATCAAATCTTTCATTGCAAGTAGAGGAAGAATTTGTGGAGCCTCAATGAAATCTCAAAACATAAGTATGTATATTTTTTACCTAAATTGTATGAACCCTAGAATAAATTATGTAAACCCTATGAGAAATTTTATAAGCCATAAAATAAATTACATAAACCCTAGGCTAAATTATATAAACCCTAGGATAAATTGTATAAAGCCTAAGATAAATTATGTAAACCCTAGTTTAAATTTTAGGAAATAAAACTTAGTTCTTCATGGTAACCCATTGACAAACCCAAGTTAAAAAAAAATCAAAAGTCAGGCTAAACATATTAAATGGATTTTGAAAAAATTATTTACTTAAATAACCTAAAATTGCATTAGATTTATATATTTTTTCTATAATTTTTTTTCATACCCCAAAATCAATGCATTCCATAAATTAAATATTATTTTTAGGACATTTTGTAAAATAGCTATAATTTATCATTTCACATGTTTTTGTGGATATTAGAGATGACATGATTCTAAATGTACAGCATCTTAGACTCTAGATATCATTAGATACTTTGTTTGTGGTAGATATAGTTTTTTTGATTTGGCACAATGTGAAATTTAGGAGTTTGAAGAGGCTTATAAGCTACCTCGATGCTCTTTCATGAATAAATGCATGTCGACCTTTATGCACCAACACAAAGGTATAAATGTAGAGTTTATTTTATAATTAAAAATTATTTATTCTCATTGAAAAATTATAATTGAACAACTTGATAATGATAGGTGTACTACTTGTAGGGACTCGTAAGACCTAGATAACTTAGACAAGAGGGTATGTATAAACAGACACCCCTCAACCTATAAGGACCCAACATAGAGGTATAAATTTCTATTTGAATTTTTAATTAAAAAATATTTATTTTCATTAAATAATTCTAATATAATTTATATAACACATGTATTCTTCCCATGTTGCTAGGGATTTGCTTGCATAAAGGTATAAATTTATAGCTTGATTTTTTATAAAAACATATTTATTATCATTAAAAATTTATAATATAACTTGATTAATATGTGTATACTTACCATATAAATTAGTTGGAGGATAATGCCATTGGGATGATTTAAAGTCATTCATTTTCTATGGGGACTCACCTGCATAAAGGTATACATTTATGGTTTTTTTCTCAAAGTGATTTTAATTAATTGAGTTATAATGTCCTAAATTTTTATTGTAGATACTTTTCATAAATAGGACCCTCTTGGCCTCCCCACAAGAAAAAAATTATAAAACATAGAATATAAGTTTGCCCTAACTAGTTTCAATAACATAATCACCAACACATTAATGGGGGAGGATAACAAATAAGTAGGGGTTCCGCTTCTAGTGTGAGATTATGATATAACCTTTCATCTTACTTGTGAGGAATATTGACATCAAGTGTTAGGGCTACTAAAAATGGAGATGTATGCAAATGAAAATATGCAGATTTTAATGGTTGCTTGTGGAAATTAAGTATTTTAATATGTTTGATTTGATTACTTTTATTTTTATTTTAGTTTATAATTTTATTAGTTTATGTTATTTTAACTTTATTTATTTATTTATTCGTTTATAGTTATTTATTAAATTAAAATATATCTAACAATTGATTTTTTTGGTTTTAGGTATTTCAAGAAAAGAAAAGTTAACCAATCCTGAAAATTATTCTATTAATATTTCCATCTAGATTTTATAAAATACTGGTTACGAAATGCACAAAACTAGTCAGTGTGATTCAAGATGACTTTGGGAGTTCCCACTACAAGAATATTTTAATTAAAGAATATATATTAGAAGGGTTTAGGATAATAAAGAGTAATTTGAGGTTAATTATGTTGTGTAAATATAAATTTTTAATGTCATAGTCTTTTATTAATTTTTCATATCTATAATTTACAAGTTGAATACCAAGAAAACATTAATGAAGAGAGGAGAAAAATTTGACCTCTTTGAATAGATAGAGATGTATATGCACCTAAATTTTCTCACCTTAATTATTCTATTAATCACTCTAATTTATCCTATAACCATAATCCTAGTCAAAAAATAAAAATCCTATTTCCTACATCCCATAAACCTTTATATACCCTTATGACCAATTAACTACCCCATTATCATAATAAAAATCTTACTTAACTAATAATCCTATTGAATTAACTACCCAATAGCCCACTTGTAAATTAAAAATTTCTATTTATTTAACTAACCCCTAGCCAACCTACCACCCTAGCCTCTCCTACATCCATATGAACCTTAAACCTCATTTAATCACTCTCTAATCCCCAATACCATTTAAACTAACCAAGAAACTTATAGAACTAGAAAAACCTCTGTAAGATTCTAGAAGTCTCTAAACTAGATGCTTCTAAATAATTTAAAATTTCCCTAAAACTCCCTCCACCATTCTATAAAAATTTATGCTTAGGGCATGGCTAAGTTAATAATGAATCCATAAGCCTTGCATATACTCTCATACTATCCATCTTTGAAGCATACATACACTTACAAATCCATTCAACTATCCAAATAATCCATTAGAACCATCTTAAAGCTACCATCAATAAATTTGCATCCAAATCAAATTGTATTGGAATCAGTTGGAAAATATTGGAGAGAAGCTACAAGGGACAAGGTGATGGTAAGATTATACTCTTGGATTTTTTATTGTTCCTTTAATTCCCTCATGATATTATTGTGTTTTTGGGTTTAAGTTACTATTTATAGTATTTTTAATCAATAAATAAAAAATACAAGCATACATTGGCGACCATAATGGGAGAACTCATTCAATTTAACTATTTTTCCTATTATAAGTGTTTTGATAGCCTAAAAAACTGATTGGACAAAGGAAAATCTTTGAATTTAATCAAAGTTTTCATGTACAGGTAAATGATGGTTTTGCTTTGTAAATCATGTTATTGTAGTAGCAATTTTGACTTATAAAAAGTTATTTTACACTAACTATATTGCTTAACCACTAATAATTAACTGTTTTGATATGTCCTCAATGTTTTTTAATATATCCACTTGAAAATGGTGATTTTTCTAAAGATTTTTATTTTTGACATTTAAACTATAATTTTGCTTTAATTTAATCTTGTAGTTAAAAATCAGATTATATATATGACTTTTGCTTCCTATGGGTTTATATTAGGTCATTTTGTATTTATAGGAATTAGATTAAAGTCTATAAGCCTTAAGATTGATATTTTTTTAATATCAATAAATATCATCGATTTGAAGTTGTGATATTGACATAAAGTCACGTTATTACCTTCACAGAAGGTGATTTTGACTTTTTGACTAAACCATTAGGATAGTCTACTAACCTTAAAATTCTAACAATCTTCCTATCTTTGTTTTATTATTATATGTTCAAAGGAAGAGGATGAACTAATTAGAGTGATATAAATCATCCATATATACCCCATTTGCCACCTGGTTTAAAACTATGACTTACAAAGAGCATTTTTTATTATTATAAGTGATTTTGTTTAATAATAGGTGGTTTTGAATTAAATACATTAGGAAATATATCATTTTTTAAATATTACATTATGATTTCTATTAACATCCTTTTGTAAATCCTTTTAACACTTCATATTCTCTAAATAATAAAATTCTTTGCATATTGTACACATTTTGTAAATAACATGATCTTTTTATCTTTTCAAAACTACAAATCAAGTTAGGTGATATTGATTAATATAGGCAGTTTTGTGCATAAATAAGCAAATTTGATTTGATTAATTTTAATAATATGTTTGTAGATATAATCTTAGTTTGAATTAGTTTTAATCACCTTCTAATCTTCTATAAATATTTTAAGTCACCTTTTTAATATTTTTTTAGTCTAACTACTAGATTTTTAAGGTTTTCTTTGCATGTAAAACCACATATTATGAATCATGGTGTTGTATTTTGACTCATGCCATTGAATAACCACCTATGGTTTGGTGTAAATAGTATGTTTATAATCAAGGTTAAAAAAACCCTCAATAAAATTGCATTGTTGGAAGTTGTGGTATTGAGAAAGACCTATGGTTTTGTACTCTCTAGAAGCAACTTTGTGCTAAACTGACTGTGTATCTATGTTTTTACAAGCACATAATTATTTTTGACTATCTTAAGACTATTAATAATTTTTTTACAAGACCATCTTAGAGGGAATCACTAAATTAGCTTACTAATGTTTTTTTAGGAATAATGCTTAGTCTAAATTTTTTAATCTTGAACTTGTATATATCTTTGTTTATTTTATTTATTTAATTTCCTCACATAGGAAATTAATCAAATAAATAAACTTGTGTTTTCCTATTTATCAACTCATTTTATTTAAATATATCACATGATGTGTAATCCATCCCCATGTACTTGATTAGTCATTAGGGGTTGGTGATGCAGATTTCATCACCATGCATTGAACCAAACTCTATGTTCTAGTGGAGTATAAATATTAGGGACAACTATTGTTAGGATAATCAACTGACCCCATATAGGTTATCTGATAAGGGGAAGAGATAATTATATGAATCATGCATTAGATAACAACCTATATGGATTTGGGCCTTATGTACCTTTATGTATCTTAGGGATGCCACTAAACACCCTTGGATATACCTAATAGAGGACCTATCATCCATAATAGGCATTGTGTTTCCAGAGTCAGTATCAACTCAAAAATGACCATCAAGTGTAGATGTGAAGGATTTGGTAGATTCCATAATGGGTCACCATCCTACATATTCACTTGAAAATCCATTGGCTAGTGTAGGCATTGGGTTACACATCCTTTTAGTTAACTAAAATTAGGGTTTGTGATTGGGTGTGTTTTTGTGTGTGTTGTGTCAAGGCCCATACTATTTGTGATTCAAGTTAGCCTATCCATTTTATTACCAAAAACACCTAGTAAAACCTTATGATGTATCCCATCTTATAATCAAACCAAACTTTTTTATCTCCATATCACCATCCATACTTTTTGGGTATTAAAATTTGACTTGAAACCAGAACATTAGTGGTCACTTGTCATTCTATCCTATTCATCATCTCATTCAACCCATCTTAGACCAAAAATTATCAAAGTTTGAAATATTTTTAGGTTTATTCAAGCACCCATCATATTATCATCTTCCCTATTCATGCATATCACCCATCTAATCATCAACGTGCTAGTGTCAAGGGCATTTAGTTGTCTCATCCTCTTTACTTCCTTGTTAGATTAAACCCTTATAAGTTTGTTACTATGGTAATATTTGGACACTGTAGTATTTATATCCTCAAATTAGAATCTAAATCACATAAAATCACCTTTATTAACCACTTTTAGTCTTGGGTTTAAGATAAAATTAGTATCTAAGCTCACCTTATCTCTCATCATCCTATATCAAAGTCACACCTAATTACTATTCTTGCATCACCTTCACCATCCATCATGCCTATTAGAACCTATGAAAAAATTATAATAATGAGAAAAAGGATATAATCAATACATTAACATCCTTGGGAATATAGGTGAAATAAATTGGGATAATGATGACACACATAGTGACATGCACACCCTTGGAGAGGAAGACCAATTTACAAATAACTTATTTCATAGTGATGAGGTTAGGCCATAGTTTGACCAAACATCTATGAGAACTATGATAAAATTATTACACAGGTCATTAGAATGGGGGGAACTCTACCCCATACCTTTTATTCAAGCCTCTTATAACATCTCATCTGCTCATCCACTAGACCTAATGCTCAACCACATCAAAATAACAAACAAGAAGAAGATAATCTTATGGATCATAAACAAGAACTTGAATAAGAATAAGAACCACCATAAAATAACCATGTTGAGGCTAATACATGAATATACACCTTGGAGGATCATTGACACCAAAATAATAAGTAAATTAATTTTCTTTCCTCTCAATTTTGTCCTAAAAAATAAAGACCCACTTCACCAAGACCTAATTTTAGAAATACCAATCCTGATTCATTAAGACCTAGAACAAGCCTCAAATCCCCTAATGGACCCCTCATTCATCAAATATTAGAGGTTGATGAAATATAATTTTTAATAGATTGATCTTTATACCCAAGTGATGATATATAAATATGAATACTTTAGTATGTCTCCCTTAGACATGAGTATCTTACAAGTAACTTTATCAGCACATGTCAAGATTCTAAAATTTGATAAATATAAGGGGAAAGGGGACCCATGTGAGCATGTACAAGAATTCTATGTGTTATGTCATGAATTTTCCTATGATTATACTTACCTTCTCATAATCTTCCCCAAAATTATCATGGGACCCACATTAGAGTGGTTTGTGCATCTACCTAAAGGATCCATATCTAGCTTTGGGAAGTTAATACAAAACTTTGTGTAAAACTTCTCCTTCAACACTAATCATAAAATATCCATTATATACCTTTATAATACTAATAAAATAAATGGGTAGAGCTTAACATCATTCTTAAAATGGTGGTGAATCCTTGCCACCTGATTGTACTACATAGTTCTTAAGAAAGAGTTGGCCAAAATATTTTTTGACAATCTCAATGTTGAGTTAAAATATCAATTGAAACTGGAGTTTTCCAAATCTTTCAATGAAATCATAGAAAAGAGGATTCAAATTAAAATGAAAATAGATGGTTATGTTAACTTGACAGGCCCATTTTAATAAAGAACATTTGTGAACATCATGTGCCTCATGACAAACATCATAACTTAGAATCAATGTGCACACATTCCTTCAAGGGTAGAGGTTTTTGTTGCATGGTAAATCATTGATAAGGGGACTATTAAATTTTATACCCAAAATAAACAAGGTCAAAACCAAGATAATACAGGTGAACCTAAGATCTTTAACAAAAATAAAAATGTCATAGGGGATGGTGTAATAGATTCTAAACATGTACGAATAGTGAATAAATCCCCCTCTACTATAAAAAATAAAAATGTCTCTACTATAAGGGTACCAAGGGGAAAACCAAATATCCAAATGGGAAAGGGACCTATAACTAGTCTAGGTGTACCCATAAAAATGTTCTTACAATGACTAATTGTTGCTAATATGATTAATCTCCCTAAAATTTAACCATTGGATGATAACAAGCAATGACCAGATTGGTATAGGGAAGATGAATTTTCAAATATCACAGAGCCAAGGGACATGATACTAATAAATTTATATAGTTAAGGTACTACATATAATATTTAATCAAGAAAGGAGATATAAAAGTAGAAGGGGAGAGCTTAACTAGTTAATCCAAAAATCAGTAGTTGGGAATATATCAGGACCCCTTACCTAAGCATTATCAGAGGCAAAAGAAACCACTAAAGGATTAGGGTCAAGCCTCCACTTCCAATATAACTTATTATCACTCCATACCATAACAATACATAAATAACATAAAAATATGAGGCCCCCAAGAGCCCACACATCCACCATCCACCATTCTCAAAATTAATAGGAAAATAACTGACTTATAGCTACTACACATCGTGTCAATATCATAGTTCCTCGATCACATCCAAAGGACCCATCCACCTTCACATCTCAAAGATTAAATATATCTAAAAACATTTTGAGCTATTCCATCAAACCATATGATATCATCCAGTAGATATATAAGACTCCATCTCAAATCTCTCTTACAAATCTTCTTAAGACATCATCAGTACATCAAGATATTCTCAATCAAGTATGAAATGAATTAAAATTCCCCATGGATATTAATACAAGTTAATTTCAATATTTGGTGGTAATTTATCCCCTTCCTAATAGATTAATTTTAACGATCAAGATATTCCATCTATATGCCCTCATCATAACCATCCACTATTCATTGAAATTTCCATTACCAATCATAAGATCCCATAGGTACTCATAGATGGAGGCTCAATATTGAATTTGTGTAATCTTGAATTTCTCAAGAAGTTTGGGTACTCTAAATATTTATTTGGGCTTACTTTGATAATGACTAAAGTATATGATGATAATAAGAGGACATCAGTATGCACTATTTATCTTCCTATAAATGTGGTTCTCATAGTCCATCAAACCCTAATTCATGTAGTAGACATTGATCTCCCATATAATCTACTTCTAGGATGCCCTTAGATTCATGAAATGAGATAATTTCCATCTACCCTCCATCAATGTTTAAAATTCCCTCATTTAAGAATGGAGGTTACCATCCTAGGATAAATATAACACTTTTATAACTATCAAATGGACCAATCTAATCTTACTTACTATTACCCCAACACTCATAGTTACTCTTATAATCCTAAATCTATTAAATATATCCACCCTGATGATCTATCACCTAGTTCATCTAAATCCTTGGACATCACTCACCTTAAAATCACTTCAAGGGTTTTGGGTAGCATGAATACAAAACCCTTTATGTTAGAAACCTACCACTCTCCCCATATAGCTATGGGTCTCATATTATGTATCAAGATAAACATGTTATTTACCAATTCGAGTCCATAGCCTTCACTAGCAAAGTTATGTTATTATATAAATACTTTGAAGAACCTAATGATTCATGTCTTATTCCTAAAGATGAGGCCCTAAAACTTCATAAAAAGTACCCCCTACTTTAGAAGATGCTTTATAATCTAAATTATAAGGACAAAGGACTAGGGAGAGATGAACAAGTTAGGATTGAACCTATAGGGGTTCAATCACACCCAAAATATCTTAGCTTAGGGTAAAAAACTATGGGCATTAACTTAAGCACTATCATTATAGATACTTATTTAGTTCTTAAAGAGTTAACCTTAGACAAAAAAATTCAAAATAGGTTTCGTATATAGTTTTTATGAAGACTTAGCTTCCACCAACCTCTTCCCTGACACCACCATCTCCACCATCAACATCTCCCTTTGTTACCCTAGACTCATATATTGAGATCAAGTTAATGAGCCATCTTGTGATGAATTCCAAAATGATGAGGCCATTATTGAATATCTGGGAGCTAGAAATTTTATGCTATTAGGAGACCACAAGAAAGAATTCTTTATCAATCTAAATGAGTATACATGTTTTTAGATAAAAACAAGTTTTTCTAAATCAAATTGAGGAAGAATAATATTAGGAAAATGACCCCTCTCCAATTCTTGAATAAATCTAGTCCTCTCCTAATGAACAAGACTCTTACTTGGAAACATAACTCCTAGATGAATTTGATTCAAAGAGGAACTACCATCACCCCCAACATATCTATAGGACCAGTCATCTTATCTTGTTGAGGAGGTTATATAAGTAAATATTAGAATAAATAAAGTCCTAAAATAGTTAAATTGGGGGAAATTATCATGCATGATGAGTAACAAATCCTCATTGAGATTCTCAAGGAATATATCTATGTGTTCACATGGAGTTATTCTAACATGCCTAGGCTAGATATAACCTTGAAAGTGCATCATTTATTAGTTTATCCAAATGTAAAACTGGTTAAACATAAACATCATAAAATGTACCCCAAGGTGGCCCTCTTGGTCAAAGAGGAGTTGCAAAAATTCTTGGAAGCTATGTTTATCTACCCAATTGAGGATTTTTAGTGGATACCTAATATTATTCCCATGGCCAAACTATAGGGAGGAATCAAAATCTATACTAACTATTGGGACATAAATAAAGCATGTCCAAAAGATGACTTTCCCTTTCATAATATTGATATGATCATGGAATCTACATAGGGTATGAGATGCTTTCCCTCATATATGGGTTCTTTGGCTATAATCAAAATAAAATTGCTACCAAGGATCAACACAAGATAACATTTATTACTCTATGGATGAATTTCTATTATCAAGTGATTCCTTTTTGTATAGAAAAGGTGTGAACTACTTACCAAAGGGATATGATAGTAATATTACATGATATGATGCATGATATTATATAATATTACATGGATGATATATTGGGAAATTATAAGCTCTGATCAAAGAATCTTATAGTCTTAAGAAGAATTTTTAAGAGGCTCAGGTAATACAAGGTTAGATTGAACCCTAAGAAATGTGTATTTGGAGTTACCTCATGTAAAATTTTGGGGTTCATAGTCTCTAGAAAATGCATTGAAGTAGATCTAGCTAAATTGAAAGGTATTTTGGAAATGCCTCTACCTAAGAACCTAAAATAGATAAGTGTCAAACTATAGTGAAATTTATTTTGGAAACTCAAGACATTCATCTATTTATATCATAATTAGTAGATAAGTGTCATCCCTTCACTCATCTCTTAAATAAGGGAGCATATTTGGATAGGAGCTTAAAATTTTAAAAATATTTTGATGATCTAAAAAAATATCAGGGGAAACCTCTCATTTTATCACCACCTATCTCCATAAAACCATTAATTTTGTATATCTTTGCTACACCTTGTGCCATAAGTGCCTTACTAGCTCAACATATCAATGAAGGTAAATAAAGACCAATTTATTATCTAAATAGAACTTTAATCTCATATGAGCTTAACTACACCCATATTGAAAGATCTTACTTTACTGTAATCTTTGCCTCATAAATTTTTTGATGTTATCTGTTTAACAACCAAGTTAAAGTCATAGCAAAGGTTGATACCCTCAAGTACATGTTATCTAAATCAGCTCTAATGGGTAGAATGGCCAAATGGATCATGTTACTAGGTTATATATCGAGTATATAAATCAAAACACCATTAAAGGGCAAGCCATTAGAGATCAACTTCTAGCAGCCCCTATTGCAAACACTAAGCCTTTAATCAGATCCTTCCTAGATGAGTCTATATTAGTTATTGAAGAATCAAATGGATGGAAGTTATATTTTGGTGACTCTTTTACCATGTATGGGTCATGATAAGGATTCCTTTTGGTAACCCCACAAGGTGACCTAATCCCTAAATCATTTTACATCACTTTCCCATACATGAGTAACATTACCAAATATGAGGCATTAGTTACCAAATTACACCTAGCCATCTAATGGAATATAAATCATTTTTATGTCTTTGGTGATTCCTAGTGGATTGTAAAATAGGTGAATGAGGATTTCCACACAAAAGATGAAAATTTACTTTTTTATAAATAATTAGTGGACTAATTAAAGTAAATTTTTTAGTTAGTAACATTTGATTAGGTCCCTATGGGAAACAATAAAGTCATAAACTCAATGGCCACTATTGGTTATTTAATAGATCTTATGATAGATGTACTTGAATACAACTTTAGAATTGAATAATAATTACTACCATCTCATCAATCAATGACTAATTATAAAATTTGTGATATACCTAATCCCCATATACCATAGTACCATAACATTTACAATTACATCCATGATAACATTCTACTACTAGACCTAAATCACCACCAATGAAAATCCTTCATTCACCATGCATCCCATTATACCATCCTGGGTAGCACACTCTATTTATGAGGCCATGATGGAACCTTGTTGAGATTTTTAACATTATATGAGGATTTTTATATAATCAAGGAGGTCCATGATGGTATTTGTGGTAGTCATGATAGTGGGATGGCCCTGGCCAAGAAGTTACTCTAGACTGGATATTATTAGCACATAATAGATCATGATCCCTGTCAAGTATGTGCATAAATTTTTAGCTTGTTTGAAGCATGGTAATATCATTCATGCCCCCACATAATATATAAAACCTATAATGAGTCCATGGCCATTTTTAATATGGGGACTAGACCTTATTGGAAAGATTAATCCTACATCATCATATGAACATAATTTTATAATCATGAATATGGAATATTTCACTAAATAGGTCAAAGTAATGCTGCTAATCTATACCACAGGTCTAAAAATCTCAAATTTTAAATCAAATTATTTGCCACTTTAGAATCTCAGCCAACATTATATCAAATAATGACAAACATTTCAAAAATCAAGAATTTGAAGAGTTATGTAATTGATATCACATTGAGAATCATTTATATACAACCTATTATCCCAAAGACAATGGTCATGTAAAAGTAAATAATAAAATGCTTCTCAAAATTCTCAAGAAATTTGTTAATGTTTCCAGTATAAATTAACATTTAAAACTACATCCAACTCTTTGGTCCTATAGAACTAGAGTTATAACACCTATTGGGGCTAGTTTTTACTTTTTAGTCTATGATGCAAAAGCAATCTTGCTCATTGAAGTTGAATTCCCCTCCTTATGAATATATTTGCAAGGCATGATTACTAATCTTAATTATCAACAAGAGAGGCTACAAGAGCTTGAGATATTAGATGAAAAGCATCAAAATGCCTTGGATCACCTTTAGGCATATTATAATAAGATTAAGGCCCAATATCCAAAAAATATCTAGTTTAGAGAATTTAAAATTGGTGACCTAGTCCTAAAGGAGAATTAAAAAAACACCAATACAAAACAATAAAAGAAAGGAAATTTTGAAGCAAATTGGCTTGGGCCCTATGTTATTATGGAAAAGATTATATTAAGAGCATATAAATTGGACACATTAGATAGTGATGAGCTTGATGAACCCATGAATATTATGTATCCAAAGCATTTTTAGACTTAAAAGGCTCGAAATAACCTCTACCTATAATTCTGCACTCTTAGGGGCACATCCATCCATCACCACTCTACTTCTCTCATCTTTCCATTCCATTCCATTATTTTCATATTACTCTAGTCCTAATAGTGGGTAATATAATATATGCTTAGGAAAAATTAGGAGATGTGAGTTTCAAAGTGGGGAAAATCATTACTGTAAGTGCAAAGAAGATATTTTTTAAGGAGTCATCTCGAACATATAATCCACTTTCAAACTATGTTCATTCCATTTGGACATTCTAATCCATATCCCAATTATATCCCCCTAGATGACTCTTCTTCATATTATCCTCAATTGCATCAAAATTTGTCTTTCAACATTTACCCCTTAAGCAGAAATCTGCATGAACCCACTACCCTCATCATTAAAGAAGGGCCATATAATATTCCTACTCTAGGATATCTAGTAGAATTTGCAACTAAATCTTGATTGTTAATTTTAGACCTTAAGCATTGTCATTATGAATGGTTTTTTATCCTTTTCCCATGCACCACAAATAAGGGCACAATTTACCCTTGTAAATATCCATTTAACCATACCCCTAAGGTCATCTTGTATATAATTATCATTATTCCCCATTTTATTGTTTAATTTATATCATTTTTAGGGTTTATGCCATCTTGTAAATAATTATTTCTCGTTCATTTATTTATAAAGGTTTTATTGTCCTGAGAAATTATGATCACTTAAGTCTTTTAACACCTTATTAAGTTTGCTTTGTTAAAATTGTTGTAACAAACTTTTCTTATAGTTTTGTTACATTGTCTTCTTAAGAATTTATTTTTGTAAATATAATGTATTATAATTTATATATGACATTTTTATATAAAGTATTTTAAATATCATTAAGTCTTGTAAATATCTTCTCTTTACTATCCTTTTTTAAGTAATAGTCAAACATTTTGTTTTGTTATTATGTTATATTATATTTTTAAGTGTTAGAATTTTGTTCTTTTTCTACTAGTGGAACAAGGATGGATTTAAGTGGTTTCCCAACACACAAATTAGGAATGTCACTAAATAGAGTTCCTACTCTAATTCCCACACACACTTTGAGTTGAATGTGACCTCGACTATCTTCATGTCATGGGTATACTTACACTCACACATGCAAAACTAAATTAAATATCCTACATCTCTAATGGATTAAAGTCCCAACCCATTCCATCCTCCCTATCATTCCACTATCTTGTTTCACAAACCTAGCCTACTACCCAACAAACCACCCAACTCCTTGGTGTAGGATGATTTTACCCAAAACTAATTTATGAGACATATGATGGATTATTTATCTATTTAATGACATGTTATTAATCATTATAAACAAAATCAATAAACATCATCTACATCTAAACCATAACACATAAAAGTCATCTATATCCATCTATAAAAATAATAATCTCATCTATAACTACTCATAATAATATGAACATAATAAAAATCATAATCTAAATCCATAACAACAACATCCATGATCCATATATACATAACTAACAATCACATAATTATGTTCATCCATCATCAGTAACATAATCACAACTTCATATACCACATAATCATAATAACATATATCAACAATCCATAATGTTCATAAGATTCCATGTCAAAATTGAGCCTCACATGTTAGCCAACCTATCTATCTCATCACCATCCCCTTACCATACTGCTCTAGTAAAATATCATCCTCCTCTTTAGACTTCTTAACCACTTATAAATCTACCTCTCTCCCTCTCATCCTCAATTAAAGATGTCAAATATATCCCTATAATGAGGCTATTTATGTGTCTTATCTCTAAAATCTACCTCTAAAGTGTAGCCATTTATCCAACCTGAGCCTATGTCTAACCTTGCAAGGTTGCCACCTATCCCATCAAGCTTGTAACATGTCCAAACATGCCCACCATTTGGCTATCCCTATAAATTATTTGTCTCTATAAATCTATAACCATAATATCTCACTCAGCTAAGATACATGCAACCTATATATCCTATGCATCCACCTCTCTCTTTATCCTATCCAATAGTGCCTAATCATCCTCAATTAGAGGTGGTGTAGATGGCCCTACATCATATGCACCAACTCTACCTCTAGTTTGATCTTAGCCCCATATTCTCTCCCATTAATATCCATAATATCTATCCCTACCTATGCATATGTATAACCCTATGCCTAGGTTTGTGGTCTCAGTTCTCACCTCCTCCCTAAATGAGCTTGTGCATGTAGTAATATTTGTATATCTCCCCTCCTCACTTTTACTATCCATATAAGAAATCTATGAGGCAATATCTAGGCCCACCAAGTTATATATATTATAGTCATTCCTAAATCTTATATAAGAGTTTGATAATCCCATATAACAAGGGAAGTAGTCTTATAATCTATACTCTCTAGTGCTTTATCTATTGAATGCCCTCAATACATCCTCTCCTTATCACTATGAACAAATAAATTATCCTCTTTAAGAACATCTTGCTTCCTCTTTTACTACCACTGCTCCTAATCTAGCATGTATCTCTCAATAATGTAATCACATTGACTAATCAAATAGCACTCTCTGAGCATAAACTATGTAACATCCACATCCTCAACCCATCCCCACTAGAATTATCTATAAGGCATCTAAGTGATCTGATTATCTCTCACACTATTAAATACTTGTATATAAAATCACATGTCTCTTGCATGGGATCTCTACACTCCAAGAATAATATACCATCTAAACACTAGAGTTTGGTTAGGTTCCTTATTTGCACAAGTACCCACTAGTATATGTATTGTAATGTGCTCCCAAATCCATATCTATAATAGTAGGTAAGTACTCTGGCTCATTTCTCCTCTACAGGCACCCATATGAAGCTCTCTATATAGATGGTAAAATACCATAGGACCCCAAACAAAAAATTGTTAACCTTACACCATATCTACTACCACAACCCCTAAACCAATATGGAACCACTACCCACTCTTATCCAAAAAGAGTATGTTGGTAAAAAGAGATATCACCACAAGAGTCAACCTATCAATATTCCTCTCTCTCAAGGATATATTAATATCTACATGAAAATCACATACCCTAATCTCTAATCACCCACATAGTCTCTACATAGTCATGCTCAGGGTATGAGATTGCTAGTAGATTGTATTGCCTCTCATCAGTAGCTAAAAAATCCTGAAAATTTTCTTTAACATCATTGTCATCTCATATTCGTAAAGTGAAAAGTGATGGTCTCTTAATGCCATCTCTCAACAAGGAATTTAATCAATGACCCACCAATCCACACCATGGGCATCATAGAAATGTAATAGAGGCCCACCATCTCAATCACTCCATAATCTGCAAGTCTCAATTGATTCATCTTATGTAGTACCACTAGATGATGTAATTTGGATGCTAACATGCCTAAGTCCTCCTGCACTAATACATATTTTATCAAATATACTACCCCTTAAAATCCATGACATCCTAACTATTCAAATCCATCAATGTTATTCTACCCTATTTATCCTACCCATCTCATCTACCTAGTTTAAACCCCCATCTCATTAATCTAGCCTAAGTCTTAATTTAATCACTAACCCCACCATTCCCTTTAATTAGTCCATCATATATAACTAAAAACTTCTTAACCAATTTTACCATCCACTATATTAACTATTCCACCCAAGTATAATCATTCTTATCTAATCTAATGTCTCACTACCTATATAACTAATCCAACTACCTATTAAAACCATCCCCTTTAACAAATATGTCCTATCTAGCTAATTACCCCACCTAGCTAACTTTTCCACCCACTTAAATTACTAACTTACCCATCCAATTAAATTTCACCTACATGTTATCTCCCTTATACCCTTATCTATTTCATACCCTCACCTAACCCCTAATCCATTTAACTTCTTACTAATATTCTCATTCCCTTCCTAACCCATTAACTAACCTTAATCCCTAATTACCTAAAAATTGCATATCATGACTTTTCCCTAATTAGTAGTTGTGCCAATATTACCATTCCAAACCCAAGGTTTTGCAAAATCATTATCAAACTGTGAATCTTGAAAAACCAAATTTCCCCTCTTTAGGTATTACAATAATGTAATTATCTTAATGTAGTATTATGAAATTACAGGTCACCCCTTAAAATTTTGTCATACTATAGCTTACAATTACAATATTATAACTTGTGATGGAAATACCTTGACTATAGGTAATTCCCCTAGTGGTAGTATTTCCACCTCCCAACATACATGCAACAAATAACATAATGTATTCATAAATGACAAAATCTACTAGTTAGGGATAAAGTACTCACCAGTGGTCCTACATCGGCTACCCTTTGGTGCTCTCAAACCTTCTCTCTCTATGATGTGATGAGAAAGGAATTTGATCCATCGCTTTGTCTCTAGAGTGAAATTTCATTATAGCTAAAAGTCAAAATGACCATTTTACCCCCACCTTTTCCTATTTTACCCCTTTCATCTCATTTAACCCTCGTTAACCATATTATCTAAACCTAGTCCACTAATTTTGATCCCTGAATCCCTTTCTAGATCATTTTATCACACTTACTCACATTATCATCATCCATAAATCATTTCAAATAAATAATCTAGGGCATATCCTTCTATTCCCCATTATCTATCCAAAATCTGAAGTCATAACTACATCAACTTGAGGTCTTTTTAGACTATGTAGATAGCAATTGGTCACTTTTTGAGTGCACATGGATATCTTAGAAACTACTAACATCTAATTCCATGCCATACCCTATTGGTCACTTGAAGCTATTAAATAATATTAAGTCACGAAGATTATATTAAAAGTATTCTACTATCAATAATCACTCATTGACTATCCTTTATTGGCTTATATCTATTCCTTACATGTGTCCTTAATTAAAAATTATTTCTAGCTTATATCCTATTCATCCATTCCCTAGACCTTTGTTAATGTCTTAGGAATATCATCTTATCATCCAAACTACCTCCCTCCTAGGCATTGGTGTTGTTTAGGACTCATCTTTCAAGGTTGAATAAATTTACCCTATAGCAGTCCTACTTAGGGTATCTCAATTAGCTCAATTAATACTCAGGGCATCCAAACCCCTTATTGTCTTGATCTTATCCCACCCTAAGGATTTATTTTTGAGTGTCCATCTGGCTTGTTCCACCTTGCATATCCCTTTAAAGGGGCATCATGCCTATTAACATCATTTTATAACTCATCCATGAAATGGTTTTTCTTTAGAAGGCCATTAATACTTCCATTTCTCTCACTCAAAATTCCATTTCAAATAGGGAAAATTTTTATTAACCTAAAGCTACTTGCCTTAATTATTTTATTAATCCTGCTAATTTATCCTATAACCATAATCCTAGTCAAATAATTAAATTCTATTTCTTATTAAGTATTTCTTGCATCCCATAAAAATTTATATAACCCTATGAAAAAATAATTACCTCATTATCCTACTAACAGTCCTACTTAACTACTAATCTATTTTAAAAGCTACCCACTAGCCCACTTGTAAATTAAAAATTCCTATTTATTCAACTACCCCCTAGCCAACTTACCACCCTAGCCTCTCCTACATCCCTATGAACCTTAAACCTAATTTAATACCTATCTAATCCCTATTATCCTTTAAACTAACCAAGAAAACTCTATACCTAAGAAGTCCTCTCTAATATTCTAGAAGTCTCTAAACTAGAGGATTCTAAATAATTTAAATTCCCCTAAAACTCACTCCACCATCCTATAAAAATCCATGCTTTGGGCATGGCCAAGCTAATAATAAATCCATAATAATTGCATATACTCTCATACTAACCATCTTATAATCATCCATACACTCTTTAAAATCTATTCAACTATCTAAGGAATCCATTATAGCCATATTGAAGCTACCATCAAGCAATCCACATCCAGATCAAATTTCATTGGAATCAATTAGAAAATCTTGGAGAGAAGCTACGAGGGACAACGTGATGGTAATATTCTAATATTGAATTCTTGATTGTTCATTTAATTTCCTCCTTTTTATGTTATTTTACTTTTGGTTTTAAGTTACTATTCATAGTAGTTTTAATTAATATCTCAAAAATACAATCATACAAGATGCATGGAATGGTTTGTGTGAAAAATGCTTATAAAGACATTCATATGGATCTAGGTTAACTAACTAAATTAATGATATGTAATTTTTTAAATTAAATATTTTAAAAATATTAACATTAATTCAAGGAATAAAACTAAGTAAATAAAGGGTTACGAATAGAGTGTAAAAAGGGTAGTTTATGACTCATCACATGGGGAGATGAAATGTAGATGAGCTTGTAAAAACATTGTAAGTTCTATTTAAGTTATTTTAGAATTGTGCTTTTTTTTATAAAAATAATTTTATATAAATTATTAATACATATAAATATCATATAATTGTTTTAATATGAAGTGTATTATGACAAACCCATAAAGTGCACACATTATTACAAAGCATGGGTTGGGCCACACCCATATTAAAAAAGTGGTCCCATAATAAGGATTTTTTAATAATAAAACATGAATTATTTAATTATTTGTTAACTATGTAAATTATAAATTAAAACACATATAATTTTATCACTATATATTTATGGGTCCAAAGACCACATGCCATCAAGGAGGATTATCGAGTGCCAACCCATATCATATATACTATGATAATTAATTGAGCCCCTCCCATAGTTTATGGTTTTATTGGCACAACACCTGGTATGATGAGGATGAGGATGAGGACTAATATTATTTAGGGTGTCATTTTATAATATATATTTGTTTTGTAATTTAGAAGAAACCTTTTATTACTCCCTCAGAAACACTATTGTATTAACAAATGAATTTAAATCTTGTCATCTTTGATTATTTAAATATAATATTTGGACATCTTAAATTTTTTTATTTTAAATTAGTATTATGAATTTTTATATATTCTAAACCCAAAATATATAATATAATATAATATAATATAATATAATATAATATAATATAATATAATATAATATAATATAATATAATATAATATAATATAATATAATATAATGTATATTATTATATAGGATAATATAAAATATTATCTAAACACATTAACTATATGTAATATATTTATAAATAAGTAAAAACTTAATGTAGTATAATAATTTGTAATTAAAAAAATAATTTGAAATTACAATTAACTATATTATACTTATCTTTTTAATTATATCAAATTTTATTTATGCCATTTTTTCACTAGTTAGAGGTGGCACAAAGATGGTGTAAATGTCACAAAAATATGGTGAAAACAATTTTTTTATTTTCCTCACTTTTGCACCACCTTTCAACCACTAAAAAGATAAAAACTATTCAAAGTTTCACCATGAAAAACATTAAAAAAAATGTTGTTTTTTAATGAGAAAAATGAAACTATTTGTGGTGTTTATTACACTTCTTGATGCAGTCATGGTTAGGGGTCATAGTGAAGGGATGCCCTAGACCATTTAGCCTAAGTGAGCACACACTCTCACTCTCTCAATACACAACCAAGACATAATTTTAGATATATATTAATATCAAAACAAATTATATAGATAATCTCTAAAGCCTAAGCTATATGTTATTTTTGTGATGAGATGAAACTGCTCTGAAATAAAAAAATTGAGTCTCTTAGATATCCATGAAACATTCCAAAGCTATAAGCCTTCTTCATCATGATCTCACATTCTCTTTCTTTCTTTCTCTTATGCAACTCGATATAATATATCCTTCAACAAAGCTCTATAAAATGAACCTCTTCACATAATTTTATATGTTTATGAGATGGTAGTTTGATACATGAAAGATTTATTTGATTAAAATATATCTCACAAAAAGGTTAAATAAGACAAATATCTTGACTCATGTGTTTCAAAACATTTTCAATTTGGATGACTTTTGACATATGAAAACTAGATAAAGAATATGGACACTAATGTCCCTATATGGACAATAATGTTTGGTAGTATATAAAATTAATGAAGCTCTATAACTAACATTTAATGATATAAATCATATTTTAAGTGTGTTTTAGTATACATGTGATATGGGTCATTATAATAATAGGTTCAAACTATAATATAAGCAATTAGGCATAAGTAGATGTCGAATGTGATCCTTTTAGTAGTAGAAAGGTTTAAAACTAAAGGGTAGAGTCTTAATTGGTATTTCTCAAGTGTACAATATCGAGATGCTATATATAATTTAATTTTAGTATCTACACCTAGAAGAAACAATAAATTAGAGATATTAAGATGGTGCATACATTAAATTACTTTCTCATTGAAATTGTTCACATTTTCTTGCATATTGTTGAAAGTTAATTTCAGTAGAAGGCCAATAGTCACCCATTATTTATTACATTTCTCTTGAACTAAAATTTTCACCACATTATATATCATGAACCTATTATAAGTTAATTTAGCTTCTTCATGCTCAAGGCATCTAAGTAGGTGACATTCAAAAGATATATCTAAAAAATATTAACCGATGATAATATATCGAATGACATCTATTCTCAAATTTATTTTCCATTTGAAAACAAAATTGGATTAATAGTCTCATTGGATTAAAAATTGTAAATTTATATGTAACACTCTAAATATTCGTGTCACTATAAATATAAAACACATATAACCCATCTAGAGATGGAAAAAAATGGTCAATAATTGTAATATATGTAAAATCAATATAACATGATCATTAGTGATATCAATAGGAACAAGGGA
Organism: Torreya grandis; assembly: GCA_037957365.1. NCBI lineage: Eukaryota > Viridiplantae > Streptophyta > Pinopsida > Cupressales > Taxaceae > Torreya > Torreya grandis. Next base: position 2,237,418 of record JARHVA010002871.1, read on the forward strand.
TCAAAACTAGCCATAACATTATCATGATGATTATTTATTTTAAAGTTTCTACCAATCTCAAAATCATTTAAGTGTGCAATGAAGATGCATGTTAGGCATTGATATGGAATTAAATTATATTTTTTTCATTTTGATAAGAACCCATCACTCGATTGATATAAATTAAGAATAACTATGTAAATATTTTATATTTAAATCTCATGCAACATGGAAGCCTAGAATCAAAGCCTCATGTTTCACTATATTATTGGTACATGAAAAACTCATTTGATATGTTAATGGCATAGTCTAACCTTGATGTGTCACTAATATAATAATACTATCCCTAGAACATGAATAAAATTTGGACCCATAAAAATACATGGTCCATGAATTTTTATCATTGTCACACATAAAAAACACATCTTGAAAAGAGTGATTCATAGGAGTGTGCTCTAATAAATGATCTACAACAAGCTAATCAAAGACAACTTTCCATTTTACCATTTTTTGTGTTATAAAACTAAGATCAAATTATATAATAATATTGACCCACTTAACTATGAATGTGTGTGTGTGTGTGTGTGTGTGTGTGTGTGTGTGTGTGTGTGTGTGTGTGTGTGTGTGTGTGTGTGTGTGTGTGTGTGTGTGTGTGTGTGTGTGTGTGTGTGTGTGTGTGTGTGTGTGTGTGTGTGTGTGTGTGTGTGTGTGTGTGTGTGTGTGTGTGTGTGTGTGTGTGTGTGTGTGTGTGTGTGTGTGTGTGTGTGTGTGTGTGTGTGTGTGTGTGTGTGTGTGTGTGTAAGTCTTAGACATGATATATCACAAAGGATCAATCTTGGTAATAATATGAGTTTTAATATTTCAATCTTGGCAAACACAACATATAAGATTTTTTTCCATTGAGTTATACTTATTTTCATAATCAAATAATGTGTGAATGATGTAATAAATATAAATTTATCTATGATCATCATCATATTGTTCTAATAGGTTACCCAAGGCATGATCAATGGTAGATATGTATAGTAATAGTGGTCTATCAGGGATAAGTGGCATCATAATTTGTGGGTTTGCTAGATATTATTTGATTGCATTGAAATACTTTTGAAATTGTTTATCCCATTAAAATTTGGTACCTTTGTGTCGTAATATATAAAAAGGTTGAGTTTTATCATCTGACTAAGTATAGCTTATGGAATGGCTTGAATTTTTACTTAACTTTTCAATTATTTTAATCCCATATGTGGAGGCATATAAATAATGTATTGTAAATTATTAGGATTATACTCAATTCCATATTTAGAAATTATACATCCTATAATGTCCAAGATGAAACACCAAATACAAATTTATTTCGATTTAACAATATGTCATATTTTCTTAATCTTTCAAATATTTATCACAAGTCTTGTTTAACCCTAAATTTTTATATTGTGGGGATATGGTTAAGAATATGGAAGTCGTTCAAGTGATAGGGTGATAAACTAACCTATATTGTGCCAATTAATATAAAAATAGAATAAAAAATATTTTAATTTTTATAAAATTAATATTGTTAAAAATAGTAAAGTATAATTATTGAAAGATATTACAATAAATAATGAATAATGGTACTTAGTTGGTTTACTATGCACAACTAGATCTAGACTAAAAATATATCTAAATATGTAAGATTAATATTATAGATCGATTGCCAAATTAAGTTATGTGGTTATGGAAACTACCTTCAAATATAGACACTACCATCAATGCTAGTGTCTAACTATGATGCAAATGTCTAGTATAGAATAATGACTAAATTTTGATGTGACCAACTTATTTATTCTAAGTTTTATGTCACATGTATATTGATGTATTTATATCTAGGATATAGGTTGTGACTCTTCATTGATTTCTCAAAACCTAGTTCTTCACCCTTCTTCACCCTTGGAATGAATTTGCTAAAACTAGGTTAGTGGGTTCACAGTGTCAAGGTAATCCTAGAGACCCCTATGTCAATGGCATTGCCTACATATCTAGTACTCAATTGAGGGCCTCAAACTTATCTATTTCTCTTATATGCGTGGTAAAGTGTGTCCACAAGGGTGAAATATACTATATGATGATGTAGGTAGTGATCTAACTTGTAACTTGACAAATATCAATAATGAGATATGTATGTAAAAAAATAAGATAGATATATAACATTCATACTTATAAATCTAAGATTAGAGAAGGTTTAAAAGAAAAATTATATGGGGAACATGGCCAAATTGAATATGTTAAACCTAACTAGAGGAAAACTTATCACACAACACTAAAGGAGAGGGTTCCAAATCCTATCAGCAAATAATACTATAAAATAACCCTATCTAGGTTTGAATATATGAAATAAAATTAAACTAGTGTTATCAAATCTTATAACACAAAATGGGATGGTTAAAAACAAAGAAAATAATCAAGGGATAATGGTAGGAAAATGTGAGACTAAATCACCTAAGGTAGAAGATGAAAATTAAACAAAACCCTATAGTGACACGAAGTTTAGGTATATAGGTAATCTAAGCAAGAATTTATTCATTCAAAATCTATACCTTATGAAATATCTGTCTGTCAAATGAAATATAAAAGTTTATAGATATTTACCTTTGAGTTAACTTATCGAGTCTCAATATCCCCCTTGGCCAATGGTTCTTTACAAGATATTTTTGTGGATTTTTAAATATCACACTAAGTAAATCATCTCTAGGATAAAAACCTCCTACTTTATATCCATGACTTCATATAAGATAGGTTATCTTCCTTCCAAGGAAAACCCTGAGCAAAGGCTCCTTTAAATATAGGTGTAATAGAATTGTGAGCTTTAATAATGCAAAAAATAAAAATTATTATCTATTGTAATTAAATTAAGGTCATATTTATAGTAATGGATAGGTCTTAACCCTTCTATAAATTTAACAAACAACGTCAGCCCACACAACCCTATTTCGAAAAAAGTTATTGTTGGGCCTTAAACTAGGTCGACCAAGTTGACTTAGCTATATAATGTGTGTCATAACTTTTGTAATAGGGTAAACCAAGATAAATTAGTAGAAAAAATGGTTGTTTATTTAGTTAGGGTATATTTAAAAGGATAATTTATGAGGAAGTCAAATAAACTAGGTTTAGTTTCTTGGGGAGTTGCATAAGCAAGATTTGTAAAGGGTTTAGGTATGATAGAGTTAACCAAAAATATTTTGAAGCACCAATGGTCTTCCCATCACTTTCTCGGTGCACCTTGTAAGGTGAATAATAAGAGAGATTGAAACTTGATAGGTTATTGCTAGATATAAAGTGTTATTAAATGATAAAGTTTTAAAAATTATGTGTATACACATTTCCTATTTGAATATCATCATGTGTAATGTGAGTGTAACATAGTATGGTGATTCAATAAATAAAATAATAATACACAATGTAGAGATAACAAATTGTAGAATAAATTAGAAAATAAATGAAAGCAAACTTGTAAATGCATACCTTCACTTATTATATTGCTATTAAATAAGAGATGCATGAGAAGTAGATGAAAATGATGTCCAATCTGTGAAATAAGAGATGAAGCTAAATAATAATAGAAAATGTAATTTATTTTCAAAAATATGTGGTTAATTCTTAAAAATTATCTACATTGCCAATGTTGTAGAAATTGTTTCTATTTATCAAAACCACTTATCAAAATAAATTAATGAGTAAAATAGGGAATTTATGAGCACATAATTGAATCCTTCATAATTTTATAATTTTTATTATAAAATAGATAAATTAATTTTAATTTGTTCATTTTTTATCATTGACTATCATAACTCTAGGTATCCTAGTTGAGTAGAGAGAGATGATGGTTTGTGTTTGAGGAGGTGGATAGATTAGAAGATAGATTGTAGATACAAATAGTGTGGTCCAAGTATGGAGTGGATTTTATATTAATTTTTAGTATTTTGATGATAAAATGAATTATTTTATAAAAATTAGATATTGGGGTAATTTTGTGTAGGGGAATTTGCCCCCAAAAAATGGCAATAGAGTAAAACTTGTAACAAATAATGGGTAGGAGTCAAAAAGTCAAAAAGTAGTTCAAGTTAATTAATTACATGATAGTTAAAAAACATCACCAAATTTGATTAGATTAGATCTAGTTGACTTACTTAAATAGGATATATTTGGTTAGATGGTCAACTAAAAAGTAGTTCGCTGACCTATTTTGATGGAAGACTAGAAAAATATATACAAGGTAGCCAAATGTTTTGAAAATAAAATGTAGCTGATGGTATATAAGGTGGTTGACTATGTTGGAAGTAAAGGTGGTTGATTATGTAGGAAGAAAATGTGGTTGATATAGTTTTAAAACTTCCCAACTAATTATGAAAGTAAATAATTATGATTATTTACCTAATGTAATCAAGGTAAGTGGCTAATAATGTTTTACCTAGATGAATTAGTAAAAATAAGGACTGGTTAATGTAGTAGGATACATGTCCAACTTAGGATGGAATAATTTTGGTCAATGTAAGATGGATTACAATTGGATGATGTATTAGGATTCATGGAAATACTTAGTATGAGAGAATAAAATAGGTTGATATAGTTAGGTATAAGGTCAATTTTGTTAGGAATGATGGATAAAAATAAAAATAGATTGATAGAGTAGTTAAGTATATTAATTTATTGTGTTTTTTATTTTTATAGTATATTTGATTTTTATTTTGATAGTGAACCAATACATACATTTTTGTTTGATATTTTTAAGAGATGAGGGAGGATATGGAGATTAGTACATGCAGTGTGGATGTTATTTTTATTGGATAAGTTTTTTTGTGAGATATTATACACAGTTGGTAGTCTTGGGGTTTGGTAGCATTATGGATCTATAGAAAATTCCATTGAGTGTTGATTTAGTTACCATGTTATTAGGAGCATGGGAGTGACTGAATAACACTTTCCAATGGGGGTGGATGGGGATACCATTGAGGTGGTATCACCCTAGAGGATATCCATTTTTTATTTAGAATTTATATAGTGGGCACACTTATGATGTGTGATACAATAAACTAATATGCTAAGAGGTGAGCCTTAGCCTTATGGGTGACTAGCTCAAAGAGATATGGTGAGGCAAGATTATGAGTATGCCTATTTTATGTGTATGTGTCAACCATTCTAGATATTTGGAAGGCCATTATTGAAATTATTATAGTTCATTTGATCTATCACAAGATAGATGGGAAGGTCCCCTTGTATATTTTTATGTTGTGGCATTCCATATTACATCAGGGAACACTATATAACTTGGGATATGTTATCTAGGTGTAGTTGATGCATGATTTTTATAGTATTATATTGTAGGGATAGATGACCATGGGTCCCATTATATATTATGTAGTTGTATTTATGAGATATTACCTATGTATCAGCCTATGGGATTACCACATGTAGTGGATGATTCCCTGAAATGTGTGATGAGGTTGAGATATGATCACATAGTATTTATTTTACCACATTCCCCAACATTTAAGACTATCACATGAGGGCATATTATTTAGCATCTATATCAAGGATTTATAGATACTTAGTGATCATAGTTGATGACTTTCCAAGTGCAAAATCAATTGAATATCACTAAGAATTATACATGGTGAGTGGATCCACACCAAGTTTCTCATTTTTCAAGAAAATTTGGATTACCACATTTTGTAACACTGATAGTAGTCCCAACATATTGTGCATGACATGTGATAGAGTAACATGGAGTAAGAGGTAAAGAGATGATAAAATATGAACCTATTATTCATCTTAACCATCTTAGGGTATTGAGATGAATATGTTGGTGATATTAAGGTGATAAAATAGTGACTATTTTAGCACCACACAAGATACTATAGCCACTACAATAGCCATAAAGATAGACATTAGGTCTAGTGTAGCAATAGTCATAGCCACAACCACAAGGAGACCTAGATGTGCAACCTACACTAAGTTGGTATATTATGAGGTAGATTCGTAGTGAATCACATCATGCTCATTTGATTCATCTTAGTTGGTATAGAGGTTTCATGCCATTGTAGAGCAATGCATCATAGGAGGTGCTTGGTGGTTATTGTTGACCATTTTTTTTCCCAATAGGCCAAAAATTGGTCCCCTTCTGTCCCTACTATTCTAGGCCATTTCATTTTTTGATTTTGTATGAATCTATTCATTTCTACAGACTCTACAGGTCTAAATCTATGGACTCTACAGGTTTTGGATTTCTATGGACTCTACAGGTTTTGGATTTCTACAAACTTAGCAGGTTAGTCCTTTGGCACATGAGGGATCAGTTCAAAGAGTGATAGGTTTTTTTCAAGGCTTCTTCAGGCTCTTGTCTGAGGAAAAATCATGAAGAATGTTGGCATCGTTGAACCATTAAACTTGGTTCAATGCCTTGGTTAAATGCCTGGTTCAATCACTTGGTTCAATCAGCCTTAGTTTAATGCCTAGTTTAATCAATAGTTTAATCAGCCTTGGTTTTAGCCTTGGTTCAATCAGTAGTTCAATCACTCCATTTCAAATCTTGGTTCATCACTTCAAGTCTATCGCTTCAATTTCTAGGCTTGGTTCATCACTTGCTTCATGGCTTTTGGTTCAAACAAAAGAGTTCAATGGGCTTGTTTCAACAGTCACTTGAAGCATTGAACTGTTGAACCAGTTTAATGCATTGGTTCAATGCCTTTAGTTTAAGCCTTAGTTCAACTCAATTGGTTCAACACTTTGGCACTTAGTTCATCAGTGGGTTTAGACACTTGGTTCATTAGATAGTTCATTGGGCTTGGTTCAAAGGGCTCGATGCGCAGCATTGAACTATTGAACTGGTTCAACACTTTGGTTCAATCACTTGGTTCAATGCTAGGTTTAATGATTAAGTTCAAGAGGTATTCAGTTCAATTGCTTGGTTCAATGTCATCAGATCATCAGCTTAGTTCAAGCGACTCAGTGTGTAGTCTTGAACCATTGAACTATTGAACCAATTTTTGGTTTAATGGTTGGTTCAACATTTTGGTTCAAGGGCTTCAGTTCAGCAAGTGGTTCAAAGAAAATGTTTGATGCATTTGGTTTAATAGGATCAATGCGTATTGTTGAACCGTTGAACCGATTGAACCATTAAACCAATTTTGGCTCAATGGATTGGTTCAATGGGTCGGTTCAATGAAGCGCCCTAAAGCCAAAAGTTGAAAAGCCCTTGTGGAGGACAGTTCAAGGTTCAGATGCCCTTGTAGAGGGTAGGGAACATTTCAAAGGGGCTGAAGGATTTTAGGGAAGGCCACCAGTTCAAATAAAAGGCCCAAAAAAGTCAAAGAGATTGAAGAAAAAGACAAAGATTGGAACAATTCTTGCAGACTTTTGTCTGTGAGAAAAAAGCCCAAAACAAAAGCTCGCAAAGTAGAAAAGCTGTAAAAAAGACCCAATGACTTTTTCTGAGGATGGTGACATCTTGAAGGCCATCAAATTTAAGCAAATTAATTAGCCATTGGGTGATGGCCACGTGAACATCAAATTTAACAAAGTGGAGTAGCTATTTGTTTTTGAATTGTCTAAGTGCCAAGCATGGAAAGAGCCCAAGGAATGTAGCAACCCACCAGAAGATCACCCCCAAGGGCTGAAAGAGAAAGAAGAAGATAAAGAGTAGAAATGACAAAGAATTCAAGTGGTGAAGGGGAGGTGAGTCATTGTCAGATGAGTGGCATAACCTATTTTTTGCAGTTGGCATTGATGAGGGGACAAACAATACTCTGTTTACAGAAAAGAGGCATGGCCATGCTCTTAAATTAATGTTTGAATGCCAAAGTCAATTTGGATGATTTTGTAGTATGGTTCTAGTATGCCTTTTATAAAAATGACATCAGTAATAGTGGTTTCCTCTTCCCAAGGTTCAGAACGCACATGGGCCACTTACAAAAAAGAGCACCAAAATCTTTCCCAGGAAGTGCCAAGTTTCTCTTCCTCTTTCTATAAATTGTAAAATTCTCTTTTGATAAGGGATCTACTCTCAGCCTTAAGGCAAAACTCTACCCAAAAATATCTTAGGCTTGTAAGGCAGAGCTCTGCTAGAATTTTTACCTTAAATCAAAACTTAGCTATTTTTACCTCCATTCTGAGTTTTGCATCTTTAGTATGTGTCTATGCCTTGATTCTATGTTAAGTCATTTTCTTAAATGCTTTTGCAGAATGATTTCAAAATGTTTGGTGCATTTTTGAGTTTCCTTTTACAAGTCTATTAGAAGTGTCCCTAGAGGAGTGTAGGTGAAGTGGATAGGCTGCTGCAGTGTGTCCCAGAATGCCTCTAGTAGTTATTTCCTCCTTGTATCCCATGGACCCCTGACCCACTGATGTAGAAGGTTCTCTCATGTCAGATGAAGTGTATGGGAGCTATCTTTTAGTGGAAAGTGTATGTTTAGGTAGAGTAGATCACAATTTTATGGTGTATCACTTTTTCATTTTTAGGCTTAGGCTTTGTTTTTAGCATCTCTCTCTCCCTTTTCATCCCCCCCTTTTTACATTTTTTGTTAGTAGTAGGAGAAACCAGGGCCTAAATGATACATCAAAGGGAGCTAGCCCTTATCTAGAGACTCTCCCCTCTAGCTTTGCTAGTCCCACAGGTGAGAGGGGAGTTTCCATTGTTGCGTGTGGAAGGGCAGGAGCTAGGCATCCTGCCCCCAGGTGTAATCCACTGCATCAACAATTATGAAGATGAAGTAACTATTAGTGATTAAGATGTGATTTATTTTTAATATTTTGATTTGATTTGATATGTGTGTGTGTGTGTGTGTGTGTACACACACACACACACACACATATGTATGCATATATGTATGTTAGATGTGTCTGTGTGTGTTTTTGGTGAGATATATGTGATAATTGATGTGAGTTTTGGTTTGATTTTTGTAGAGGCTACAGTGGAGGAGATTAGATGGGAAACCATGTGGAAAGATCCCATCATGATATATTAGATGACATGCTACCTCAGAAGGATACTACATATATGACTGATCATATGGTACATTCAACATCTATTTATGTTGGTTGGTTTTGATTTTTTGGTGAGGGAGCTTGAGAGCTATAGAGACTATAAAATGCAATATAGGTAGTAATACCACTAGGAGTGGGTGATGAGGAGTTGTGGGTGTGTGATTAATTAGATTAGGAGTGAGCCATACACTTGGATACATATATAAAATTATCACATGTTTAGGGCTTGGTGGCCCATTTAAAAGGATAAGTGAAGGGTTTATGTTCACAAACATAGTTGCAATAATGGGTTATTTAGAGAGGGTAGTTACAGGCCTTGATGGGTAGTGTAATACATATTCAGGATGGACCTTAGCCTTAGAACTATATTTTTTACTATGTTTTGTTATATCATGTTGTATTTTATTAGACATTTTGAAACATTTTTATAGATATATGTTATTGACGACTCATGGATGTATTTATTTTCTTTCTAGCACATGTACTAAATGTTATAAGCTATGATAAAATGTGCTTAGGGACATTATGGATGCTATTATTTTATTTATAGCATGTGTTAATATGTTTTATGCTATAATAAAATGTATTTATGTATGATTATTTTCTATAACATGTGGTCAAATGCATGGTCAATAATACTGATGAAAATGTGAAATCAAATAATGACTAGTTTATAATAAAGTAAAAAATGTCAAAACACAAGAAAAAATGTAAATGATAATGAAAAATTATGTATGTGAATAATAACACAAGTAAATATAGTAAAATGAAATCAATATAAATATAAGAACAAAAAAAAAGATATGTAAATGAAAAAAATATCCATGTAATAGAAAAAATAAAGACGATGAAATGAATATAAATGTAAAATAAGAACACAGAAAATATATGTCAACCAAAAATAAAATATGAGAGATGTGAAAAAAAATATGGCAAACCAAACATAGGGCTTGTGCTAATCTCTAATGTAAAAGAGTATGGTTGTTTATAGCAACACATGATACATATTTGTTTATAGGAGCTAGGAAAATTTTGTGAGGAATGTCTAGTCCTATCTAAGGTCTTATATTTCAACTTACAAAAGGTGAACCAAATAGGTGTAGCAAAATGTAGGATTTTTTTTAAGGCAAATAAGGATTTTTTTAATAGGAATGTCTAGTTTTATCTAAGGTCTTACACTACAACTCATAAAAGGAAAACCTATAAGGTGTGATCAACTATAAAGAGATCCTTATCAATGATAAATGTTGGGTATAATATGATGAATAGAGGTAATGAAAAACATTAGATAGGTGGTGTATCAACCCCTAGTAGAAATGAGACACACTTCATGAAAATGTGTTAGTGATAAGAACTTGTTTGAACAAAAAAGACCTAATATACTATAATGAGTATATGAAAATATTGGGATTAACAAGTGAAGTAAATAGATCATCTCATGAAGGCTATATATGTAATAAAATTAAAATATACCTACCTTCTCATTTGGTGTTCCCCATTATTTAGGACCCCTTACAAAGCCATAAGTCTACAGTGAATATTGGGTACTTTCATGAAATACTAGGTGGAACTAAATAATATGAGACCTATTATACTAGTCTATTGGCCTAATACACCCCAATTGACTTCAGCTCTATTATGAGGCCATGTACATTTTTAGCTTCAACAAAAATAGGAGATGTTTCAAAGAAGAATCACGTCTTTTGGTGTGATTTTGACTTTTGAAATTGTAATTTCATTTTGTTTATTTTCTTTTATTTTAATGATTCAACTTTTAACTTTTTATGGATTTTTCTATTCCTCCTCTGAATGGATTTGGAAAACCAATCATGAGTGATATAAGTAGAAAAAATAATCAATCTTGCACATTGATTATAAGAGAGAATTAATTAAAGACTATGTCATCCAAAAGGTTTTTAAACTTGCCCATAGTTAAGTTTTCAATATAAAGACTAACCATATGTGTGTTTAAAATGAAAGGATGATATGGGATAAATGAAAATCATAATAGATACATGTATGTAATATATGGTAAAATGATAAGTATGTTTTGTATATAATCACAAGGGAAAGTAGAATATATATTGGGTATGGTCTAATAGCCATGTCACATAAATAACCATATTATTAAATAAGTGAGCTAGCACAAACACAAATGTAATGGAAATTATTACCAAAATAGGGGGAAAATAGGCATTTGAAAATTATAGAATGAAATGTAATTAAAGATCTAAGATTTAATTTGTAAATCAAGAAACATGATCATAAAAGTAAAAGTGAAAAGATAGAGAAAAACACAAAATAATAGAAGATATCAATGTTATAATAAGATACAAATAATGAAAATTAAGTGAGTGAAAATATGATGCATAATGTGCCATATCAAAAAATGTTCAAAAATATTGATATATTTCATGACATATGTCATCAATAACAAAAGATAATTCTTGTTGTAACTAGAATCAAGCTTTAATCATAGTCTCATCTACCTTTGTTAAAAGTCATGTGAGGAATTCATGATGCACTATTTATATGGATAATATAGGTATTATAGAAGAATAAGGTTGATCATGTGGTATCTCTTATGAGGGATAATCAATGTTAATAACTAGTATTGCAATGTGAATAAAAGGATGTGATTTTTAGGAGGATGAAGGGTGTGGGGTAAGCTAAGCTTTTACCTTTGAATTACCTTGGGTACGATGTTGAGAAGGTGATAGTGTAGGTCATGGGAAATCATGGATGTGTTCTTATATTAATCTAAACCTATTTATGTGATGTGTAACACATTTATGCCAAGGATAATAAACATTCCCATGTTTAGGGATATACTTTAAAAGTATCTCGAGAGGTAGGTTATTATCAATAAATTGTGTCTTCTCTAGACAAAGTGCATCAATATATTATTGAAGATATAAATAATACTTAGAGTTATGCATGTTTGTGTCATAAACAAATCAAATCTGTCAAGGTGTAGTAGACTATGGATGTCAATTATCTATATTATAGGTAGATGTTGATGTATGTTATTATGTTAAAAATATTTGATGTGCACCAAATCCGTAGCCTAATGACTAGCAACCTTATAAAATTCAAAATATGGCTTGTCTACCCATCATGTAGGCTTGGGGTCAAGCTTAGGAAAAATTAATATGCCATCACCACTTGTAGTAATAATCAAAATTCGATCAAGAGTAAGTAAAATATCTCAATGTGGTTCAACGTAATGTGGTTGAAAAATCATGAGGGAGAAAGCTTGAATGATCAACAAAATTTGAAAACCAATATGGTCATGCCATGGCATGATCAAGAATAATATTTTGAAGAGGCTCAACATTACTAGATGAGAATTATTATGTGTGTGCTCCATCACAAACCTATGATCATCAAGAAAAGAAGAGATAATGTCAAGTATAGTCAAAGGAGAATGTTGTAATAAATAATGATATATAATTATTTTTGCATCTTTGGCTTAAGAAAATCCAATTAAAAAGGGGTAATCTAATGAATAACCATCATAATAATGAGTGTGAATATTAATAGTATAATCATCAATGATTTTATCATTTGAATAAGCATGAGGAATGGAGTGTTTAGCCTTTTTATGGTAGTAGGAATATCATCAATTGGTTTTTTAGAAGGGCACAGTCATAAAGAAGTGGTTAATTAAGTAATTATGTGTGAATGGATATTAGAAGTTTTTATTTTCAAATTAATCTCATCAGGTTAATCCTTGTCAAAATATAATAGGTTTGGTGATATATTTTGTATAAGTTCAGGGTGGCAATTATAACCTCTGTTAGATTTAATGGGATAATTAAATTGTTAAGATTCATGAAAATGAATGCTAGATAAAGGTTCAACGGTGGGTATTTTGGAAATAGTATTTTCTTGGAATTTTTCAAAATCATAAGGGTTCATATCTCCTTGAATCTTATAGATAAAACCATCATGAGGGTACATGACCCAATGGCATGTTAATGAAGCCATAGCTTGCATGCGGTGTGTCCAAGGTTGATTGGGTAATATGTTATATGTTAATGGGAAATTGAAGATAATGATATTGATATGAATGGTGATAGGGGGAACAGTGGGGGAATCCAAACACAAATTAGAGGAGGCATTTATATTTGATAATAGCCTTGATGATTTAACCTATTTGGAAATATTAGAGTATTATTCCTAATTTAGTTAAAGGATCTAAGTAGTATAATCAATAAATAAATTTTCAATAATTAAGCTACTGATTTTTATAAATTAGATTGCAATTTTGACCTTTCTAAAAATAGTAATAAGAGGGATAAAATAAAACTTAGCTGAAAATTGATTGATAACGCTGAGATAGGGTCTAAGATTCATTTTGTAAGATTGGGACACTATCACAAACCAAGATCTAAACTTCATTTTATGATTAGATAAGAGTGATAAAAGTAGATATGAGTTGCACCAGCACTATAGTCCACCTCTGCCACTATTTTCAAGGAGATTTAAACTTTCTGGGTTTTGTTCATTATGCCTGTGTAACCTTGTCTATAAGGTTTCAGTAGTTGAAAGTCTATAAATTTCCCTATAGAGAAAATGTTTCTCTTTAAACCTTATACTCCATTATGCTTTGACCAATTTTGATAAATAGGGGGGGTTAGTGTGTGTAATATTCACTAAATGTGTATCCACACCCCTTGTGTGGGCATGTTGCCTAAATACCAATACTTAAAGAGGGATCAAGCCATATGTAGTTCTCTCACTTGATGTGATTTTTGAAATAGTGTGTACAAAGATGGAAAATGCTAAACTAATTGTGTTTAAGGTGACTAGGGACTGGTGTAAGGATTTGAATAAGCTATAAATGGTAATAGATGGTTGTATGTAGAGAATAGGTAAGATTGACTAAGTAGTCTTACTTGTACTCTTACTTAGTGATAATTGCCAACCCTTTCCAAATGATCTTTGAATGAGATTTTATAAGGATCTATTGGTCATGGGTTGAATGTGCTCATGTTAAGCTAACAAGGAGAAGGATGGGAAACTATAAGGAAATAACTATTAGGGAAAAAATTGTACTTGGATAGGAGAGGCAAAAGTAGACAGGAGTGGCACCAACATTGTAGTCTAAGTGTGGTGCTATTATCCTGAGCTGATGGGCTTTAAGGGGATGGATTAGTCATGGAAAGAGTAGTCTAGTTGACCTAGGATTAAGTATAGAAGGCTATGGATGATTTGAAATCAGTGAAAAGATGCCTATGAGGGTCATGAGAGAACACATGAGGGACCTATGTATTGGGTGTTGTTATCCACACTCAAGTTACCAATTTTCACATTTTATATGACTACATTCGCCCCTTATTTTAGTGATGCATAAAATTGATTTACTAGGATAAAATAAAAATATAAATCATACCTAAATTTGCCTAAAGGGTGAAGCTCATGAAGCTATGTGATGTGAGGTGTATATAGAGAGAGCACATTATGAAGTATGAATCTGCAAAAAAGACAAAGAGTAAATCAGTTCTTACTACATATGTTATATCTAAAATAAGAATGTATAAAGTTGGGTAAGAGAGTGAGGAAGAGAAAGGAATGAATACACTTCATTGGGTACATGGACCAATACAAAACTTTTTATGATGTTGAGTGATGGTGAGTGATGTTGGATGTGTGTTTTAACAAAGATTAATATCACAAATGGAGTTGAGTGCTCAATTCCCTGAGAGTGGTTCAAGAATGCAATGGATAGACTTTTGGATCCATCATCACCCACTAAGTGAATCTATGTGATCATGTGTGTGTTAGTCAATGTTTGGACTATGTGTCCAATCCCTCTGAATAGGTGGCTCAAGAATACAAAGGTTAGCTAGTCCTTTGGCTCTATCATTACCCCATGAAGTAAAGCTATGAACTAATATTGGTATGAAATGTATGTCATATGAGATGGCTACTTAAGCCCATAAATTTAATATGATATGATAATGTTGGCATGAATAGCCAAATGTATATTGGAAACTAAGCCACTCTTGGCCATTCCAAAAGATGGAGATTAGGCTTGTATGAAATCCACTCCAAAATGGGTACACTAAGCTTATATGAAATCGAATAAAAATTGTGGAGGTTAGGATTGTGTGAAATCCACTCCAAAATGATGCCAACCACCTATAGATGAAATAAAGCATGCAAATGCTAAGAATGCTTGGGTATTGTTGAACTCAAAAAGAAAAAAAATGTGTCATGCACATTACCCCCAATCATTGGTGTCTAAAATATGGATTTTGATCTAGAAGTTATACCAACTACCATATCTAAAAATAGAAGTAAGATACATCATTCCATACATAATTCTACCTATATCTATATTCTTTGAGTAAAATTTTACTAAAAACTATTGATTGTAAGCTAGTATGACTATGTAAAACTATAGTTGAACCTAATTTTATACCTACTTATAGAAAGTCTAGTCTTTCTATTGTTTGGATAGGAGCACCAAAAAGAGATAGTAGTGGCACCAATGTTGTAGTCCAATCTTGACTCTATTTTCCTAGGATAAATTTGGTAACTATTCTAACATTTTCACTATCTACTTGGTTTGATGTTTTGTTATTATTTTAGGTCTACTAAAAGTTGGATTTTTTACTGTTAAGAGCTCTGATCTTTATGATAAAACCCTTATTTATTTCCCCCTCTTCTAAGGATAGGAATTAAGACCTTGTAATGACTTCCCTTAGAAGAAATAGCCCTAGAATTATGTTATGATACAAATATGCATGATATAACAATCATAATTGGTAAGATATCTCAAGATATAACATGGTTTATATTGAGAGATTATCAAATAAATAAGCGTATGACTATATGTATATAACAATGTAATAACATGTGTAAAATATTGAACTAGAAATGTAAGTATAGTTAGTTTTTAGATGTCAAGGAGGGATGGAGCATGATGTCCATCATGGAATCCAAGAAAGCAAGATAATGTATGATGTGGATCATGACATTGAAAACAATGGAGAAGCAATAAGAAATCAAGCATACAAGGTAAGAATCAAGAAGCATACAAAGGTGGCCAGGGGGCCAAGAAAATAAGGGACATGGGTACATGTCACTCAAACTGGAAAGCAAGCATACAAGGCATGTTCAAATGCCACGTACACATACATTTGAAAACAAGCAAGGTTGGTGTGAAAGCCATAATCACATAGAAGAGTATAGGTAAAGGACATTGGAAAATGTCCTAAGGAACACACATGAATGGAAGCAAAGGACATTGGAAAATGTTCTAAGGTACATACATGAGATAAAAATAGAACTAAAAAATGCAAACAAACTAGCTGCACTAATTAAGAAAGGAAAGCATGTAAATATTAAAAGTACAATCATATCTAACTAATCAAAGTAAGAAGTGAAAGTGTGCAAGACATGTTAGTAAAAGACTAGGTATATGCTAAGAAATACACAAGTGCTTAATATTAGTGAGTGTTGATAGAGTAATCTATGTAAACTAGTAAATAATGTACCTCAATATGATAACTAGAGTGTGTGGTGTAGGAATAACATAACTTGGATGGTGTAGTCATGTAGAATATGCCCCTCATTTTTATGTATATTGATGTGTGTTTTCAATGTAGAATTAGGATGCCCCCTCAATGGGTAGAGTAAAGCAATCAAGGAGCTAGATGTCATTGCACACACTCAAAGAAGATCAAGTTAAGCATGGTAATGTAGATAAATCGGTAAACAATAATATAGAACAACAAATGTAAGTCTAGCATAGTAGTAGAAATGTAAAGTATGGATAATGCATATAATTGAAATGTTTTTAGATTATTTGAATGTTTTTTGTATTTTTAAATGTTATATTATTTTTGGATTTTTGAGATTTTGTATTGTTTTTGGATTTTGAGATTTTTTACAATAAAGCATAAGAAACTATATATATGTAAAAATAAGGAGAAATGATACTAACCAATGAGTCTCACAGGAAAATCCCTATCATGGTGTTCTATATCAAGGAACAAAATCATGCATGATCATGAAACATGATGGAAGGGTTGAGACTGTGGCTCATATATATATATATATATATATATATATATATATATATATATATATACACATACACACACACTAAAATATCTAAAGTAAAAACCTCATGTGGGGTCTCCCTATAAATTTGAGAAGTGGATTCAACTATAGGGATCTTAGGGACCCATCTGGTAGTAGGAGAAGCTCTCTAAATTGTGCTCTATGCATAGATGCATGAGATCTCAAAGATACTACCCTGGGTGTGAACACTATAGCTAAAATTTGTTTATAATGCTAAAGCTATGGAGGTGTATGAACTCTCTATGCTAGCAATGGATGCCTCAACTATGTCTAAATCAGAACTAGAGGAGGAACTATAAATGGTGGAGAAACTATAACTAGTGGTAGAACTAAAACTAGTGACTACAAAATAGGAGATGGCTCTGAAGTGGGGAGTGGTAACTCATATAACTCCACCAACTATAACAACCTAATTAATGTGAATGAATTTCATACATATATGAATTGTATAAGGTATTGCTCAAAGTTTTTGAATCCATGGTTGACCAAGTAACATATCAAAAATGCATGCACTAGGAACTATAGTAAATGGTGTGGTCACATGTGTTGGACCAACACATAAAGGAAGTATAATCTCACCTAATTAACTTTGTATATACCCATTGAATCTATTGATAACTATGTCCATCAAGGTAATAACCTACTCTAAATATCCCAAATGTTGTAACAATGTCATAGTACACATGTTCACATTGGATCTATTGTATTTGAGAACACTATGAGTATGATGATTATGAATGTAAGCTATAATAAATAGTGCATGATAATCTGAATCATCCTCGATGATATTTTATTCTGAGAAGGAGATGGAAGGTTTAGATGGAACTTTGGAATTGTTTACACCAATCATGTTACTCAAAAGATGGGTCTCAATTGAAGGTGCCCCATATGTATTTGATGGTAGATGTGTATGATATGCATGGTGAACCCCTAATGTGTACCCTGTCTCTTATTTAGAATGTTATAGAAAAGGAACTAAGAATATTTTCAAAGATTTATCCTATGTTTGCTTTGCTTTAGGATGCTCAAATAAAGTTCGAAGATCAATATGATTGCCATCTATCAAATCTTGTATTTTGTATCTCAAACTAATGAATCTATTTTTTGTATGGACTAGTGCCCTATGAAACTTGAAAAATGCATGCTAATCATATCCCCATGTAATAGGATTTGTTGGGTCAACTTCCTAAATAAGATGGGGACATATGATGTTACATTATGATAGTTTATATAAAACTCTGGCTAGAGAAACTAGTAGATTGGTAAAGGTTCATCGAGGCGGTTTTGACAAAACCACTCATTAAGGGGGCTTGGAACCTACATTAACTATCAATTGATTTTGAATCTTGCTATCATTGACCTTGAATTTGTATGGGACTTTGTTGTTACTCTTGTTTTTTGTTTCTAAGATACTTATGTACTTAAGTTTTCCCATTTAATTTTGTTTGACTTCTCTTTCCTTTAGTGTGTGATATAGTTTAATGAAGGAAGAGAATCTTTTGAGCATAATTGATTCATGCAAAGCTAGTAGAAGACTCTATTTGAAGAGATCTTGTAACTCTTGATCAGCCATGGGGTTAATCATCTTATCCAAAACAGTCTTGTATTGTAGAACATAATATGTGAAATTCTCATTTGGACTTTTTTCTATTGTGAAATGTGGGTATATGAAACCTTATCACTAATGTTAATGCTGAAATGAGTTAGGAACATGTTAGATAAAGGATTGAATGTATTGATCGATTGATTCAGTAGACTATAAAACCATTATAAAGCATAATTATTTAGGCATTATGGAAATATCTTGGTTAATAACCATTCATTTGGTACATCGTCCAAGCATGCTGCATGAAAAATCTCAATTGTGTCTCTAGATCACCCTTATCATCATATAGAGTAAACTTGAGTTAAACAAAACCTTATGGAAAGGGTGTAGAAGAAATGTGATGTGATAATGGTGTATGCAATAGAGCAAAAGAATCCAAAGCCTACATAGGCATAGAGGCACCTTTATCAATATGTAATACCTTGGATTGAAGAGATCTTATATCTTGCACAAGGGCTGCCACATTACGATATAAAGTTGTACTAGTTGTAGCTGGTGGCATAGAGGTAGGTTGGGCTGCTATAGGGGGTTGTTGAGACATAATTACCCCTATAGTGTCATTTTTAACTAGCTACTCTATGGTTCAAAAATATTGACCATTGTTCACTCCTTGTTGTTCTTCTTGTAGTATTTTAAGTATGCCATCTTGCATGTTAGGGTGTTTAGTTAAGAGTTATTGAAGTTCCCTTTTATCAATTTCATCAAAACCAATGTATTGAGTCATTATTAAGGTAGGAAAACAATTTGAAATTTGATTGAATTTTTTGCAATAATGTATAATAGGAAAAATGTGATATAAAGAAAATATTGAATACAAAAAAATTAAAGTCCTAAAAACAACAACCTGGAAAGTGCATAAAAATGATATGAAGCTCACAAACATGTAAGGTGATACCTCAAGAAGCAATGTGACCTAGTATATGCAACTAGGATTTGAAAGATGATTATTTTGAAATTTACTATGAAATTTTAAAATTTAAAGAGAATTTTTGAGTTAGATATGCATGTAAAAAATCAATAATTTTATTGGAAAATTTGTGATTTAAAGAAACCTAGAAGATGCAACTAGGGTTTTGAAAAATAAATGTTTTTGAAAAATACCATTGAAATTTTTTATTTTAAGTGAATTTCTAATTTTAATATGCTAGTAAAAAATCAAAAAATTATTGGGAAAATAATAGTACCTAGTATGGGCAACTAGGGTTTAAAATAAATTTATTTTAAAATTACTACAAAATTTTAAAATTTAATGTTAATTTTTATTGTATTATGTAGGTAAAAAATCAAAAAAATATAGGAAAAGTTAGTAGGAAATATACCCTAGGGTTTTTAGGGTTTTTATACACAATTGAAGTAAGTTGGGTTCACCAAATGATTTAACCTATTTAGGAATATTGGAGTATTATTCCTAATTTAGTTAAAGGGTCTAAGTAGTAAAATTAGTAAATAAATATAAAATAATTAAGCTACTAATTTTTGTAAATTAGATTGTAATTTTAAACATTCTAAAAATATTAATAAGAGGGTAAAAATAGGACTTAGATAAAAACTGACTGATATGGCTAAGACAGGGTCTAGGATTCACTATGTAGGACTAGGACACTATTATAAACTAGGATCTAACCTTCATTTTATGATTGGATAAGAGTAAAAAACAATGGATAGGAGTGGCATCAGTGTTGTATTCCACCTCTACCACTATTATATGGGAGATCTAAGCTTTTTGGGTTTTGTTTTTTATGCCTATGTGACCCTATCTATGAAGTTTTGATAGCTAAAAGTCTATAGAGCTCCCTATCGAGCATATTTTTTTGTTCAAACCCTATACTCCAATATTCTTTGACTAATTTCAAGAAATAGGTGGGTGGGGGTTGATTTGTGTAATATTCATTAAATGTGTATCCACACCCTTTGTGTGGGTACCCTTCTTGCATACAAATACTTCGAAGAGGGATCAAGCCATATGTAGTTCTCCCACTTGATGTGATTTGTGAAATAGTGTATATAAAGATGCAAAATGGTAAACTGAGTGTGCTTGAAGTGACTAGAGATGGGTGTAAGGATATGAATAAGATAGAAATGGTACTAGATGGTTGTATATAGAGAATAGGGAACTGGGAGGAATTGACCATTAGGGCCAAAAATACACTTGGATAGGAGCATCAAAAGTGGACAAGAGTGACACCAATATTATAGTCCACATGTAGTGTTATTGTCCTAAGATGATAAGGCCTAGGGGGATGGATTAGTAATGGAAAGAGTAGTCTAGTTAAGCTAGGATTAAGTCGAGAATTATATGGATGACTAAGAATTAGTGAAGAGATTCCTATGAGGGTTATGAGAGCACATAGAAGGGACCTATGGGTTGGGTGTCATTACCCACACTCAAGTTACCAATTTTTTCATTTTACATGACTACATTTGACATGTGATTTGGGTAGATTTAAGGTTATATTCAAAAGACCCAAGTGTTTTAATAAAGTCAAGTTGATCCACACAAGTAATAGAACCTTCATCAACCAAAGCATGCTTGACATGAATACCACTAGTTTTGACACTAATTAATAATGGAGGATTATCCACATGAAGTAATATTTCACTAAGATTTATTGAAGCGATATGAAATTTTAATGAGAGATAAGTGTCTTTAGTTTCTTCAATGTGTAAAGACATTTCTTCACATTTTTTAAGAATTATATCTTTAGATCCAAAACAAGTGGCTTTTTCCCCCATGGGTGGAGGTTGAGAGATGTTCATTTCAAAAATTAATTTCATTAAATTATTACACTAATGAAGGGAATTCCTCATGAGTTATAGAAAAGGAATTTGATATGGGAGACATGATAGTTTTGTGATAGTCTCCCATTCATCATATCCAATTAGAAATAGGTCAGATAAAGGTGTGTAATGTTGAATCAAGTCCATTAAAAGAGGAGTGGAAGTGAATTTAAATTGATGTTGATAAGGAATATTTGATTTGGATTTAGCCAATGTATTTTGGCCAAGTGTGTCTAATTAGGTTTAATTTAGTAATGTCATTAGTGGAATAATTGGGTCAATGATTAATTATTATGAAAATTTAGATATTGTAGGTGGTTAAGAAGTCATGGAAGTAGATTGATTTGTATTTTTCAATGTGTGTAATTTGGACTTAAGATAACTTGAAGATATCTAAGAAGTATAAGTTGTATCAATAGAAATAGAATGGGTATTCAAATGTATCATTTGATTTGACACATGTGGGATATTGGATGAAGGAATAGTTTGGGTTGTTATATTTGTTGTAATCATTTCCATATGTTCAAGTTATGTAAAGTGATATGGATAAGTGTCTTAGACAATATTAAAATTTGGGAAATTATTATAGTTGGAATGTGGATAAGGATCGATGAAATATATGAATCTCATAATATTGTTCATATTGACAACATTCTCATCATTAATGATGGAATTAGGATTAACATAAGTTTAAATAAAATTAGAAGTAGGAGGATGATGATTAGGAAGAGGATCCTTGTAAATAGTGAGATCAATGTTATCTTTAGTAAGGGAATCATGCCTAAGTTTAGTTTCATGAGCCATAGGTGTCAATTTATAATATTTTTGGCACTCATGAATTAAGGTATCATGATGAAAATTAAGGCCAAAAAGATATTCAAGGGCAAAGTTTCTAAGTTTGTGACAAGTTTCATGAGAATGAACCCAATTTACATGATACCAAAAAAAATTGTGTGGATAATAATTTTTTTTGGTAGGGCCAGTAGGGTAAAAATCACTTGGTGAATCCCTATGAAGGTTATTTTGAATGTCTACCATGGAAAGTGGTTTGTGAAAATTTGCATTAACATGGGATGTAGAACTAGGTTGTTGGAAAGGATTGGTCAGTTGTAAAAAAGGATCATTATTAGAACCAATTGAGAGGATAGCATGAATAATGTGTATGGAATCATAGGTATTCATAACACCATCATTGTTAGAATTTTAATTTTTATATTTCATAAGAATTAGAGTTCTAAGTGGAGGGTGGGAAGGTTCAAATTATTTTATGAGAAAATCTTATCATTTATATTGGTCTAAGGATTCTTATAAATATTTTAGAGAGAGTATCATAACATGATATTAAAATTTAGGATAAATATCATTAGTGAAAAATTGGAAGAGATTATCTTTTGAAATGTTATGTTCAACTTTATTGGATAAAGCTTTCCATCTCTTAATGTACACTTGGGTTGTTTTAGATTTTGATTGTTTATAGTTAATAAAGTAAGCTATGTTATTTATAATAAGGTTGATAGTTTGTAATTAATATACCAATACATTAAATAGTTATATAAATTGGATATAAATGTGATACTTGAGTTGATTATACCAATCCAAAGCATCACCTAAAAAGGTTTTAGTTAAGAGCTTGGTTTTGACAAACATAAGCTTAATCTAATATTTATACAAGTTTTCAAAATATTTCAAGTGTAATGTAGGATCATTGGATCCATTATAATTGACAGTAGGAACAATAATACCTATGTCAATATTGGTAATTTAAGGAATTAATGGTTAATTTTGTAAGTGATTGATAGTATTGTTAAGAAGTGGGGATTAAGGTATAAGGATACCATGTGCATCTCTAATGGGGGAAGGGGGGAATTAAGATTTTTCACTCCCCATTGAGTGGGTTCAGGATGATTTTTTAATTTCAATAGTTGGTTTTGAATTTAAATCATTTGATTTGCACTATTAATTTTAAAAGTATCCATTTGATTCATGGTTTGTAGTAAAATTTTATTAGTATTAATAGTGGCCTGAATAGTAAAAGTAGTGTGAGATACACTTATGGGTACACTAAACAAATTATTAATATTGTTAGCATATTGTTATAATTGATGTCAAGGTTGATGTCATTAATGTCAATGTGAATTTGGTGAAGATGCATGGTGAGTGGTCTTTGAGGTATGAACTTATGAGATTGATGTGACAAGGTAAGTTTGTTGAGATTTGTCTTCTTTATTGGTTGATGTCAAGGTTGATATCAAGGTTCAGGTTAGAATGAAATTTCTAGTTTTTTCATTTAAAGTTTTTGTGAAGGTATGATGACATGTAGGTATGCAAGAGTGTTTTTGAGAATAAGGTCAATTGGTAGTGGTAAGGTCAGTTGGTATTGAGTTATGTCAAGAAGCTTGGAAAAGTGTTTTTATATGGGAGTAATGATATGAGTCTGTTATGAGTTTTCTTATGTTAGCTTGAGTGAGATCATTGAGGTTAGTATGTTTGAGTATAGTTAAGGTGTCTTTTGAATATTAGTCTATACCTTTTGAGAAGGTATGTGTAGGTAGCATGGTGGAGTGATGTGAACATGGAAGAAACATGTCATAAAAGATATTTGAATGCAACTAATGTATTTTGGTTACATGAAGGTATAGTTCAAAGTGTTTTATGACTACTTGTTTGTTGTTTTGTTGAGGTGATGACATGGAAGGAATAGGTCAAGGTGTCAAGTGTTTTAAAAGATTGATCTTAATCATAGCATGGTAAAGGTATGAACTAATGGAATCACGAGGTGAGTGATATTAGGCATGTGAGATATTGTGAAAGTTGTATTATCATGAGTATGAGGTGTGGATACACTCAAAAGAGTTTCAAGATGAGCCTATAGGGGTAAAATATTTAGTCTAGATCTATATCTAAACCTCTCTTAGACCATGTCTACCTAATGAGGTATCATGATATATGTCAAGGTATGTGAAGGATTTATGGAAGTATTTAAGCATGAGATATATTTTATGGCATGAGAGTGATATTTTAAATATGATAGTGATGTGTTGATAACATGAAAAGAGGAATGAAGGTTAGTTCAAGGCCTAGTAAGGTATGAAGACTATGGTGTAGAGAGAGAGTGTGTGGCTTAATGAATGGCCATGATCATATTTTAAGGTGTTTGAGCTCATATAAGAATTTTCATAGGTGAGGTATATTTTTTCAAGTTTATTCATGTAGTTTTAATTTCATAGTTTGAATTACAAGGCATTAAAAGTTTTTTAGAGGTCTCTCAAGTGTTAAGAATGAAGGGTTCTGAATATAAGAAGGATTTTCTTTGTGCTCATTAGATCATCAACCATTTGCATGGGAAAATAATATATTCATGGTATATGGTTAAGGTTCCTATCTTATAATTACTTTTATTACTTTTTTATTTGAGGGGATGTGCTTTATGAATGATCATTAAGAGTGGAAATAGGTTTAATCAATCTTAGAACCCTAATAAAGACCTTATGTTGAAGATATTGATCAAAAGTACCTAGAATGAATTGGTATGTTTGATTAAGTTATTTGATCTTATATGAAACTTTACCAGGTACCTCTAGGTGATATTTTTTAGAGAGAAGAGAGAGAAAATGTGAAGAGACAAGATTATTTCTAAAAAAGTTATAGCTATCAAAATTTGTATCAAACAAAGGTTGAAAATGATTGGATAGAGAAGGTAGAGACTTGTATTTGATGTACATGGTTATTTTTGGATTGTTTATGGTCCTTAAGTGTCTCATTTTTGTGATCTAAGTAGGCCAGTTGTTAACATGCCTAATAGAACAAATTGTGTAAAACACAGGAATTAATGAGAAGTTGGTTCTAGGTGTGTTTTTAGGGTATATTGATGGATTAAAGTATATGGATTTTTTTTAATGAATTATAAGTCATTTTAATTTATTTTATGATTTTTAAATATAGTGTAATTGGTGAAAATGATGAAGTCAAAATGGCTTGTCTGGCACAATGAGGTCTATGTGTAGTGAGGTCAATAAATTGGTCTATAAGACTAATAGTCACCACTAGACCATATGATGTTTATATTTGAAGATGGTTTGGATATGTCATAGGATTATTTTTATGAATTTAAATTCTTTATAAAGGTTTTATAAGGTCAATGTTTCATGACTATGTTTTTTACAGTCTTACAAGTTCTAAGTAAACAAAGTTGTAATGATGAAACATTGGATTTTAGTGTAATTTAATGAGAAAGTGATGCATTGTAGTTCCTATTTTTGTTGTATATGAATTTAAAGTATTTTTAATTTCTTTTAAAATATTATAATTTAGTGTAATATGTTGAAAATTTGAAGTTAAAATGGCTTTTCTAGTTCAACCAAGACCGTGTGAGATAAGGTTAGGAGATTGGTCTATAAGACTAATGTTTGCTATTTGAGTTTAAGGTTTTTGTGATTGAGTTTTTTTAAAATATTTTATAGAATATTTTTAATTTATTTAGAATCATTTTAAGTGTCCTTTTAGGTGTTGGATGTCAAGTAGTTTCATGACTAGTTTTTTACAGTTCTATCAGTTTTGAGTGAGCATACTAATGAGATGTGTTTAAGCCTTTTTTCCTTGATTTGAAGTGTTTAAATCATATGGTGATGACCCTAAGGTAATTTAAATTTTGTATAAATTATTTATTATGATGTTTGTGTTGGTAAATTATGTGGTATCTTCAGTTATTCAAGATAAACTTTTATGTGTCTTCAAAGGCCTAATGTGAACACTGTTAATGGAGTGTTTCAAGTGGTAGTTGGACCTAAAAGGTGACATAGTACATAGAGGATGTTATATAAGGCCTATTTTATTGTGATATGATATGTTCCTAATGTGTATATAGGTGTAGAGTGTTCTAAAGGGTCATAAGGTAACGTGTCCTAAATTAGGTCTCTATAAGACCTAAAGAAGGATTTGGTCTATTTGAATTATGGATGGCCTAATAAAATGATTTATTGTTAATTTTAATGTGTCCCAAGGAATATTTTTTTCAAATCTAAGTGGGCAAGTATGTGTGTCTGAAAAGAGGTGTATGAGTAAGAGGCTTGTATAAGAACACAACTTATTAGTTCTATTTGGGCTTGTTAGAGGATTGAGATGTGGAACAAATGAAATAGAAGATACTTGAGTGGAAGGAGGTATCATAGAACATAATATTAAAGTATAGATATTGGAATGAGTATCTAATAGGTGGTCTGAGTATGAAGATTAAGATCATATAACCTAATCAATTTTAAAGAGACATAGTTAAGCGAAGAAGCCTAAAAGGCAATTTGAAAGGGATAAGAGTGTGAAAAGTTGAAGTGGTGGTCATAATTTATTGGTTGAGAAACATAGTGATATAAAGGTAATCAAATTAGTTATGTGTTTGATTTGGTCTTGAGTTATCTAGGGGGTTGGTGCCTCCTTGTAAGTAGGTACTTACTAAAGCCTAGACAAGTGGGTGTTTGGTTAGTTGGGGTTGGTGCTCCATATGGATTTGGTGATTCACTAAATTTGGATTTTATCTTATAGGACTATATTAATTTTTTATTTATTATTGGGTTTTTTCCCCCTTGAAGTTTTCCCACATATGTGATGTGTTCTTGTATTTCATGTTCATATGTATGGTTGATTATGTTTTGATTGATCTACATGTTTGTATGAATGGCTCATGAATGTTAAGATGAATTAGAATGAATTTTTAAGACTAATTCACCCCATCATATCAATAATTTTTCTTCCAACAAACATGGGCATTTTGAGTAGGCCCATTAGAGGAAAGGCTGGTCATAGTAGTCGATATACTAGTCAAAGTAAAAGAAAAAGTAGTAGATAAATTTGAAGGCATGTAAGAAGATAAAGACATAGAATAATTCATAAGGTTACTTTATCCAATACTTTTAAAAAATATATGATGGGTGAATTGAGACACTCAAGGTGACATCACATAATAAGATTATAAATTATTGTGCAATATTTACCTTGACATTGAGGTTTTTCATTGATGAAAAATATCATTTTGGAAATGTATTCCACATCACTTTCATCCTCAACAATAGGAATTTTTTTAGGATAGTTAAGTGTATCAAGAGCTTTATAAGGTCATCCCATATTTTTTACTTCTAGTGGCCACATGAGCATTACTTAAATATGGAATTTATATGAAATAATAAGGAAGGTGAGAATGAGGATTCTTAGGGGGGTTAGTAAAATTCATCATATCATTTTGATTTTGTAGTTTGGTTTCATAAAAAATGTACTGCATGATGAAAAGTGAAGGTATGACTAGGAGGAAAGAGGCTAATAAAATGTAATAGGTTGAGTTGTTCGACTGAGTTGGTCAGACATGTGAAAATGGTAGTTTAAAAATCTATAGGGTTGAGTTGGTTGATCTAGTCGGATATACAAGGAAAAAAAGAAATATGGAAAACTATAAGGTTGATTTGGTTGTCCTATTTTATAGATAATAAAAAATATAATATTAATAATTTAATGTGTTGAGTTGGTCAACTTAAATATATATTAAAAATTAATAGTTTCTGAACCTATAGGGTTGAACTAGTCAACCTAGTTTGAAAAATATTAGGTTGAGATAGTCAACCTAGTTGGATGATATGGAAAATTAACAGTATGGAAACCTAAAAGGTTGAGTTAGTCAACTTAGTTTGATAGATAACAAAAATAACAATCTAAAAAACTACTAGGTTAAGTTGGTTAACCTAGTTGGCCAAATAGGGAAAAATAATAGTCTAATAACATTCTAGGTTGAGTTGGTTGACCTAGTTAGACATATAGGTAAAAATGTAAGTTTTAAAACCTACATGGTCAAGTTGGTCAATCTAGTTAGAAATATAGGTAAAAATTAAAATCTAAAAACATATAGGATCAATCTAGTTAACTCGGTTGGATAGATATAGATAAATTAGAAATATATAGGGTTGATATGGTTGACCTAACTAATCTAGAAAAATTATTACTATAAATTGAATGATGCTGTAAAAAATAGAGTCACATAATTAGAATATAATATACCAAGTTGATCTTGGTCAACTTATTCTATCCAAACACAATAAACTAGGTAAACGTTGGTCAATCTAGTTGAGTCACACAACATATAATTATGTTATCATTAGTCAACATAATCTGAAATATAAAATAGAGAAACAAGCAATAGGAAAAAATAAAAGTATACAAATAACTAATTTTATAGCTAGCTATTCAAAAATAAGATGATAAATATGCTCTAAAAGGATTTGATTTATTTTTAAGCTCCCAAAGATAGATTTTCATTAGCTAGTGATGGACTAATGTTTCAGAGTGCTAATTATGGAGGATTAGACCTTGACCATATCCCACTAAACCTAGTTTCAAGGTTCATATAGAATAAAATTATCAATGCTAATGGCTAACTAGTGCACCAAAAGATCAAATGGATAGTTAGATTTTTAAGGTTCAATATAAATGGAAATCCTAGGCATTTATTAAATACTATGAGGTATGTAAAAACTAAAGACTATGCTTATCTCTATACTATGGGTATGAGTATCAAATAAATACCTTCATGCCATAATATATGTAAACAATAGATAAGGATAATAAATAGAGTAATGTGTATCCCTTCAAGACAATAACTAATTATTTTTAAAACTATCAGTACATAGATTCTAGGGAAATCAATATAAAGTGAAAATAAGGGTGAAAATCAAGTGGAAAAAACCAATTTAAATTTATGAAATTAAATAAATAGGTATCCAATTATTTTGAAATAAAAAGTTAAATTAATTACTATGAAAGGAAAGTGAATTTCCTTTCTTATGCTGAAAAATAGAATACATAGAACAAGGTTGGTCAAGTTGATCTAGATGAACAAATAGAACATAACAAAGTTGGCATTGGTTAACATAGTCTATTATATTAAAAAAAAAAAAAAAGGGCCAAAAATAAATGAGGTTAGCCATGTCAACTTAGTTTTTTTAGAAATACAAATAGACACAAAACTAAATCATCTAGGTTGACCTAGTCAATTGTGTGATATAGGTTTACAAGAACTAAAAAACTGACAATAACAAAATGGGAATTTGAAGTACCAAGTAATTTTACTAAAAATAGGAATAGTAAAATGATAAAATTGAAAAAAAATAATGTAATAAGTTAGTTATAAGGATCCTAAATAATGTCTACCAAATCAACTTAGTTGGTTGAGTATGAAAGTTAAAAAGTGAATATTTTTAAGAAATGAACAAGGTCAACCAACAT
Source organism: Torreya grandis (assembly GCA_037957365.1). Classification (NCBI taxonomy): domain Eukaryota; kingdom Viridiplantae; phylum Streptophyta; class Pinopsida; order Cupressales; family Taxaceae; genus Torreya; species Torreya grandis. The sequence continues at coordinate 2,267,152 of JARHVA010002871.1, forward strand.
AATCTTGTTGACTGGTACTGAAGAGTGATATATTTATTAAATCAACATGGTCAACCAACTCAATGTTGTTTCTAGACTAAGTAATGTAAATTTTAGAAAATAAAAATGGTTGACCAACTCAACCATGTTTATTGTGACTAAAACCTATAGACAAAACAAAATTGGGTTGAACAACATGACCTAGTTTACTGTAGATCCTGAATTTACACATAGATAATAAGACTAGACTAACCAACATGACCTAGTTGATTGTAAATGAAAAATTCAAAATGTAAGGGTTAGATTCATGAAAATGTATGCAACAAATTAAGATATATCTAAATCTTATCCTACTTATTAAATATAAGCTCAAAGAAGATAATCAACTAACATATATAATAACACTTTTTATCTTGGAAACATGATTAAATTTGATCTGGTAAACCTAACTAATGGATATATTATCACACAACACTAAAGGAGAGGGTTCCAAATCCTCTAAGTAAATAATAATATGCAACAACCCTAGGTAGGTTTGAATACATGAAATAAAACTAATCTACCATTATCAAAGCTTATAAAATAAAGGGGGATGACTAAAAACAAACAAAATAATCAAGTGATCATGGAAGGAAAATAAGGGCCTAGATTACCTAACATAGAATATTGTAAGCAAAGAATAACCTATAGTTATACTAAGTTTAAGTATAGAAGTAATATAAGCAAGGATTTATGTAGTTAAAGCCTATTAAATTTTATAATATCAATATATCAAATGAAATATCAAACGTTAGAGATGCTTACCTTTGAGTGAACTTGTTGAGTCTCAATTTCTCCCTTAGCCAATGGTATTTTATAATATATTGTTGTGGATTTGTAAAAATCACACTATAGAAATTAACTGTAGGCTAAAATACTCATACTTTACATCCAAGACTTCCAATAATACAAGTTATCTTCCCTCCAAGGCAAACCATAATCAATGTCTCCTTTAAATGTAGATGTAGTAGAATTATAAGATCTAATATTGTGAAAATGGAGTGTTCCTCTCTATTGGATTGAAATGAAGGTCATATTTATAAAAATTAATATGTATTAACCCTTTTAGAATTTTATCTGACAAGGTCAGCCAACACAATCATATTTTTTAAAAATTTACCATTAGGCCATGAAGTATGTTGGCTAGGATGACTTAGTTCCATAACATGCACCATAAATTTTTAACAGAGTTGACTGAGTTAAATTGGTAATAAAAATGGGTGTTTGGTTAGGGATATTTAAAAGGATAATTACTCGTGGAGTTGGATAAATGGGTTTTATTTTCTTGGGGAGTTAGATAAGTAGGATTTTTAATGGCTTTAGGTATGATAGAGTTAACCAACAATCTTGTGAAGCACCAATGCTCTCCCAACCCCTTCATAGTAAATACTGTAAGGCATGCACTTAGATAGATTAAAAATCAATAAGTTCTTGTAAGATAATTTTTTTAAATAAATAATAAAGTTTAAAAATATTATGTGTATACATGATGTTATTTGAATGCTTCAGACCTATATATGACTACTCTTATGCTTGATATCAAAATAAGGATGTGTTAGCTAAAAAATTATTAGGGGGATAAATATTGAGTTTCAATAAATAGAATATGGATAAAGTCCCTCTCCTATTATCAGATGGAGCTACATTTATTGGAACTCAAAAAAGGATGTGGTAAATAAATCTACTTATAGTTATTCACAAAAAAAATATTTTTTATGGGGGTTTGTAATTTTGACCAAAAAGGTATGGAAAGGTGATAGAAAGGGAAAATCAAGGGAATAGTATAAATAATGAAAAAGACAAAATAAAGGTGTAAGGGAGAATGGGATGATTCTATGCAATTTAGCATAATTTAATCTTACGATAACAATCCCAGGGAATAAAAAGGACAAATCTAGGTAGTTAAACATAGAGACTCACTAGAATAATCCAAAAAGGATGATTTTAATATATGAAACCTTTATCATAAAAATGGGATAGGAAAGACATATTCTAGACATAAGAACATAATGCATTCACTAGACAAATTAAATAACATTATTAAAATTGATAAACAAAAACTCTATATTTCCTCAAAAGATTGGGGGAAAATACTATTCTTAACCGACCAAGGTTTCACAATTACAAAAAATATTAAAGCATATTTAAAAAAATTCTAAATTAAAAATTCCACATTCATTGACTATCTAACAATAGTATTTTAACAAGTTTAAAGAAGAATATTAAAAATTGATTGACATACTTTTGCACATCATTCACCATAAATATTTATGTTACAAAGACTAGTAAATTGTTTCTATATTGATCCTTCTTAGGAGATATACATACAAAATCCTTCATTTAATCTTGCTAAAATTTATTCTATTATAAAAAATGCCAACCCTAAAAAATGATTCCCAAACACCTAGTTATAAGTGTTTAACCCTAAATTGAATAAGGAATCCTAGTTGGGTAGATAGGGTTAATAATATACAAATTACAATGTATAAGGGTGATGATCGGATCTAAATCATGCTAATTGAGTTCTAAACTTAGATATAAACATATTCTAAATTTATTAAATTGATATAGGCTAAAGATAGTAAGTATAACTATGCTCAGTATAGAAATGACAAATAAGTAGTGGACTTATATTTTTCTAATGCTAATATAGTTTTGGATCTATAACATTCAAAAAGTAGACTAGATGATGCTTTTGGAACAATAATCAGATTCTAGATTGGATTCTTATGAAACCATACACACTAACATCAACCCTAAATAGTTGCATTGACACTACTATTTGAACCTAACGTAAGTGTCATGTATATAATACATGATGGAAAAGGATGAGACCACCTAGATCCTTATGGGATCGATTTCACCTTTATTTTGGTGCATACAAATATTGGTCATGTATTTTTGCATCTCATAAATTTATAAAACCATACTTCATCTTCATAGTGACCTTGGGGAAAAATGGGGTAGTGGGCACATGATGTCAATCTAACACAAAATACCCCTTTCTCAATGAGATTTTTTTGACATAGACAATACTCTGAATAGGGACTCAAACTAATTTAGTTATCCCTTATGTGTTGGCTTATGTATTAATCATGAAATATGTGTAAACCAAGTAAAAAAATGACTTAGATTTTAACTTGGTAAATGTAGCTCTCAAGATGCTCCTTTAGTACTTCAAACCTATGTATATGTTATCCATATGATTGATATGAAAATAAGATAAAATAGAGAATCTTTGCTCACTTGAGTTCTTGACTGAATGTCTTTTGTATGTTTCCTAGTGAGTATGTAAGGAGTATCTAGGTGAGTAATGAATGAGGGTTGATATTGTAATAATATCAATCCCTTTGTAAAAATAAATAAAATTAAATAACTTAGGCTAACCATTAGTATACATTTCATTTGAAAATTAGATGGCTTTAGGGCATTGGACACTTGCATCAAACACTAGCATTAATGTAGGCATTTGTCCCAGATGTTAGTGTTCAGGGAGAAATATAGTAAGTACAGAATCATAACTTGTAGAGGTGGAAGATAATTAGGTTTTAAGATTTATAGGTAAATAGAAGGTCTAGGTCATAAACATAAGAATATTTATACTAAGAGATATGACAAGGGAACAAGATAAAGTAGATTTAAGACTTCAAAAATTATGAAAGGTCCATAAATAAGAGGAAAAATCAAGGTTTGAGTTTTCCAAGTGTATAAGACTAAGGTGTTAAATAATCCATAAAATAGTGTCTACATTATGTTAAACTATGTAACCACCTCTTATACATTTTTAGGGTTTTGTAAAAACACACTAGTAACTCTACACAATTTAAAACTTACAAAAACACATTAGGTAATTTTCAAAACTTGAATAAGCACATTGATGTTTTTTCATGACTTGAAACCTAAACAAGTGTGTTAAGAAAATCAGACAGCTTGCAAAAGTGATTTGGTAGTTTAGCATAACTTGAAACCTATAAAAGGGACTTATCAAATTCACATGACATACAATGTGAAAATATACTATTACAAGTATGTTAAATTTGAGATTTTGAGAATAACTCAAAAAGACACAAGTGTAAATTCATCTAGAATCTCATGAATAAATACTCTTCTTTTTCTTCATCGAGGATAATCCAGACTTTTCTCCTTTTGTGATGTCTATTTATTTTTATGATTATTCAATATTATAATAATTATATACACCCTTTGTTATAAATTCATCAATTCTCCTATGAAAAGTATTCTCATAGGTCTTCTCAATCTTCCTCAAAATTGTTTCAATCAATAAGACTTCACTATGATCTTGATCAAATTGAGTGAACTAGATAAATGTTTGAGAATGGTAATCTTCATGTAGATAAACTTTCTTGAGTATTTACTTGAATACAATTCAAATTTGAAAAATGTATCATTTCATTAATGATAAATTTGGTTATTATTTCATAACACTATGATCATCATGATTAACGAGTTCTTCAACAAAAAAATTCAATAGTTTTTTGTCAACTTAGATGAAGTCTTCTTGTTCTATAAATTAATCCAAATCTTTTTGAGATATAGAAGGGAACATGACCCTATCTCTGCAACTTTTATTCTCCCCTATTCAATCTCATAAAGAATAGGTTTTCAAGTTAGATCTTTTTAAAATTATTCCATATGAATTTATATCTACTCCTTTTGGTTATATATATTATAATTTCATCCTTCAAACCATAATATTTGTAATATGCATTTGCTCTAGTTAGTATTAGATACCCAATAGGTTATAAAATGATTCTCAATTATTCAAATAGGTCCTTTATTTATTCATAAATATAATACAATTGATAGGAATTACTCCACCAAATCTATACACAACCAAAAAGTTTATTCACCCACAACCTTAACTACAACCCTATCTGTAAAGCTTCTCACTTGTTCCAACATTATGCATTGCCCATGATGAAAATAAAGTTCCATATCATTTTCATCCACCACATCTAGTTGAAATAAATTCATATAAGTAGTAATGCTAGTAGTTATACCACCACCATCAACTAGGACAAACACAACATGTATTATGCCTAGATTTTGGTGTATAATTCCCACTCCAATTGTTTGTTGGCCTATGATGACATCAGATGATCAGAAAGAGATATAAAAATGTAGACCTCTTATTTACTTAAAATTTTAGCCTATGCTTCAGCTTCATCATAGGAATATCCAATGATAACTAGAGTTGTTTGAATATTCTCAATTGATTTCCATTCAATTTCAAGTGTAGTTAAAGGCATTACAATCACTACATCATATTAAGTCTTATTGTCACTAGTGAAAATCCTTAAGCATGGCTAAGTTATGATGAGCATATAACTCCTCTCCTCATTTTTTTAGAATATTTTCCATCATGTTTTAAACCTCTCATAACTTTAAAAATAATCTGGTAGAAGGTAGAAATTTTAGACATGTCAGACAAGGCTTGGGGTTTAAAGAGTGTTAGGACCATGCTCAAAATATGAATGGTGATTGGGTGAATTTAGGAATATTAATTCTATTTTAACAAGGCTTAAAAGTTTTGATAAAATAAAAACCACCAATACCATGTTTACAAAGCTAATAACATGACTTTATTATCAAGATAAGTTTTAAACTGTTTAAAAAGGTAAACAATGATGGGTGTATAAACATAATATTTTTAAAATTTATCAATTAATAATGATTTATATATTTTAGGAACCCATTAAATCTTAATCTATTTTAGTGCACCCTTTAAAGGGTGCACTAAGAAAGGGGTTGGCATAACTTTGGTGCTTCACATGATTATTGGCCTTTGTATCATTACTTAAAACCACTAGAAGCTACTTTTATCCAATTCTCTAAGTAATAAATACCTACTTGTACACTACCTTAAGTAATTCACCATCCAAAATATACCCTAACTAATAAAACACCACTTTTATGTACTTTTAATACTACATTAACCCAGTTAACTTGTTTGGAATTTAGTGCATATTACAAAACTTTGTCAGCCCAACCCAACGTAGTTTGAGGCCTAAAGGCTCTATTTTCTACCTAGCTGACCTTGTTGAATAAATTATTGGGAGGGTTTAGGGTCAATACTTTGCTATAAATACCCACTAAATTTCATTTTAAAAAAGATAATCATTTAATTACACATAATTAAATCTCAAAAATGTTCTTCTACTATCAATTCGAGGTTTCATTGCTTAGAATTTTGCATTAGAGTAGTAATAATTTCTTGGGGAGGTCTTGGATGTATAGGAGAATTATTTTATCCTAGATATGATCTATCCTTTTTATCCTTATAATCCAAAACAACCTCTTATAAAGAACCATTGTCTAATGGAGATATTAAGGCATGAGGATTTCACTTCAACAAGGTAAGTATACTCCTATGCCTTCATATTTTGATAAGTAGATGTTGTAGAAACTAATGGATTGAATTATATATCTAATTTATTAGATTAATTATATATTGTCTTAAATATAATTATCTTTTCTTGTTTATTGTCTTCCCTATTTATGCTATAATCTTTGATGAGTGCTAGATTAGCTTCCATATTTGTTTACTAGATTATCTTGCATGTTTATTTAGTAGATTAACCTGATTAATTTTATTACAATCATATGACCTAGATAGGGTTATTATATTATGAAATTTGACTAGAGGCATTGTAAACATATCCTTTTCTATTATATGGTAAGTTATCCCTTAGTTTAGGTTTAATAGATCCATCTTTGGTCATGACCTTGATATAACAAAGTATTGTTAAGTGGATTGTTAGTTGATTATGTTATCTGAACTTGGAAATTAATGAGTAGGATAAGTTTTAGATCTATATTATTTAACCTTCATACATTTTAGTGAAGCCAACATGAATCTAACCCTTAAAAATTTTTAGTTTTTATTTACAGTCAACTGTATTAAGCCTATCAACCTAGTTTAACACTTTATGCTTCATTTTTCAAACTTCATCAAGCCTATATACTTAGTTTGGCTATCTATGTGTGAGTTTTTCAATTTCATCAATCCTATCAACCTAGTTCAACTCTTTGTGTGTAGTTTTTTAAAATTTGTTGATCCCATCAACCTAATTATGTAGTTTATTTGTAGGTCTTCCAAATTCATCAAGCATGTCAACTTTTTTCTATCTTCTGATAATGGGATTTTTAGTCTCAAAAAATTGGATCAAACTGATCGACTCAAATTATTTTTTCATTATACATCTAACTAAATCGACCTACTTGATTCTTTTCTTTTATGCATCTTATTTTCAGATAACTACATCAATATGATCGACATGGCTTTATTTTCTATTAATGATCAATTTTATTCATACTATATCAACCAGTTTAAAGCTATTTAATAATATTTGTTTCTACCTTTTTAGGTTCAAACACTCAGCTAGATGACCTAGTTCAAAATAACAATTTAACATCTTTAAGAAAAACTATTGCATGGACCTCTTCAACTTAGTCTTATCTACTAGGTTCACTCTAACCAACTTAGTACTATCACTTTATCAATTTTCAAGTAAATTTGTTTTCCTACCTTTTAGTTATAATTTAAATTCAATACTTTTTTTCCAATTTTTTAGTTCTGTAAAACTATACCTACATAGTCAACTAGATCAACCAACTCAACCTATTTTTTTTTTCTATTTTCCACCAAGAAAACTAAGTTGACCTTCTTGAATATGTTAGTTCTAGCCTAATTTTATAATAGACTGAGTTGATCAACTCAACTTAATTATGTTCTATTTATATAAATTGATCAAACCTTTTAATCTTACTCTATTTATTTTATTTTTTTATTCAAGCAATGGAAATTAACCTCACTAGATAATAATTAAACTCACTTTACTTTTTAGTTGGATGTCTATTTTTTTTTTCAAAAATTGTAACTTCAATTTTGAAATATTGATTTTCATTTTTATTTTTCACTTTATTTAGCTTTCCATAGAGACTATGTACTGAAATTTTTAAAACTACTTAGCTATTATCATGAAGGGTAACTCAATAGTTCATTTATGGTTCTTATTTATCATTTATAGATATCATTACATGAGGGGTTTACCTCAATACTCATATCCATAGTATAGAGATAAACATAGTCACTAGTTTCAATGTACCTCGTGATAATTTAAGAATTTCTAGGATTTCTCTCTTTATTTAACCTTAAGAATCTAACCATCCATTTAATTATGTGGTGTATCGGTTAGCAGTTAACATTGCGAAGATACTTACAACTTAAATTTGAAATTGGGTTTAGTGGGATATGAGAATAGTACTTCCCCCATAGTCAATACTCTAAAACATTAGGCTGAAACTATCCAGTAGATAAGAAAGTATCTTTAGAAGCTTGAATTATCAATCAAAGCCTTTAGTACAAATTCATTATCTTCTTTTTAAACATTTAATTAGGTTATAAATTACATTCTTGTTGTCTTTTGTTTGCTATTTAATGTTATATTACTGAATTGTATTATTTAGCATTGATACAAGTTTTGTGTTGTATGTTACAACTAGATCGACCAACTTGACCTAGTTTCCTATCTACTTAGTTTTCTTTTTAATATTTAGAACTAAATCACCTAGATTTAGACCATTTATTCAATTCAACTGACTAGCTCGACCTATTATATTACAAACTATTTTGTTTTCCTATTTATCTAGCTAGATCGATTAGCTCAACCTAGTTTGATACTAATTTTTGTTATTGTTGTACCTATCTAACTACATCGACCCATTTGAATTTGTATGTGTTGGCCAACTTTTTTTTTTTTTTTAAAAATAATCTTTTCTAGTTAGTGATCAAATACATAAACATGTTTAACTCCATATCTTTTGGTTGACATAGTTTATATTTAGTATGGTCTTTTCTTATTCAAACTACATTGATCAACTTGACTACGTATTAGCTAGTTGACATAGTTCTTTTTTAAACTTAAAACTTCTCTAGCTGATCTAGTTCAATTTCTAGTTGATTTAATTTTATATACTAGCATAGTTTTACCTTTCGTTTTACCTTTTGTAGCATTATGAAATCACCTATAAAAATATTTCTTGATAATCTTAACCCATTTAGAATATATATGGGTTACTCTTTCTTACCTACCCTAGCCATTGAAGAGGATAATATTTTATGATGTGCTTATTCCCATCCTTCATTTAAATCTATTGATTGCAACATGTTTCAAATCACCCAAAATGATGATACCCTATCTAAAATTCATTACTACATTAGAGAAATAGATACCATCATGATAAATACTCCCATAAGGAATCCTCTAATAGGAAACATTTACATTCCTAACAATAGGAATGCTCTTCCTACCAATAATAACATTCCACCTCCTACCAACACTAACTTTCTACCTCCTAACAATACAAACCAAAACCCCAACCTAGTTTTCCTATTCCCATGAAGAACATTGCACCTCATAAACCTCATGTTGGGTATTCATCCTCTAAATCCCATTGAATTTTTTTGTAAGAACTTAATTCAATGCCTTGAAAAATTACCCTTATATAATTAGTATGAACTTCTCCCTATCATCATAAATTCCTTATACAAAATTAAAAACATCCAAGAACCACAATCTCATGATTCATAAATCCCTTATAACGATCTTCCACTTACAAAAGTACATACAATTGAAACCATTTCCACATCCTCAATATGATCCATATAATTTCTTGAAGACAATATGATTAATGACTAAATTTCTTTTCAAGTAGACAATCCACCTCTCTTTATTAAAATTATGATAAATAATACCCTTATTTGAAAATTCATCATAGATTAAAGATTATTAATCAATGTCACCTCTCTTTGGTTAATTCAAAAAAATAGATACACCAAAAAAAAATCTCAAATATACATGCCTCACATGTAGAGGATTTGTTTAAACCAATAAAAAACCACTTAGTTGCATTTGGATCTCACTTATTATGGGACCCAAGATAATTCCCTATAATCTTATGTTTCTTGATCTCCCCTTATCTTAAAACATGATCTTTGGTCACCCATGGACACATCATATGCATGTTATTACCTCTTTAAGTAGTCAATATATCAAATTCATACATAACAATAAATGCTACAAACATGAAGTCGATCCTTATTCATGGAGTATCTAAGTACCAAATCCTAATTCTCAATATCACATTCCTATTATTACTCACATCAATAGTCTACCTCTTATTAAATTTTTTAACATAAATTATAACTTATATGTCACTCTTTCTAACTCAGATGATGATGAACCAAATGAATTGTAAAACACTTTCAATAACACTCAACTAACTTCATATATAGTGGAATGTGTCCCTTCTTCTTTACTCCCATGTGATCATGCCATTCCTCTAATTGATGATACTACTCATACTCCCCCTCCATGAAATGCATATGAATCTCTTAAATAATATATAATTTCATATGTAATGAATATAGAGTGGAAAAACTTTTTCAAGATACTTTAACTATGTCTCTTCATAAATTTAGTAACATAGGTGTTTCAACCACTAATTCTACTATATAAACTAATACATGCACTATTTATCCAAATTATGATGATAATTATATTATGGCTCAAGCCCAATTGTGATATTAAAATGTAAAACATTATCAAAATATAGTAAAAATGCATGCCTTCAATTGTGATGTCCATGTCATTTATATCTCATTTAATACTTAATCAAACATTTAAGGTTATGTACTTATTGAATATTCAAGTTTCCCTTTAGCAGGTGTTAAAGTCATAAAGACCACACAAGAGGTTGTGTACTTGCACAATATTGAGTTCTCTAAGAGCAAGTCCACATGTAAATGCTTCCCATATGTGCTTTCACTCAATAATCAACTCAAGTTTACAAATAAACTATGTGTTGATACATGCCTATAATGTATTCCTAATTCTCACTCCATATAAAGATCCTTCACCACATCAACATGACATTTAAATAAAAGCACACAGGTCTCCCTAACTTCAAGTAGTGAAAGAGACTAGTATGTAAGGAGAAGATCTAAATCATGAAGATCAAACTCAAGATATTCAATATTATTTTTCCTTGTCATTAAAATACTTCCTATACCATACCAAATAATTTCATATCTATTCCATTATAAAACATAGAATATGATCTTAGTTGTGTACCATCCCCTCTACTATTCAACACAAGTTAGATGAAGGCTCAAATCGTGAAGACCATTAGAAGAGACTAGTTGTAGAATGAATTTAGGACATTGTGCATTTATGTATCAAATCCCCCTTGGTACACTTCATAAATTTGTAGCTTTAATGTGCAGTCAATTCACTATGCAACCTTTAGTGTGCACTCATGTCAATACAAAACTCAATACATATAGTTCAATGTGCACTTGATCCCAAAAAGATAGGTGTGCATGCTAATCCATACCATATACAAGATGATGAGGAAGAACCCAAAGATGAACCTACATAATCCTACATCAATGTGCTAGTCCAAGTGGATGGATAGGTGGCAGTAATAAATAAGGATGATAGTTAAACCTAATTATACATACAAGGGGATGAATTTGAATAGAATTAAATGGAAAGGTAGTTATCAAAGTGTTAAAGCATGATAGCATGCCTTATTTGGATGTTTAAATTCCCTTCATTCATAGGTGTGCATATGGATCCATGAGTGACCTTCCAACTACTTCAAGATCAAATTATTAGATTCAAATTGAATAAACATGGCTTATAATAGTTATTGTAAATATCTTGATGCTCTTAATCAACCTCAAGATTTGGATTTTACTTCTAAATTCAAGTTACTACCTAAACCTCCAATATTGAAATGATCATTTAGGGCCTTGCCTGGTTCTACATAAACCCTATTTTTTATTGTAAAAGGGTCAACATTTTCTAAGGCATTATAACTCTACCAAAATTATCTGCCAAGAGCCCTCTCCTAGTATAATAAATCTTTGACCATTCAAATTTTAATATTTCCTTAGACCTTAAGACTAATAAGAAATGATTTACTTTCTTCATGCTGTATGTTCTACGTGAATTTATGGCTATTGATCTTTGCCTATGGATGTTCATCCCTCTCATTATCATCCTCCTTTCACACCTCTACATAGAATTGAAAATATATATAGGTATCATGCTATATATACATGGCTCTATGTAGGAATTATTTGTGGAATATTTATCACCCCTCTTAACACTTTATTATGTTCCCTTACCTCCATGCAAAACACTTATGCAATTCACCTAGTTTGAAAATTGGGTAACCATTATATTAGTTACATTATGTCATTAGGTAGGTGAGGTACTCACTATATTATTAGTGCACCACCTTTTAATTCCAAAAATATCTTACCTTTTCCCTCCATTTTCCCCTTTTTCAAGATTAGGTTAAGTACTATCTATAGATTTTAGTATGATCTTTGTAGATCTACACATTGGTCCTAAACTAGGTGCATCTAGAATATAAGGAATACATCTTACTTTAAAGGTTCATTTGAAAGAGAAAAATATTCCCACACCTTGGGTGATGATCCCATTATTATAACAAGACACTGAATCACTCTCTAGTACATAGGTCTAAGGTGTTAGGTATGGAAGAACCTTGTGTTAGCTTATGCAAGATCCCTTTACACATAGGTGCATGTTTCAAATGATAATATTTTTTGGTACACCTAGTGGGACAAAGTTTAAAATTTAGATAAGAGATTGGTGATACTCCCAGTGATTAAAGTGTTGAAGACACTCTATAGAAAACCTAGTGACTCCAAACATTCATGGTTCATAAAGATCATGATTTCATCTATATGCCAAGAGAGATAAGGTCATATTCAAGAGGCACTGATTTTCATTTCATTGATCTACCTATAGTTTCTATAAGAAGGGTAGTTAGAGTATCTTTGTCTCCTATCAGAATGGATATCAATATAAGACAACCTTGTCCTAGAGGTCAATCTACACCTCTATTTGGTTGATTCCCTATAGATAAAGGAAGATGATTCCATATTCCCTTTATGGATACATAGAGAAACCAACCCTTTATTCCTTTTAATGGAGTCATCCCATTTATCCTTCTCTAGTATGATGATATTCTCATTGCTACTCTTAATAGCATCCCCTACTTTACTAGAGAAAATTCAACTACACCTGTAGAGCACATACAAAATATAACAAATATTTGCTCCATCCAAAATGTGACCAAAGACAACATCATAGTGCAAATCTTTGTCTCTTGTTTAAAATGGAAAGTGCTCTAATGGTACTATAGTTTGGTAGCAAATTTTATTCATAACTAGGACAAGTTAGGTGCATCACTATGTAGGTAGTTTGAAGAAAAGAGAGACAACTTGTCATTGATGGATCATCTCACAACCATCAAAAAATATCCACATGAACAAATGGTCGACTTCAACTTTGGATTCTAGAGGACTTAAGACCTAGTTCCACTCTTGTTAAGTCCAAATCCTAACATCATGTTCTTATATTTTTTGAGAGCATTGAACATTGGTGTGGTCATAATGATCCAATTTATGGGAGGAATAGTAATATATGCTTATGAGGTCATTGTGCATGCAAAAAACTACTTGATTCAAGTAAGGAAAATTGTGCCCAAACCCCATATGTTATTATATCTTGAGCCCCCATATATAAGTTCATCTACCTTGCCTCCCATTCTAACTTTGACCCCCATTCTTAAAATTGTTATCCCACCAATTCTACCAAATTTTTCACCCTTAAGCGAGCTACATGAGGTAAATTCCTTATTAAAAATATTTGGAAATGAGATAGTGGTTATAAAAAGGAATAAATCATAGCATTACAAGCCTTATCAACTAGTAATATCAATAAAAAAATCCTCCTTACCAACATGTTGCATAAACTCAAAACTAGCTCACAGATAATAGACCACTATATGTGCTAAATACTAACATTACAAGCACTTTTATAGATATTGTACATGTGAAAAATAACATGGCACATGACTATGAATGGTTATATCTAAGTTATAAACCACATGATCAAGTTGTGTTCATGAATGGAGTGATGAATGAGGTAGCTATGATGTAGAATGCACCACCTCCTTAAGAGCCTCCATCTATTTCATATCAACTAAGGGATGAACCATATGTGTAAATGCAAGAGAAGGGAAAATATACCATATTAAATTGGTAGGAGGGTGAATTAAATTATTTAAATTAGAATGAAGTAATAAACACAAGAATTAACCCATTACTTTAAACACAAGATTTAGAAAGAGAGCAATGTTGGAGGAATGTTCTTCTTTAGTGCCTGTACCTTTTATGCCCCAAGTTCAATGTGTATATACCTAAGTCAAAGTACCTATGCCACATTTAGTGTGAACGGGATAGGTTTCATAGAGAGATCCAACCCTAAACTATTGTGCAGGTGTGAGAAGAGACCATGGTTTAAAAGTCATAGATTAAATGGACTCAAATCCCCTTTAACATAGTCAAATAGATGAAGAAGACAAGACTAAAATTTTTATTGTGGGAGGATCTTATTATTATTTCCCAAAATAATTTTCTATATGATGCCCCAAGAGGCTTCAAACCTCATGTTCCATCATAGACTACTTATATTACATACACAAGTCTATGTCAGCCTAAGGAAGAAATGCGTAGAAATAATAAGTTACCCCCATTCTACATCTTTCTGATCATTGGTAAACATCTCATACAAAATTTTATGATAGATTTTGGAGTGATAAAATTAGTCATGTTGAATAAAATCATAGACATTTTAGGCATAACATATTCTCCCATATCAAAAGGGGTAGTCCAATTAAATGGAACACCAGTTGAAACTATGTGAATCCTCAAGGGTTTGAGTCTCACTCTACAGACATGTCCAAGCCTTTCCATTGTGTAGGACATTTCAATCATTGACTTACCCCATTAATTTGATATATGCATCTCCTAATATTTCATTATGAAGGTGGGTGGATATCTATCCTTGGATTGGTCACACATGCTACTCAGAACTAGATATGGGACCAAGGTGACCATCAAGGCTAATCCATTTTGAAGAACTACCCAGAGCCATACACTCCTATATTGGTTGATGCAAACTATGTTGTGTTCAATAAATAGGATAATTTAATTATTCATGAGACTAAAAAACTCCTTGAATATTTCTAATTCAAGTGACAATTCAGGTGATGGTTCTACCCCAATTGATGATGGAACTTCTAGGAGCCATAACTTTTGTACTCTAGCTCCAATTGACTCGTTGTTTGAACCATTGGAAAGATAAGAAAGAGGATAATGAAGTGAGATGGAATAGAGATTTTCTTGATGAATTTTGACCCCTAAAAACCTAATATAAGTGATCCAAATTTCAATTTTAGTTGTGTAGTCTAAAAATAGTAAGTTTTTAAAAATAGTAATTCCTCGAATTTTGTATTGTTGTAAATTGTGGAAATCAAACCAATTCATCTCCCTCAAGATTGGTGACCTCAAAAATCCTCCCCCCACCTTAAAAACATGTATAAATGAAGATGTAACTTGAAATTAAAATTAGACATCTCTTCTCAGAGATAAGCATATGTTTGGGTCTACAAATTTTATCAATAAAACATCTCTTCTTAGAGATAGCATTATTTGAATTGTCTTGTTTTGGTTTCTTGAATTATCTTTCAACCAAAGCTTTCAAGTTTTGGATTAGTGGTATCAGAGTGATTTGTATTTAGAGTGTATGATCTCAAGGATGAGGTCAGATTATAGGAAGCTTGGGTGGAAAATAAAACTAGTAGACTATCCACCTATTTGCTCTAAATGACTTCATGGTGGACAAAACCAAGACATCTGATACTTTCAAGGAAATGGTGAATGAAGCTTTCCAATATAAATAAGCATAGATGCTAAAACAATTCACTCAAATTATCCAAAAAAACTCTATGGGAAATTTTGGCTCCTCATTCACAGCCCCACATCTTTTTAGTGCCCCAACACCCTTCAAGGTTTAGGTGAATTTTGATATCCCTACATTTGAAGGAAAAATCAATGTTGATGTAGTAGAAAATTGTTTGGATCAATTATAATATTATTTTTCTATAGATAAATTCACCGATAAAGAGAAGATCACTTTTGCTCTTTTGAAAGCATCATTGCATATCAAAAATTAGTGGGAAGTATACAAAAAGAATTCAGTGCAGATGATATTGGCCTTGAGATGGAACCTACCTGGGATGATTTCATAGAATATGTAAAGGAATAATAATACCCCATTATATCATATGACGATCTATATATAGAGTAGCAATAACTTTTCCAAGGTAAGGAACAGTCTGTTCAAGATTACACTAACATTTTTCATTCTCTATCTATGAGATTGGGCATCCAAGAAAGTGAGAAATACAAGGTTCTCAAATACCATGGTGGACTACAATGGTACATATGGGGAGAAATAAAACTCTTTAATTTGGAAACCCCTTGGTGAAGTATATAAGTTCACAGTAAAGATTGAATAGAAGCATGGAAGAATGAATATGAAGAGTTAGCCTTCAAAATGGAAAAGTGATAAAGGCGATCAAACATGAGGCTGAAATTGGAAGCAAAAGGAAGGAAAGACTGGAAAGTGGTGTGATTATCACAAATCTAGAACTCACTCTAAAGAATAATGTCAAGCCATCAAGTCCCTAATTTCTAAGTCACAATCCTCAACATCCACTACTCTACCTCATACAGACCCTGTAGTTGAAGAGGTTGAAGAAGAGATTATAGATGCTAAGCCCAAAGCCATTTTTGTTTCATCACAAACTGATGAGGAGAGGCTAGAAGACAAAGAAATGTTGTTTCAATCTAAATTATGGGTGAAAGGTAAGCCTCTACATTTCATTATTGATAGTGGAAGCCAAAAGAATTTAATCTCTACTAATGTTGTGAAATGCCTAAATCTATCCATAAAGCCTCACCCAAAGTCATACAGTATTGGATGGTTGAGTCCAAGGAGAAACCTCCTTATCACCCACCAATGTCTTCTCTCATATGCAATAAAACCTTTCCAAGATGAGGTCTTATGTGATGTGGTCAATCTAGATGTTTATGATGTACTCTTTGGTCAGCGATTCATGTATGATCGACATGGCATCTATGAATCAAGAACTTTAAGGATTAATATCACTCTTGGAACATGGTGATATATGGTACTAGAGGTACCAACTTTATGGCCTTCCATCCACATACTGATGGTTAGATAGAAATGGTGAATGATCGAGCCCTGCACAGTTTCATAAATTATAGTCCATTCCAAGTTTGCATTGGGAATCAAATCAAAGTACAACTACCACACTTGAAGATAAGTTTTGATGAAATGGGGACCATTACTTCCCAAGGAGGGAGGAATGATCTAGACAACAATTTAGGTGATGGGTTTACCCTAATTGATGACAGAACTTTCAAGAGCCATAACTTTTGTACTATAGCTCCTATTGACTCACCATTTGAACTATTGGAAAGATAAGAAAGAGGATAATGTGGTGAGATGACATGGACATTTTATAGATGAATTTTGACCCATAAAAACCCAATGGAAGTGCCTCAAATTTCAATTTTAGTAGTGCAGTCTAAAAATAGTAAGTTTTTAAAAATAGTAATTCCTCGAATTCCGTATTGTTGTAAATCATGGAAGTTAAACCAATTCATCTCCATCAATATTGGTGACCTTACATATCCTCCCCCACCTAAAAAACATGTATAAATGAATATGTAACCTGAAATTAAAATTAGACATCTCTTCTCAGAGATAAGCATATGTTTGGGTCTACAAATTTTATCAATAAAACATCTTTTCTAAGAGAACATTGTTTGAATTGTCTTATTTTGGTTTCTTGAATTATCTCTCAACCAAATCTTTTGAGTTTTGGATTAGTGGTACCATAGTGGTTTGTGTTTAGAGTATCTAATCTTAAGGATGAGGTCAAATTATAAGAAGCTTGGGTGAAAAATAGAACCAGTAGATTATCCACTTATTCATTCCAAATGACTTCAAATGGTAGACAAAACTGAGACATCCAATCCTTTCAAAGAAATGGTGAATGAAGCCATCCAATAGTAAAAAGTGTAGATGCTACAATAATTCACTCAATTCTTTGAAAAATCTTGATCAAAAATTTTGGCTCCTCATCCGCACCCCCACATCCTTTCAGTGCCCCAACACCCTTCAATGTTTAGGTGAATTTTGATATTCATACATTTGAAGTCAAAATCAACGATGATGCAGTAGAAAATTGGTTGGATCAATTATCATCTTATTTTTCTATAAATAAATTCACCAATAAAGAGAAGATCACTTTTACTCTTTTGAAAGCATCATTGCCTTTCAAAAATTAGTGGGAAGTGTACAAAAAGAGATTCAGTACAGATGATATTGGCCTTGAGATGAAACTTAACTGGGATGATTTCATAGAAGCTGTAAAGGAAGAATACTACCCCATTATAGCATATTATGATCTATATATAGAGTGGTAACAACTTTTCCAAGGTAAGGAACAGTCTGTTCAAGATTATATTGACATTTTTCATTCTTTATTTGTGAGATTGGGCATCCAAAAAAGTGAGAAACATAAGGTTCTCAAATACCGTGGTTGACTACAATGGTACATATGGGGAGAAATAGAACTCTTCACTTTGTAAACCCTTGGTGAAGCATACAAGTTCACAATAAAGATTGAGTAGAAGCGTGGAAGAATGAATATGAAGAGTCAGCCTTCAAAATGGAAAAGTGATAAAGAAGGTCAAACGTGAGGCCAAAATTGGAAGCAAAAGGAAGTAAAGACTAGGAAGTGGTGTGATTATCATAAATTTGGAACTCAATCCAAAGAATAATGTCAAGCCATCAAGTCCCTACCTTCTGAGTCACAATCCTCAACATCCACTACTCTACCTCTTATAGAACTTGTAGTCCAAGAGGTTAAAGAAGAGATTATATATGTCAAGCATGAAGCCCTTATTTCTTCATCACAGACCCATGAGGAGAGGCTAGATGATAAGGAAAGGTTGTTTCACTCTAAATTATGGGTGAAAGGTAAGCCTTTGCATTTCATTCTTGATAGTGGAAGTTTAAATAATTTATTCTCTACTAATGTTGTGAAAAGCCAAAATCTATCCATAAGCCTCAACTAAAGCCATATAGTATTAGATGGTTGAGTCTAGGGAGAAACCTATGTGTCACCCACCAATGTCTTCTCTCATATGCAATAAAACCTTTCCAAGATGAGGTCTTATATGATGTGGTAAATCTAGATGTTTGTGATGTATTCTTTAGTTATCCATTCATTTATGATTGACATGGCATCTATGAATCAAGAACTCTAAGGATTACTCTCACTCATGGAACATGGTGCTACATGGTACTAGAGGTACCACCTTCTACATCTTTTTATCTGATCAGTGCTAAGACATTTGTTCTCATGGTGGTCAAGCCACAAGAATCCAAAAGGGCCAACGTTGCAGCCTTAACTACACAAAAAACACAACAATAGAAGAAAATAGATACCAAGCTGAATAATTTCATGGCCTTCCATCCATAGACTAATTTTTAGATAGAAATGGTGAACAATCGAGCTGTGCATAGTTCCATAAATCATAGTCCATTCCAAGTTTACATCGAGAATCAAATAAAAATACAACTACTACACTTGATGACAAATATTGATGAAATGGGGACCATTACTTCTCAAGGAGGGAGGAATTATCTGGAAAATAATCTAGGTGATAATTTAGGTGATGGGTCTATGCTAATTGATGATAGAACTTTTGGGAGCCATAACTTTTGCATCGTAGCTCCAATTGACTCACCGTTTGAACCATTGGAAAGATAAGAAAGAGGATAATGCAATGAGATAGCATGGATATTTTATAAATGAATTTTGACCCCTAAAAACTCAATGTAAGTGACCCAAATTTTAATTTTAGTAGTGTAGTCTAAAAATAGTAAGTTTCTAAAAATAATAATTCTTCAAATTCTGTATTGTTGTAAATCATGGAAGTTGAAATAATTCATCTCCCTCGAGATTGGTGACCTTTCACATCATTCACCCATGTTAAAAACATGTATAAATGAATATGTAACCCAAAATAAAAATTAGACATCTCTTCTTAGAGATAAACATATGTTTGGGTCTGCAAATTTTATCAATAAAACATCTCTTCTTAGAGATAGGATTATTTGAATTGTCTTGTTTTGGTTTCTTGAATTATCTTTCAACCAAGGATTTCAAGTTTTGGATAAGTGGTATTAGAGGAATTTGTATTTATAGTGTATTATCTTGAGGGTGAGGTCATATTATAGGTAGCTTGGGTGGAAAATAAAACTAGCAGACTATCCACCTATTCACTCCAAATGACTTCAAATGGTAGACAACACTGAGACATCTAATCCTTTCAAGGAAATGGTGAATAAATCCCTCCAATAGTAGAAATAATAGATACTATAACAATTCACGCAAATTCTCCAACAAATCTTGATGGGAAAATTTGGCTCCTCATCTGCACCCCCATATCCTTTTAGTGCCCCAACACCCTTCAAGATTTAGGTGAGTTTTGATATCCCTAAATTTGAAGGGAAAATCAATGCTAATGTATTATAAAATTGGTTGGATCAATTATCATCTTATTTTTTTAAAATAAATTCATCGATAAAGAGAAGATCACTTTTGCTCTTTTGAAAGCATCATTGCTTGTCAAAAATTGGTGGAAAGTGTACAAAAAGAGATTCAGTGTAGATGATATTGGCCTTGAGATGGGACCTACCTGGGATGATTTTATAGAATTTGTAAAGGAAGAATACTACCCCATTAGAGCATATGATGATCTATATATAGAGTGGAAATAACTTTGCTAAGGTAAGAAACAGTATGTTCAAGATTACACTAACATTTTTCATTCTCTTTTTGTGAGATTGGGCATCCAAGAAAGTGAGAAACATAAAGTTATCAAATACCATGTTAGACTAAAATGGTACATATGGGGAGAAATGGAACTCTTCAATTTGGAAACCCTTGGTGAAGCATACAAGTTCACAATAAAGATTGAGCAGTAGCATGGAAGAATGAATATGAAGAGTCAACTTTAAATATGGAAAAGTGATAAAGAAGGTCAAACATGAGGCAAAAATTGGAAGCAAAAGGAAGGAAAGAATAGAAAGTGGTGTGATTATCACAAATCTAGAACTCACTCTAAAGAAGAATATTGAGCCATCAAGTCCCTACTTTCTAAGTCACAATCCTCAACATCCACTAGTCTAGCTCATATAGACTTTGTAATTGAAGAGGCTGTAGAAGAGATTATAGATATTGATCTAGAAGCTATTGTTGCTTCATCATAGACCCATGAGGAGAGGTTAGATGACAAAGAAAGGTTGTTTCACTCTAAATTATGGGTGAAAGGAAAGCCTCTGCATTTCATTCTTGATAGTAGAAGTCAAAAGAATTTAATCTCTAATAATGTTGTGAAAATCCTAAATTTGTCCATAAAGCCTCACCCAAAGCCATACAGTATTGGATGGTTGAGTCTAGGGAGAAACCTCCGTGTCACCCACCAATGTCTTCTCTCATATGCAATAAAACCTTTCCAAGATGAGGTCTTATGTGATGTGTAAAATCTAGATGTTTGTGATATACTCTTTGGTCAACCATTCATGTATTATTGATATGGCATCTATAAATCAATAACTCAAAGGATTACTCTCACTCTTAGAACAAGGTGCTATAGGGTACTAGAGGTACCAACTTTTACATCTGTCTCTCTGATCAGTGCCAAGAAATTTGTTCTCATGGTGGTCAAGCCATAAGAATCCAAAAGGGCTAATGTTGCATCCCTAACTACACAAACAACACAACAATAGAAGAAAATAGATACCAAGCTGAAGAAGTTCATGTCCTTCCATCCACAAACTGATGGTCAAATAGAAATGGTGAATAATCGAGCCCTGCACATTTCCATAAATTATAGTCCATTCCAAGTTTGCATCAAGAATCAAATCAAAGTACAACTACCACACTTGATGAAATTTCTTGATAAAATGGGGACAATTACTTCTCAAGGAGGGAGGAATGATTTGGGCAACATTTTAGGTGACAATTTAGGTGAGGAATCTACCCCAATTGATGATGAAACTTTTGGGAGCCATAACTTTTACAACTATAGCTCCAATTGACTCACCATTTGAACTATTGGAAAGCTAAGAAACAAAAAAACATGGTGAGATGGCATGGAGATTTGATTGATAAAGTTTTTCCCTTTAAAACCCAATAAAAGTGCCCCAAATTTCAATTTTAGTAGTTCAATCTAAAAATAGTAAGTTTCTAAAAATAGTAACTCCTTAAATTTTATATTGTTGTAAATCATGGAAGTCAAACCAATTCATCTCCCTCAAGATTGGTGACCTTACACATCCTCTCCCCACCTTAAAAACATGTATAAATGAAGATGTAACCTAAAATGAAAATCAAACATCCCTTCTCAGATATAAGCATATGTTTGGGTCTGCAAATTTTATCAATAAAACATCTCTTCTCAGAGATAACATTATTTGAATTATCTTTTTGGTTTCTTGAATTATCTTTAAACTAAAGCTTTTAAGTTTTGGATAAGTGGTATTAGAGCATTTTGTCTTTAGAGTGTATGATTATGATGATGAGGTCAGATTATAGGAAGCTTGGGTGGAAAATAGAACCAACAGACTATCCACCTATTTGCTGCAAATGACTTCAAATGATAGACAACACTGAGACATCTAATCCTTTCAAGGAAATGGTGAATGAAGCCTTTCAATAGCAACAAGTGTAGATGCTAAAAAAAATCACTCAAATTCTCCAATAGATCTCAATGGGAAATTATGGCTCCTCATCCACACCCCCACATCCTTTTAGTGCCCCAACACCCTTTAAGGTTTAGGTGAATTTTGATATCCCTACATTTGAAGGAAAAATCAATGCTGATGTAGTAGAAAATTGGTTAGATCAATTATAATCTTATTTTTATGTAAATAAATTTACTGATAAAGAGAAGATCACTTTTTCTCTTTTGAAAGCATCATTGCCTATCAAAAATTGGTGGAAAGTATACAAAAATAGATTCAGTATAGATGATATTGGCCTTGAGATGGAACCTACTTGAGATGATTTCATAGAAGTTGTAAAGGAAGAATACTACCCCATTGGAGCATATGATGATCTGTATATAGAGTGGCAACAACTTTGCCAAGGTAAGAAATAGTTTGTTCAAGATTACACTGACATTTTTCATTCTCTATCTATGAGATTGGGCATCCAAGAAAGTGAGAAACACAAGGTTCTGAAATACCATAGTGGACTATAATGGTACATACAAGGAGAAATGGAACTCTTCAATTTGGAAACCCTTGGTGAAGCATACAAGTTCACAATAAAGATTGAGTAGAAGTATGGAAGAATGAATACAAATAGTTAGCCTTTAAAATAGAAAAGAGATAAATAAGGTCAAACACTAGGCCAAAATGGGAAGCAAAAGGAAGAAAAGATAGGGAAGTGGTGTGATTATCAAAAATCTAGAACTCACTCTAAAGAAGAATGTTGAGCCATCAAGTCCTTAATTTCTAAGTCATAATATTCAACATCCACTGCTCTACCTCACACAGACCCTACAGTCAAATAGGTTAAATAAGAGATTATAGATGTTGAAACTGAAGCTATTATTGCTTCATCATAGACTGATGAGGAGAGGCTAGATGATAAGGAAAGGTTATTTCACTCTAAATTATGGGTGAAAGGTAAGCCTCTGCATTTCATTATTGATAGTGGAAGTCAAAATAATTTAATCTCTACTAATGTTGTGAAAAACCTAAATCTATCCATAAAGCCTCACCCAAAGTCATATAGTATTGGACAATTGAGTCTAGGGAGAAACCTCTGTGTCAGCCACCAATGTCTTTTCTCATATGTAATAAAATCTTTCTAAGATGAGGTCTTATGTGATGTGCTCAATCTAGATGTTTGTGATGTAATTTTTTGTCAGCCATTCATGTATGATTGACATGGCATCTATGAATCAAGAACTGGAAGGATCACTCTCACTCTTGGAATATGGCACTATAGGGTACCAGAGGTGCCACCTTCTACATCTATCTCTTTGATCAATGCCAAGACATTTGTTCTCATGGTGGTCAAGCCACAAGAATTTAAAAGGGCTAATGTTGTGGCCCTAACAACACAAAAAACATAATAATAAAAGAAAATAGATACCAAGTTGAAGAAGTTCATGGCCTTACATCCACAGACTAATGGTCAGATAAAAATGGTGAACAATCGAGCCCTACACAGTTCCCTAAATCATAGTCCATTCCAAGTTTGCATCAAGAATCAAATTAAAGTACAATTACCACACTTGATGAAAAATCTTGATGAAATGGGGACCATTACTTCTTAACGAGGGAGGAATGATATAGACAACAATTTAGGTGATAATTCAGGTGATGGGTCTACCCCAATTGATGATGGAACTTTTGGGAGTCATAAGTTTTGCACTATAGCTCTAATTGACTGACCATTTGAAATATTGGAAAGCTAAGAAAGAGGAGAATGTGGTGACATGGCATGGATATTTTCTAGATGAATTTTGACACCTGAAAACCCATTGGAAGTTCCCTAAATTTCAATTTTAATAGTGTAGTCTAAAAATAGTAATTCCTTAAATTTTGTATTGTTGTAAATCATGGAAGTTGAACCAATTAATCTCCATCGAGATTTGTGACCTTACATATCCTCTCCCCACCTTAAAAATATGTATAAATGAAGATGTAACCCAAAATGAAAATTAGACATCTCTTCTCAGAGATAAGCATATGTTTGGGTTTGTAAATTTTATCAATAAAACATCTCTCCTCAGAGATAACATTATTTGAATTGTCTTGTTTTGGTTTATTGAATTATATTTCAACCAAATATTTCAAGTTTTAGATCAAGTGTATCAGAGTGATTTGTCTTTAGAGTGTATGATCATGAGGATGAGGTCATATTATAGGAAGATTTGGTAAAAAATAGAACCAGCAGACTACATACCTATTCACTCCAAATGACTTCAAATGGCAAATAACACTGAGACATCCAATCCTTTCAAGGAAATGGTGAATGAAACCCTCCAACAATAGAAAGAAGAGATGCTAAAATAATTCACTCAAATTCTTTGACAAATATCGATGGAAAATTCTAGCTCCTCATCCACATCCCCACATCCTTTTAGTGCCCCAACACCCTTTAATGTTTAGGTGAATTTTGATATCCCTACATTTGAAGGCAAAATCAATGTTGATGTAGTATAAAATTGGTTGGATCAATTATCATCTTATTTTTCTATAAATAAATTTATTGATAAAGAGAAGATCACTTTTTCTCTTTGGAAAGCATCATTTCCTATCAAAAATTGGTGGGAAGTGTACAAAAAGAGATTTAGTGTATATGATATTAGCCTTGAGATAGAAACTACCTGGGGTGATTTCATAGAAGCTGTAAAAGAAGAATACTACCCCATTAGAGCATATGACAATCTGTATATAGATTGGCAACAACTTCACCAAGGTAAGGAATAGTTTGTTCAAGATTATATTGACATTTTTCATTCTCTATCTGTGAGATTGAGCATCCAAAAAAGTGAGAAACATAAGGTTCTCAAATACTATGGTAGAATACAATTGTACATATGGGGAGAAATGGAACTCTTCAATTTGGAAACCCTTGGTGAAGCATACAAGTTCACTAAAGATTGAGTAGAAGCATGGAAGAATGATTACAAAGAGTTAACCTTCAAAATGGAAAATTGACAAATAAGGTCAAACATGAGGCTAATATTGGAAGAAAAAGGAAGGAAAGACTGGGAAGTGGTGTGATTATCATAAATCTAGAACTCACTCCAAATAAAAATGTCGAGCCATCAAGTCCATACTTTCTGAGTCACAATCCTTAACATTCACTGCTCTACCTCATACAAAACTTGTAGTTAAAGAGGTTGAAGAAGAGATTATAGATGCTAAGATTGAAGCCATTGTTGCTTCATGATAGACCCATGAGGAGAGGCTAGATGATAAGGAAAGGTTGTTTCACTCTAAATTATGGGTGAAATGAAAGCCTCTGCATTTCATTCTTGATAGTGGAAGTCAAAATAATTTAATCTCTGATAATGTTGTGAAAATCCTAAATCTATCCATAAAGCCTCACCCAAAGCCATACATTATTGGATGGTTGAGTCTAGGTAGAAACCTCTGTGTCACCAACCAATGTCTTCTCTTATATGCAAGAAAACCTTTCCAAGATGAGGTCTTATGCGATGTGGTCCATCTAAATGTTCTTGATTTTCTTTTTGGTCAACCATTCATGTATGATCAACATGGCATATATGAATCAAGAACTCAAAGGATTACTCTCACTCTTGGAACATGGTGCTATAGGGTACCAGAGGTACCACCTTCTACATCTATCTCTTTGATTAATGCCAAGAAATTTGATCTCATGGTAGTCAATCTAGAAGAATCCAAAAGGGCCAATGTTGTATCCCTAACTACATAAACAACATAACAATAAAATAAAATATATACCAAGCTGAAGAAGTTCATGGCCTTCCATCCACAAAATGATGGTCAGAGAGAAATGGTGAACAATCGAGCCCTACATAGTTCCATAAATCACAGTCCATTCCAAGTTTGCATCAAGAATCAAATCAAAGTACAAATACCACACTTGATGAAATTGGGACCATTACTTCTCAAGGAGGTGGGAATGATCTGGGAAACAATTCAAGTGACAATTTAGGTGACGGGTCTACCCTAATTGATGATAGAACTTCTAGGAGCCATAACCTTTGCACTGTAACTCCAATAAAAATCACCATTTGAACCATTGGAAAGCTAAGAAATAAGAAAATGGAATGAGATGGCATGGATATTTTCTAAATGAATTTTTACCCTTGAAAACCTAATGGAATTTCCCTAAATTTCAATTTTAGTAGTACAGTGTAAAAATAGTAAGTTTCTAAAGATAGTAATTCCTCAATTTTTGTATTGTTGTAAATCATGGAAGTTGAACTAATTTATCTCCCTTAATATTGGTGACCTTTCACATCATCCCCCCCTTAAAACACATATAAATGAATATTTATTCCAAAAAAAAAATAGATATCTCTTCTTAGAGATAAGCATATATTTGGGTCTACAAATTTTATTAATAAAACATCTCTTCTGAAAGATAGAATTATTTGAATTGTCTTATTTTGGTTTATTGAATTGTATTTCAACCAAATATTTTGAGTTTTGGATCAATGGTATCAGATCAGTTTGTCTTTAGAGTGTATGATCTTGAGGATGAGGTCAAATTATATGAAGCTTGGGTGGAAAATAAAACCAACAAAATATCTACCTATTTGCTCCAAATGACTTCAAATGGTGAAAAACACTGATAAATCTAATCCTTTCAAGGAAATGGTGAATGAATCCCTCCAATAGTATAAACAATAGATGCTACAACAATTTACTCAAATTATCTAACAAATCTTGATGGGAAATTCTAGCTCCTTATTTGCACCCCCACATCCTTTTAGTGCCCCAGCACCCTTCAAGGTTTAGGTGAATTTTTATATCCCTACATTTGAAGGGAAAATCAATGTTAATGTAGTAAAAAATTGGTTGGATCAATTCTTATCTTATTTTTTTGTAAATAAATTCATCGATAAAGATAAGATCATTTTTTCTCTTTTGAAAGCATCATTGCCTGCCATAAATTAGTGGGAAGTGTACAAAAAGAGATTCAGTGTAGATGATATTGGCCTTGAGATGGAACCTACCTAGGATGATTTCATAGAAGCTGTGAAGGAATAATGCTACCCCATTGGAGCATATGACGATCTATATATAGAGTGGCAACAACTTTATTAAGGTAAGGAATAGTCTATTCAAGATTACACTGACATTTTTTATTCTCTATCTACAATATTGTGCATCCAGGAAAGTGAGAAACATAAGGTTATCAAATACCATGTCTGACTATAATGGTACATATGGGGAGAAATGGAACTCTTAAATTTGGAAACCCTTGGTGAAGCATACAAGTTCACAATAAAGATTGAGTAGAAGCATGGAAGAATGAATATGAAGAGTCAACCTTCAAAATGGAAAAGTGATAAAGAAGATCAAAAATGAGGCCAAAATTGGAAGCAAAAGGAAGGAAAGACTGGGAAGTGGTGTCATTATAACAAATTTAGAACTCACTGTAAAGAATAATGTTGAGCCATCAAGTCCCTGCTTTTTGAGTCACAATCCTTAACATCCATTACTCTAGCTCATATAGAACCTACAGTTAAAGAGGTTAAAGAAGAGATTATAGATGTTGAGCCCAAATCTATTGTTGCTTCATCATAGACCCATGAGGAGAGGCTAGACAACAAGGAAAGGTCTTTTCAATCTAAATTATGGGTGAAAGGTAAGCCTCTACATTTCATTCTTGATAGTGGAAGTCAAAAGAATTTAATCTTTGCTAATGTTATGAAATTCCTAAATCTATTCATAAAGCCTCACCCAAAGCCATATAGTATTGGATGGTTGAGTCCAGGGAGAAACCTTTGTGTCACCGACTAATGTCTTCTCTCATATGCAATAAAACCTTTCCAAGATGAGGTCTTATGTGATGTGGTCAATCTAGATGTTTGTGATGTACTCTTTGGTTAATCATTCCTATATGATCAACATGGAATCTATGAATCAAGAACTCAATTGATTACTCTCACTCTTGGAACATGGCACTATGGGGTACCAGAGGTACCACCTTCTACATCTATCTCTCTGATTAATGCCAAGAAATTTGTTCTCATGGTGGTCAAACCACAAGAATCCAAAAGGGCCTATGTTGCAGCCCTGACTACACAAACAATATAAAAATAGAAGCAAATAGATACCAACCTAAAGAAGTTCATGGCCTTCCATCTATAGATTCATAGTTAAATAGAAATGGTGAATAATCGATCCCTACATAGTTCCATAAATCATAGTCCATTCCAATTTTGCATCGGGAATCAAATCAAAGTACAATTGCCAAACTTGATGACAAATATTGAAGTAATGGGGACCATTACTTCTCAAGGAGGGAGGAATGATCTAGGAAATAATTTAGGTGTCAATTCAGGTGATGGGTCTACCCCAATTGATGATGGAACTTCTAGGATCCATAAATTTTGCACCGTAGCTCCAATTGAATCATCATTTGAACCATTGGATATCTAAAAAAGAGGAGAATGTGGTGAGATGGCATGTATATTTTATCAATAAATTTTGACCCATGAAAACCCAATGGAATTTCCTTAAATTTTAATTTTAGTAGTGTAGTCTAAAAATAGTAAGTTTCTAAAAATAGTTATTCCTTGAAGTCTGTATTGTTGTAAATCATGGAAGTCAAACCAATTCATCTCCCTTGAGATTGGTGACCTTCCACATCCTCGAACCACCTTAAAAACATGTATAAATTAATATGTAACCCAAAATGAAAACCAAACATCTTTTCTCAAAGATAAACATATGTTTGGATCTGCAAATTTTATCTATAAAGTATCTCTTCTCAGAGATAGCATTATTTGAATTGTCTTGTTTTGGTTTCTTGAATTATCTTTCAACCAACGATTTTGAGTTTTGGATCAATGGTATCAGAGTGGTTTGTATTTAGAGTGTATGATCTCAAAGATGAGGTCAGATTACAGGAAGCTTGGGTGGAAAATAGAACCAATAGACTATCCACCTACTTGCTCCAAATGACTTCAAATGGTGGACAACAACAAGACATCTAATCCTTTAAAGGAAATGGTGAATGAAGATCTCCAAAAATAGTAGGCACAAATTATATAACAATTCAATCAAATTCTGTAACAAATCTCGATGGGAAATTTTGGATCCTCATCTATACCCCCACATCCTTTCATTTCCCCAACACCGTTCAAAGTTTAAGTGAATTTTGATATCCCTACATTTGAAGGCAAAATCAATGCTAATGCAATAGAAAATTGGTTGGTTCAATTATCATCTTATTTTTCTATAGATAAATTCACTAATAAAGAGAAGATCACATTTACTCTTTTGAAAGCATCATTGCCTATCAAAAATTGGTGGGAAGTGTACAAAAAGAGATTCAATGCAGATGATATTGGCCTTGAGATGGAAACTACTTGGGATGACTTCATAGAATCTTTAAAGGAAGAATACTACCCCATTAGAGCTTGTGACGATCTATATATAGAGTGGCAACAACTTCACCAAGGTAAGGAATAGTCTGTTCAATATTACATTGATATTTTTCATTCTCTATCTATGAGATTGGGCATCCAAGAAAGTGAGAAACATAAGGTTCTCAAATACCATGGTATAATATAATGGTACATACAAGGAGAAATGGAACTCTTCAATTTGTAAACCCTTGGTGAAGCATACAAGTTCAGAGTAAAGATTGAGTAGAAGCATGGAAGAAAGAATATGAAGAGTCATCCTTCAAAATGGAAAAGTGACAAAGAAGGTCAAAAATAAGGCCAAAATTGGAAGCAAAAGGAAGGAAAGATTGAGAAGTGGTGTGATTATCACAAATCTGGAACTCAATTCAAAGAAGAAAGTTGAGCCATCAAGTTGTTGCTTTCTAAGTCATAATCCTCGGCATCCATTACTCTACCTCATATAGACCTTTGAAGAGGTTGAAGAAGAGATTATAGATGCTGAGCGTGAATCCATTATTACTTCATCACAGATCCATGAGGAGAGCCTAGATGACAAGGAAAGGTTGTTTCACTCTAAATTATGGGTGAAAGGTAAGCCTCTATATTTCATTCTTGATAGCGGAAGTCCAAAGAATTTAATCTCTATAAATGTTGTAAAAATCCTAAATCTATCCATAAAGCCTCACCCAAAGCCATATAGTATTGGATGGTTGAGTCCAAGGAGAAACCTCCGTATCACCCACCAATGTCTTCTCTCATATGCAATAAAACCTTTCCAAGATGAGGTCTTATGTGATGCAATCAATCTCGATGTTTGTGATGTACTCTTTAGTCAGTCATTCATGTATGATCAACATGGTATCTATGAATAAATAACTCAAATAATTACTCTCACTCTTGGAACACAGTGATATAGGGTACCAGAGGTACCATCTTCTACATTTGTCTCTCTGATTAGTGCCAAGAAATTTATTCTCATGGTGGTCAAGCCATAAGAATCCAAAAGGGTTGATGTTGAAGACATAACTACACAAACAACATAAAAACAAAGGAAAATAGATACCAAGATGAAGAAGTTCATGGCTTTCCATCCACAGACTGATGGTTAGATAGAAATGGTGAACAATCAAGCCCTGTATAGTTTCATAAATCACAGTCCATTCCAAGTTTACATCAAGAATAAAATCAAAGTAAAACTACCACACTTGATGAAAAATATTGATGCAATGGTGACCATTAATTTTCAAGGAGGGAGGAATGATCTGGGCAATATTTTAGGTGATAATTTAGGTGACAGTTCTACCCTAATTGATGAAAAAACTTTTGGGAGCCATAACTTTTGCACCGTAGCTCCTATTGACTCACTATTTGAGCCATTGGAAAGATAAGAAAGAGTAGAACACATTGACATAGCATGGATATTTTTTGAATGAAGTTTTACCCCCTAAAACCCAATGGAAGTTCCCTAAATTTCAATTTTAGTAGTGTAGTCTAAAAATAGTAAGTTTCTAAAAATAGTAATTCCTCAAATTTTGTATTGTTGTAAGTCGTAGAAGTCAAACCAGTTCGTCTCCTTTTAGATTGGTGACCTTCCACATCCTCCCACCACTTTAAAAACATGTATAAATGAATATGTAACTTGAAATGAAAATCATACATCTCTTCTTAGAGATAAGCATATGTTTGGGTCTATAAATTTTATCAATAAAACATCTCTTCTCAGAGATAGCATTATTTGAATTATCTTATTTTGGTTTCTTGAATTATTTTTCAACCAAATATTTTGAGTTTTGGATCAATGGTATCAGAGTGGTTTGTCTTTAGAGTGTATGATCCTGAGAATGAGGTTAGATTACAAGAAGCTTGGGTGGAAAATAGAACTAGTAGACTATCCACCTATCCACTCCAAATGACTTCAAATGGTGGACAACACTGAGACATCTGATCATTTCAAGGAAATGGTGAATGAAGCCCTCAAATAGTAGATAGTGAAAATGCTACAAAAATTCACTCAAATTCTCCAAAAATTCTTGATGGAAAATTTTGGATCCTTATCTGCAGCCCCACATCCTTTCAGTGCCCCAACACCCTTCAAGGTTTAGGTGAATTTTGATATCCCTACATTTGAAGGCAAAATCAATGCTGATGTAGTAGAAAATTGGTTAGATTATTTATCATCTTATTTTTTGATAAATAAATTCACCCATAAAGAGAAGATCACTTGTGCTCTATTGAAAGCATCATTTCCTATCAAAAATTGGTGGGAAGTGTATAAAAAGAGAATCAGTGCAGATGATATTGGCCTTAAGATAGAACCTATTTGGGATGATTTCATAGAAGCTATAAAAGAAGAATACTACTCCATTAGAGAATATAAAGATCTATATATAGAGTGGCAACAACTTCAATAAGGTAAGGAATAGTCTGTTTAAGATTACACTGACATTTTTATTTCTCTATCTATGAGATTAGGCATCCAAAAAAGTGAGAAACATAAGGTTCTCAAATACTGTGGTAGAATATAATGGTACATATGGGGAGAAATATAACTCTTCGATTTAGAAACCCTTGGTGAATCATACAATTTCATATTAAAGCTTGAGTAGAAGCATGGAAGAATGAATATGAAGAGTCAGCCTTCAAAATGGAAAAGTGATAAAGAAGGTCAAACATGAGGCCAAAATTGGAAGTAAAAGGAAGGAAAGACTATGAAGTGGTGTGATTATCAGAAATATAAAACTCACTCCAAAGAAGAATGTTGAGCCATCAAGTCCCTACTTTTTGAGTCACAATCCTCAACATCCAGTGCTCTACCTTATACAGACCCTATAGTCAAAGAGGTCGAAGAAGAGATTATAGATGCTGAGCCCAAAGCCATTGTTGCTTCATCACAGACCCATGATGAGAGGCTAGATGATAAGGAAAGGTTGTTTCACTCTATATTATGGGTGAAAGGTAAGCCTCTACATTTCATGCTTTATAGTGGAATTCAAAAGAATTTAATATCTGCTAATGTTGTGAAAAGTCTAAATCTATCCATAAGGCCTCACCCAAAGCCATATAGTATTAGATGGTTGATTCCAAGGATAAACCTCTGTGTCACCCACCAATGTCTTCTCTCATATGCAATAAAACCTTTCCAAGATGAGGTCTTATGTGATGTGGTCAATCTAGATGTTTGTGATTTACTCTTTAGTTAGCCATTCATGTATGATTGACATGGAATACATGAATCAAGAACTCTAAGTATTACTCTCACTCTTGGAACATGGTGCTACAGGGTACCAAAGGTACCACCTTCTACATCTATCTCTCTGATTGGTGCCAAGAAATGTTTTCTTAGGTGGTCAAGCCACAAGAATCCAAAAGGGTCAATGTTGTAGCCCTAATTACACAAACAAGACAAAAATAGAAGAAAATAGATACCAAGCTAAATAAGTTCATGGATTTCCATCCATAGACTGATGGTTAGATAGAAATGGTAAACAACCAAGCCATGCATAGTTCCATAAATCATATTCCATTGCAAGTTTGCATCAAGAATAAAATCAAAGTAAAATTGCCACACTTGATGACAAATATTGATTCAATGGGGACAATTAATTATCAAGGAGGTAAGAATGATCAAGGCAATAATTCAGGTGACAATTTAGGTGATGGGTCTACCCCAATTAATGATAGAACTTTTGGGAGCCATAACTTTTGCACCATAGCTCTAATTGGCTCACTGTTTGAACCATTAGAAAGCTAAGAAAGAGGAGAACACGGTGAGATGGCATGATATATACTCAATTAATTTTGACCCATAAAAACTCAATGGAAGTGCCCCAAATTTCAATTTTAGTAATGTAGTCTAAAAATAGTAAGTTTCTAAAAATAGTAATTCCTCGAATTCTGTATTGTTGTAAATCATGGAAGTCAAACCAATTAATCTCCCTTGATATTGGTAACCTTCCACATCCTCCCATAATATTAAAAACATGTATGAAATAATATGTAACCTAAAATGAAAATTAGACATGTCTTCTTAGAGATAAGCATATGTTTAGGTCTACAAATTTTATCAATAAAACATCTCTTCTCAAAGATAGCATTATTTTAATTGTCTTATTTTGGTTTCTTGAATTATCTTTCAACCAAGGCTTTCAAGTTTTGGATCAAGGTCCTAGATGACTTACTTTATAAATGGGCATGCAAGCATTATGAATGTGACCCATATAATAATGTAGAGGAAATAGGGCTAGGCACATACTATATTCTCAAGGAGGACACCTTACTGCTTAACCTTGTAAAGTCACAAGAAGACCTCTAAAGCATATGATATTTATAATTTGATGGATCTTGTAGAAAAAATGGTAAAGGAATTAGTGTTATAATGGTCTCCCTTCAAAAGGATAAATATTTCCATGTGTTCAAATTGTAGTTTAGATACATAAATAATGTTACAGAGTATGAGGCACTGATCTAGGGTCTCTAATTGGCACATAAGAAAGGATTCAAGGTGTTTCAATATTTTGGATAACAAGTTAGTGGTAAATTAGGTCAAATATATTACAAACATAGGGCATGAAACATGATCAAAGGGTTCAATGCTTTCAATATCCATTCCATACCAAGGGTGTGAAATGATGACATCGATGGGCCTAAAACTATGGATGTGTAGTATGACCTCTTGTGAAGTATAAATAACAAGTTAGAGTAGATCATAATACTTGTAGTCAAACCAATAGTCTCAAGTAACATAATTAATTGGTAAATGTTTAATAGCAATGAACAAATTATCAACATCATACAAGACAAAGCTAAGTTCTACATCAATAATCAACCTCAACTCCAAGATTAATATAAAGAGTATATCATTCAACTAAAGGGAAATATGTTTCCTAGGGGGCTGGTCATGCTGTAAAACATATTTAATTCTAATCACTACCTAAAATGTGAGAGGAAAAACATGATGGTGAAGGAGAAATATTCAAGTTAGTGTCCATCTCTAATGATAAGATCTTGAAAGATAGTAAGGTATGCTCCCCATATAAAGTCAAAGTATTCATTGAATTAAGTAGAAGGTATGATGATATCTTCTCATGGAGATAAAAAGACCTCAAAAACTTTGATCCAAGCTTATCCCAACATACAATTGAGTTTGACCCTAATACCAAGCCAGTCAAGTAGAAGCAGAGGCTAATCAATCCAAAGCTTGATCCCTTAATGAGGAAGGATTTCTAAAATATCATTGAGGATAACATAATATTTACAATCAAACATTCCTCATGGGTATCCATATTGTCCTAGTACTTAAGAAAAATGGAGATATTTGCTTGTGCGTAGACTTTAGGGACCTAAACAAATCCTCCTTTAAATACCACTACCACCTTTTGCTAATGGAGCAAGATCTACAAATAGTCACAAGCATAAAAAGGTTTTCACTATTGGATGGTTATTTAGGATATAATTAGGTTCTTGTGCAAGAGTGTGATAATTTAAAAATTAAATTCACCACTAAGTGGGGTATTTTTACATACCAAAATATGCCCTTTAGATTGAAAAATGTATGTTCTACCTTCTAGAGGGACATGGATATGGAATTAAAGGGATGCCTCAGCAACATCATATTGGTTTATCTTGATGACATATCTATTTTCTCAAATCATTCAATGGATCATTGGGGTCAACTAGAGCAAATCTTTGAAAAAATCCAAGTGGTCAAGATCTCTAAACCTAAGCAAGTGTATATTCAAAGTGCATGAAGGTAAAATTTTGGGATACATCATTTACAAAGAGGTACTTAAAATTTATCCTAAATTTTTCAAGGCCATTAAATTGCTCCCTCTCCCAGGTTACAAGAAGGGTCTCTAAAGCTTTTTAGGGAATATAAACTTTGTCAGAAGATTTGTGCCCAGATTCATAACTCTAGTCAAGCTCCTCACAATAATGTTCAAGAAAATCACTATGTTCAATTGGACCCAATAAGGCTGAATCAGTTTTGAGGCCATAAAGCATTTAATTAAAAAAAATCTTATGTTGATAAATCTAGATTACAGTAAGGATTTCATCCTTTATGCATTTGGTGTCACTAAAGTTATCTCATCCATTCTTACACAACATAATAATAACCAACTAGAGGAACCTATAATTTTATTTAACTAGGCACTCAAATATTATGAGATATATTATATATTTGTAGAAAATCACACCCTCATGATAATAAGAGCACTCAATAATTTTAAGCATATGCTCTCTAATAACAAGATCCATCTTATGGTTTCACACTCGAGTATAAAGGAGTTCTTAATTAGCAACAGAATTAGTGAGAAGAGAGATGATTAGGTCAAAAAAGTGATGGAATATGACATAGACATCTAGATCACCAAGCTAGTGTGAGTTAAAAGACTCTATGAGTAGCTATTAGAAGATGTGAATAATGAAGATTACATGGTTTTCACACTGCATAAAAGCTAACTAGAAGAAAAAGGCACCCCATCAAGATGGATTGAGAGCATGAGGATCTTCCTTTAAAATAAAGCATATTCATAGGGTTTGAATAAATCCAAGTATAGACATTTTAGTTTACAATCCATTCCTTATGCACTTCTCAACAATGTGATTTTTAGAAGAGATATCAATGGAGTACTCTTATGATGCATATATTAGAATTAAGTGAATAGGATCTTAGAAAATATTCATGATGGATTGTTAGGAGGCCATTATTCATTGAAGATCACTATAATGAAAATAATGCAAACTAGCTAATATTGGCTAACTCTATTCAAAAATTCACACACATGGGTATGAGGCTACAAAAAGTGCACCTTTTTGTAGATAAACAAAAATTGGTATCCATAGCCCTAACCCTAATATAAGATAATCATCCCTTTGATTAGTGGTCAATTAATGGATACAAATGGATCCTCATGATAGCTGAATATTTCATAAAGTAGATAGAGGCAATAGCACTTGAATAATTTAATGAAGTTTCCATTTTGGACTTCTATGAAAAATTATCACAAGATTTTGTGTCCTAACCACTATTATCTAATATAATGCATTGGCTTTCTTCAGAGCCAATATCAATGAATGAGAAGTCAAAGATAGCATCCATCTAAGCACCTCCTAAAACTATTACCCCTAAGGTAATGGTTTGGCCGAATTAACTAAAAATAACTTGGTTCACATCATCAAGTGAACCATGGAAGATAATTAGTGATCCCCACTTACTAATCTCAAGACTTCCCTCTGGGACGAGTAAGGTTTCCCACATCTCTCAAGTTTCCTTCATTGGAGATAGCTCATCAATTAGAAGTGCATGAAATTTAACCCATGATAGTAAGGTTAGCTAAGCTAATGGAGCTCACAAAACATAGGGTGTAGGCCATGCACACTATAAAAATTTAGGAAGCATAGACCAAGAGAGCATTCGATAGGAGGGCTAATTATAGAATCTTCAATGAAGGAGATTTGGTACTCAAATAGGACATAGACAGAGCAAAGGCTAGGAAGCATAAAATTTTTGATGCTATATAAAGTGGCTCGTATATTATATTTAGTTGTAAGCAAGCTAATTCATACCAGCTCATAAGGCCAAATAGAGAAGTGTTATCCATCCTAGTCAATGGGATTCATCTCAAGCACTATCTCTAATGATCATAAACACCCATGTAAATAGTAATTTAGATGTTCTCAATTTACCTAAGTTCCACTCACACATGTTGTTTAGACTAGTTTCATTTCCTCTAAGTGCTTGCGTGTAGTTCTACTAGCTTAGTTTTATCATTCCTCTTAACATTATTTGACATAGTTATTTTCCTTTTTTTCCCTTTTGGAAGGTATCTTAGTTCCTTCTAAGGTCAAGTGGGCTTCTCTCACCTAATCACAATCAAGAGAAAGAAGATAAAGGTATTTAAGGTGAATCCATACCAAATGGATTACTTTAAGGATACTAATTTCTCTCTTAGCAAGTAAACGGCCTACAAAGGTAAAAAAAGTGTTGATTTTTAAATTCACCATTTCAATAGGTTCTAAAGTCATAAGGACCACATAATAAGTTGTGCAGTTGTGTAATATCAAGTTCTTTAAGATCAATTCTAGACATAGATGTTTCCCATTTGTGCCTACACTCAACAATCAACTCAAGTTCACACATTAACTAAGTGTTTATCCACTCCTATGAGGAATTTATAATGTGCACCCATGTAAATATCCTTCATTACATAAACATGGTGCACAAATCAAAACATGTGGGTCTCCCCAAATTTAAGTAGTGAAAAATACTAGTGCATATAGAGTCGTTCTAAATCACAGAGAGTGAACTCAAGATCTTTAATATTATTACACCCTATATTTAAAATAATTCCTCATAGTCAAATGATGAGGTCCCACACTAAATAACAAAGTTTCACATATGTGCCCTTGTAAAATGTAAACTACAATCTTGGTTATGCACCATACCCTTCATTATCTAGCACAAGTTAGATGCAGGTGTAGACTATGAATACCATCAAAAGAGACTAAGTGGAAAATTAATTTGGTCCATTACAATTTCTATATCAAATAACCCTCAATGCCCTTCATGAATTTCTATATTCAATGTGTAGCCAATTAACTATATGACCTTTAGTATGGATTCATATCCATGTAAAATGTAGAGTGTATAGTTCAATGTGTACCTAGTCCCCAAAAGATAGGTTTGCATGCTAATCCCTACCATGTACAAGATAATGAGGTAAAACCTAGATATGAACCTATATAATATTGTGTCAGTAGGCTAGTTTAAGTGGATCGATAGGTGTCAACCATAAACAAAGATGCTAGTTAAACCTGATTATACATTCAAGGGCCAAATTTGAATATAATTAAATGTAAATGTGGATTTCATAGTGTTAGAGAAAGATAACACACCTTCCTTGGATACCTAAATTTTCTTCACTCACAAGTGCACATGTGGTTCCATGATTATCCTTACATCTACTTCCATGATCAAATTATTAGATCTAGGTTGATTAAGTGTGGCTTGTAACAATTGTTACAAATATCTTGATGCTCTTAAAAAAACTTAAGATTTGGATGATTATTTTGAATTAAAGTTGCTACCTACCACCTCTAATGTCAAATTCATCATGCATGTCCTTGCCCAGTGGTTTATAAACACTAATTTTTATTGTAAAAGGGTTAACATTTTCTAAGGCATCATAATGCTACCAAAATTATCCTCCAAGAGCCATCTCCTAGTATAACAAAGCTATGACCATTAAAGTTTATAACATTTCCTAAGACCTTGGGATTAATAAGAACTAATTTAATTTTATCAATGCTATATGTTCTATGTGCATTCTTGGATTTTGATATTTACCTATGGATGTTTGTCCATCTCATTATCATCCTCCATTTGCACCTATGAATAGAACTAAAAGTCTCTATAGGTCTCATGTTATGTATACACAAGTCTATGTATGCATTATCTATAGACCATTTATCATCCCTCTTAATTCTTCATTATGCTCCCTTACCTGCATACAAAACACTTATATAGTGCACCCAGTTTGAAGATCTAAGAACCAGTCTGTTAGTTAAATTGTGTCATTAAGTGGGTGAGGTGTTTAATATAATATTGTTTCATCACCTTTTACATTCCATCAATATCTTACCTTTTCCCTCCTTTTTCCCCTTTGTTATGTTTAAGTTTAGTGATAGCTTTATATTTCATTATGATCTTTGTACATCTATGTGTTGGTCCTAAACTAGGTGCATCTAGAATAGAAATAAGTTGACCTACTCTTGAGGTTCCTCCCAAGGAGTGAAATATTCCCATATCTTAGGGGATGATCCCATTCTTACAGTGAGATACTGAATCACTCTCTAGCATGTAGGTGTAAGGCTTTATGTATGGAAGAGCCACACATCAAAACACATTATAGCCTTTCACACATGAGTACATGTTTTGAGTGATAAAATTACCTCTTATTAATTCACCATTATTACAACCCCATGTGTAATTGAGGAAATCCCAACTATGGCATCTTTTGAACATTCTACACAACCTAATTTTATACATTCTACTTTACCAACTACAAGTATTATTTCCCCTTATTATGATAGCATTGATCAAGATAAATTACCACCATATAAATCTATCCAAATAAACTCAATTAATATAACTTCATACGTTCAATAAACTAATGCAATGACTATAGATACGATTGACTTAACTCAACTT
Organism: Torreya grandis; assembly: GCA_037957365.1. Classification (NCBI taxonomy): domain Eukaryota; kingdom Viridiplantae; phylum Streptophyta; class Pinopsida; order Cupressales; family Taxaceae; genus Torreya; species Torreya grandis. Next base: position 2,307,609 of record JARHVA010002871.1, read on the forward strand.
GATCTCATGAACACATAATCTATATCCACTATTTCACCTAAAATTACCTTAGATGCTACAGCCACTAATGTGAAACAAATACATTTTTAATATGATAGATAAGGTAATCAAATAATTGATATTAAAGTAGATGTCAAATATTATGGACCTTTACCTATGATTCCTAGTGATGAATCTATACCAAAGTTCCTCCATGCTAGAGAACCTCAACTTCCACACCAAGATCATAAGTTTGGAAATGTTAAGCAAAAGGTTCCTTGTTTAAAAAAATTCATTACTAATGTGGACCCCAAAGTGCATCTTGTTTCTTCCCTCCCTCTTTCTCCATACCTTTTCCATGATGTCAATGCTATGCTTATTGAAGAAACTAAAAAATTGAATATGATACACCTACATGCCTTCAACCTATTACCATATCTAAATAGCTCACTCTCAGAGATCATGATAATTCTATCCTTTTCTTTGACAAATATTATGAAACATTTGATTTTTTATATGAATATATGCTTAGAATTGATCCTATCACCATTGTTTATAACATCATCATTTATTTGGATGATAACCCCATTTGACAAAAGCAATAAAAATTCTCTCCTAATATTTCTACCTTATGTCATAAATAAATGATCATACTTTTGGATGCTAAATTCATTAAACCTATGGACTACTTAGAATGGGTTTCAAACATTGTTCTTGTTTGTAAAAAAAGACATAATGATTATTTGTATATGAATTGAATTTCACAAAATAAATTTATCATGTCTAAAAGATAATTTTCCTCTAACTTTAATAAATTTGATTATGGATTATAATATCAGGTATGATATTTTATCACTCATGGATGATTTTTTAGGATACAACCCAATTCACATATCTCTCTAAGATCAACATAAAAAACATTTACCATAGAAGGGGGCACCTATTATTATGTTAAAATTCCTTTCAGTATCAAAATTCCAAAGATATTTATTAACATGAAATGACCCATATTTCTCATGATATTTTTCACAAAATCATGAAAACCTATATGGATGTTCTCATTGCAAAATCTAAGAGTCATAAAACCCAACTTCATTATTTGGTTATCATTTTCGATCAACTCATTAAATAAAAATTTAGACTCAATCCTTTTTAATGTGTATTTGGGGTTACTTCCTATAAAATATTAGGTTTTATATTATCCATTTAAGGCATTAAGGTTGATCCATCTAAAATCAATTATATTATCAACATGCCTATTCCTCACTCCATTATAGACATATGAACATACCTTGGTAAACTCAAGGAAATTCAACACTATGTTCCATAAATGGCTAACTATATTTATTCTATTAATTCCCTTATTAAAAAATTTAGTACTCTAGAATGGATGGATGCATGCCAAAAATCATCTAACGACATGGAATAATCTCTTCTTCATCCTCCACTCTTCATCCACCTTCAAATGATCATCAATTAATTATATATATGTCCTCAACCTTGATATTAATTATGGAAATGTTCATCCAACAAGATGATACTTGTAGATAATACATCATATATTATATTAGTTAAGGATTAATCAATTACAAAAATGTTATACAAAAGTATAATGTGATTATCTTATTATCTATTTTTTAGCTTAAAAACTCTATCATTATAAACTCTATTAAACTACTTATGTCTTTATCCATTTTGATCCACTTCATAATTTCTTCTCCAAAAATTTCTTACGTGGTGATAGATTTGGTAAATGGATGGTACTATTGATGGAATTTGACCTTTGATTGTTACATGAAAACTATCAAAGGACAAGTCATCATATATTAACTTGTGTTAGCTTCCTTACTAGCTACAAACCACCTTCAAGATACCCTTCCTGATGAATAGATTCCTTATATTTAAGGTCATAACCAAGCAATATCAATCAAAGAATATTTTCATAACTTCACTATTAATCTAGTAGGAAACAACCAAGAAGAAATCAACCCTACTCCTACCATCAAATCTAAAGTAGTCATTGAATAATTACAAGAAATTACAATTGAATTCCATGAAGACACTTGGACACTTCACTTCAATGGTGCCAAATACCTTTAAGGAGCTAAGGCAAATTGTATCTTAACCAACTCACATGTTAAACTCATACATTTTTTATTTATATTAACTTTTGATGTCACTAATAATATAGCTAAATATGAAGCTCCAATACTAGGCATGTAAGTCAAAATCAAGTTATACGTCCCATATATACATGCTTTAAGTGATTCACAACTCATATTTCATCAAGTTAGGGGATATGATCAATGTAAAAGTGAAAAACTTATCATATATCATTAAATTTCCATTACACTTGACAAATAATTTGCTTGCTCCACTATTAAACCTATCCCATGAGAATAAAATGTTATAGTTGGTTCTCTTGCTTCATCAACATCCCTATTTCACCTTGATCAAATGCTTCATGATTCTCACTTCCTTATTCAAATAAGTAAATCACCTTATTATTTAAAAAATAAATATGATTATGTAATTTATCACATAGAGGTTGTTACTATTTGATAGAGTCCATGGTATAAAACCATAATTTTATTCATTGAGCATCATACTTACCCTCAAAAAGTAGATTCTCATGAAATGAATCAAACTCACAAACATTCATTCAAATATGTACTTGATACAACACCCTCAATTATCATAACATAGAAGGAAATTTATTACATTGTATAATTCCAGAATTTATTCTTATGTCCTTTAAAATGTACATGGGGGCATCTATAGTGGTCACTGTAGTGACCACATTATAGTCCACAAATGCCTATGTGTGGGTTACTTTTGGACTAATCTTGAAAAATATGCCATTAATTTTTCTAAAAATTGTAATCCTTTTCAAATTCATGATGTTCTCATCCACTCCCCTTTGGTTAAAGTCCAAGCCTTTGAGTATCCTTGACAATTATCTATGTGGGGATTATATCTCATATGCAAGTTACTTAAATCTAAAGATGGTCATGTGTTCATTATCACCGTTACTGAATATTTTATTAAGTGGGTCTAATCCATGCCACTGTTAACATTACTGGTATTACCATTTAAAAAATTCATTTTCAGTCAAATCATCTATTATTTTGGACTTCCTCATACCATGATTTCTAATCATGGTGATAACTTCAAAAACAAAGATATAAAACAACTATGTGAAAAAATAAAAATTGTGCATAAATTATCAACACTTTATCATCATCAATGCAATGTCCAAGTAGAATATACTAATAAATATTATGAACAAAATATTATATAAGACTATTAGAGAATTTTGTAATAATTGGCATCTCCAACTTTATCTCACATTCTGGGCCTATTACACTAGCATACATATTGCTACTAGGACAATGCCATTTTAATTAGTATACAGATTTAAATCAATTTTACCTCTCAAAGTTTAGCTAACATCCCTACACATTTATCTTCATGGTATTATTCCTGATGATGAATTACATAAGACCATCTTCAAGCTTTAGATTTCCTTGATGAGTGATGTATGGTTTCTTACAACATAGCCACCAATACAAAGTTCACATAACTAAACAATGTAATAAAAAGGTTAAAGTTTGAACTTTTAATATTGGTGATGCAGTCCTCAAATTATATTATATACATGACAAAGAAGGTAAGTATGCCAAAAAATGGTGGGGTCCTTACCTTGTAATATACATCCTTGGTCTTAGTACTTATAGATTATAAACTAATTAAAGAGATATTTTTAAAAAATCCACTAATGCTCAATTTTTACAAAAATATTTAGCTTAAAAGATTTACCATTTCTCACATGCTTCCATACGTGTGCATACTAACACTTCTTGCAGGTTTCATACAAAGATCTCCAATATGCAACTTCACATTACTCTTAGTAGCCTTAGTTCCTACCATGGGTCCTTTCATCTATCTTTATTACTTTAATTTAGTTCATGAATTACATCATAAGATTTTGGATAGGATCTAAGCATCTTAATGAATATATTTTATTACTTTATCTAGTGTTCACTTGATTTTTATTTTGTAATTTGCAATATAAGACCTTGAATAGGAATAGGCCTTCCTCATAGAAACATTTTCATATTTTAACCTACCTTGGTTTATATTTTATGATTTTCAATTTAAGATATTGGATAGGACTAGGATTTCTTCATAAAATTTGCAAATTTATTAAAATATCTTTAAAATAAGTGTTTTTATTAAAAATTAAGGCAATGATTAAAGATTATGATTTCATACCCTCAAAATTAGCTACTTATCTTTTATGATAAAAACTTTAAACAAATTATTTTTGCATGTTTCCCTAAACTTTATTTATTATGTTATAGACTCATGCTCACATGTCATTGTATCCTTTTCACATTGTCACATTTTTTACGATTTGAGGCAACTCAATCATTCCTAGTTCATTCTCCTATCCTCCCCTATATCCATTCCACTTTGGTCACACTAAGGTTGGTTTTATTTAACATTTAAAATATAGATTGGGGTTATCTAGGGTTAAAAGGGATAGAGATAGCCTAGGGCACAAGTGTGATAAGATATCTCTATAGTAGTCCAATTGGATGCTAAAATTAGATATAATATGTGTTGAATTTATAAAACTAGGAATATGATAATTATAGCAAAGTAAAACTAAGAAATGTATATAAATGACAAATAAGTAATGTACATACATGATTCTGATGCTAACATCGTGATAAATATGGAACAAATAAAAATAAAACTATAAGATCA